>JAFIDM010012231.1:33182906-33236742 GCA_023159025.1 Thereuonema tuberculata
ATATAATTAATTCTTTTATCCATTCTTCTATTCATCTCTATTAGATAATTAAGGGCCCAGCATATCTATTTGTATTATTTCATATTTGTAATTTTAATAGATGTTAATCTCTAATTTATATTTAACCTTTGAAATAAACTTTATAAGTTTATTTCTTTTAATATATCTAAGAAACCAGCAATTATTATTTGATTACCAATTTTTTTTGCTCTTCTTTTTGTGTATTGGGGATCCAAACAGAGTTTTTTTTTCTTCTTATAATATTCTTTTTATGACATTTACAATTCAATATTTAAAATTAAAATTATTAATTTTTAAGTATTTTAAGGATGATGGGTTGGGCTATTTACAAATAAATTAAGTTGTTGATACGGCAAAAACACACCTACATCATTGATATTGCAATACCTATCAGCAAGAACATGCAGAAAGCTCATGTAGAAAAGATCAGTAAATACACTGACTTAGTATAGAAGCACACAATGGAGGCAGGGCAGAGTACGTATTGCACCCATTGTCCTATCTGCCACTGGTCTGGAGCCTCAAACATTGCACCACAACCTCAGCACACTAGGATTTCCCAAAAACACTTATCCACAACTCCAGAAGGCTGTAGTATTCAACACAACACATATAGTTAGGAAATTCAGGGACACAACCACATATCCCTAACACACCTTGTACACTTTTTCTTTATATCTTGTTACATGTGCTTTGGTCCTTGACCCGTCATGTTGTATTAGCTAAGGAAACTTAAGTATAGAAGCATAATAATAATGATAATAATAATAATAATAATAAGTTCCTTCATTTTTTAATATTTAAAGTTTTAAAATATGATGAAGAACTTAAAATATGAATTAAAAGCTACAGAAAAATAGGACTAGATTTATAATAAAATATAATTACAAAAAAAAAATAAAAAAAATATATATTTTTCTTTAGATTTCATTGTGCTTAATGAATCATTGTTTACATCTGATGGGTGTTTACATGCCTAAAAAATAATAATATATTTTTGATAAACTATTGCTTTGTTGGAAAGAAAAAAATCATTGATATAGATAGCATATTTGTAGAATAAGAGCATATAATTTATTTTTTGATGATATTTGAGAAAGAAAGGTAAAATTTGACTGAGAAGTTGGTGTTTATAACCTAGGTTTCTATGGGCAGAGTTCGCCGAAGATTCCAGATACGAATGGCGTCCCAAGTAAACACAGTAAATTGCATTTCGAAAGAAATAATTTTATTATTGTTGGCGCAAATAAAATTGTTTATTCTTCTACAATCCTACTTCTAAAATGAGTACGTCAGATCAGTATTTGCTATTGGAGAGTGGCTTTTGAGTGAACCAATCAGAAGCTCTTGATATCAGGTATAATGTTGAGTATTGCAGTCCGAACCTCAAAAATACGCAAAAATGCAACTTTTCTTCTTCTTAATGTTTCCTAAAATTGTTTCTCAAAATTAAGGGGAAAAAAAACCTAAGCTGGCCTTTCTTTAAGTCTTGAAAATGCATTCTGATAATTTTTTATTATTTTTGAGCCTTTTTCTGAATGAAAACCATGATCAGCTCCTGCTTCGATGTAACTGTTCCCAATGCTAAAACCCTAGCAACGGTCTCCTTGAACTGTGACATATGTTGTAACACTGCAACGGTCTATATTTAACTAGAAATTTGTAATCTATGTTTACTGTAGGGCATGGTAAATTATAACTACAGTGCACTTGTATAATTGCCATCTTTGGTTGTAATATTTTAAAGACTCATTAACAATATTGCTTATAAATATTGGCTCTGACAGAATAATTACAGTTTGAATCGATATTTTAGAATGTGATTGTGAGAAGTTTGTTTTTTAAAATTTTTCTTAACCTATGTTTTTATTTTGAAATCTATTGATTGTTCATGAATCCACTGTGTCCTTTGTTCTCGACTGAAATTTTTCATTCTATTAATTTTTTTATTTAAAAAAATAATTACCAAAGTTTTATGATTGAAAGATAAATATCCTTTTGAAATTTTGAGATAATTTGAATTTTTCTTCCCAGTCATATCTGAAAATTTTTTTTTCAAATTAAACAGTTCGATATTAAGCAATCGTAAATACTTATAGCCATTCCAACATAGTTTAGTGGTTTAGATGTTGGCCTATCATGAGTGTGGGAAACTAGGTTCAAATCGTAATGGGATGCTTGAAATTTCCTTTCCTGTGTTGTCCACCTCTTCATCTTTGTCTCAGCTCTGGAATTATTTAATAACTTCCTGAGGAAGACAATGGGAAACCATCTCAGTATCTTTTGCCATGGAATTCAATGGGTTTTTGTAGGGGTTTGCCGTTACAGCAACCCTACCTCACCATCAAAACACGGACCTTCAGATTCTAAGACTGCACTTCGGTATACAGTGAATATGATGATAAAATACATATTAAAAAAAAAAAAAAAAGAGTGCAATTATAAAGGTTACTAATGTTTGTGAAATGTAGTTGAAATACTGTCAGACCCTAACAGCTATAAAATCATTATTACTACAACTACTAATAATAATCCAATAAATATTATTTTATTAAACTGTTAAAATTCCTGAAATAAAATTTTATTTATTGAAAATTTTAGATATTAAAACAACTAAGTGTCTACAATAAAGTTTCTGAAATTAGATTAGAAAACAGTAAATAAATAATAAACATATTGAGCAAAACGTTTCATTTCATAACAAAAAAAAAAAAGATAGTGGCTATAGTCCATCTATGATACTACGAGTATTTTCGTAGTTAATTTTAGAGTATCTCCTTTCCAATTTTAGTTATGCAAACTTGTAAAGATGCTGCCACACTATTGGTCAGAAAATTTACCTAGCTTTATTTTCTCCCATTTTTAGCAACTTTCTTCTGAATTAAATATAATTTTAACTAAAGCAGGTATTTTTTTTTTTCACCTCTTTTACACTAGATTAAATCTTAACTCTTTCTTTATTTTATTCATTATTACAAAATCTAGTTACTTAATATTCCTCATTATGTCCACACAGACTGTCCGAACGCAGACTTCCTTTTTAAACTGTTTAATTTGTTGCAGATATGTCGTAATAGGTATTGATCTTTGGATTTGAAAATGACTGACAAATCTACAGTCATTCTTCTCGCGCTTCTAATGTTATTTTGTAAGTAAGAAGTTATTTTATCTTACTTTTATGAACAACTTTTTTGTTGACAATAAAACATGGTATAGAGTCAGTACAGAAAGTATAAATCAGACCTAAATATTTTCTGAGCATAGAAGCATGAAGATATGAAGGTGACATTATCTCTCTAGGATATATTTCAACACATTTTCATATGATAAGCCAGCATTCTCAAAGGGTGTGCAGCAAAAAATTGATGGGCATCGAGAAAATCCTCTTAAATTATCTTAGAATTGTTATTTTGAAAAAGAATTTATGTTGTTCTCAGCAATACAGAAATGATGGTTCAATTGCCTGTCCGTGTCCCATGAATTAATCTGACTACACTTGATCGATGTTAATGAAATTTGTTGCACACAGAGATTAATGAAATTTAATGGCCAATCTCAAATTTCAAAAATATTGGATGAAAATTAATGCCCGTCAGTCTCTCAGCTCATAATATCAATAGTCAAGGGCTACTAATGGAGCAGTAAAACAAATTAAAAGAAAAAGTGAAGTACTTTTAATTATTTCAATCAGAAATAAATATGCACTATTTACTGTAAATTACATATAAATGTTATGATTTAGCCTGTGTATATATATATCTTGATTATTTTGATGGGAACTTGTTACATAGCTTTTATTCAAGCAATTATTATTTAGATTAAATAAAGCAATTATTATTTAGATGTTTGAAAGAAACTCCAAAACAGTGTAAGTTCAAATTGCAGAAGTTGTAGGTTCATTTTCCATATACAAATTTTGGTATTCTGCCAATAGTTAGGAATTTTTTAAATATACGGGTGAGCTTAAAATAATGTGAGGTGTTCAGAGTCCTCTAGCAAGGAATGTATAGGACAAATCGTAACAACATTCGCTGGACATACAGAGTGGAACATACGGTTTTGATTTATAAGAACAAAAAAATTAGTACCAAAATTTGCCAACAGGGGAAAATGTGGGGCTGTTAACACACTAATTTACATAACTGTGTTACACGTAGAATGATCATGATAAAAACAAATGCTTGGAGAATTCACATCACTCGGCGACGAACTGCTTATGGATGGCTCTTATCTTATGTGACCGTGCTTTGTTAGTGAAGCTGTATTATCAGCAGAACGAGAATGCTAGTGCTTGCCCATCAGGAATTTTGGCGGTTGAAGACGCTACGAAGAGGATCAATGAGCATAACAAATCTAAGAAAAATGATTCAATGCTTTAAAACTGCTGGAACTCTAGCAGTGCAACCAGGCCGGGACGCAAAGCTATCAGTCACCAACACATTGAAGACATTGCAACTGCTGTTGTGGAACAGCAGTTGATGAATGTGCAGGGTACCAGCAGTGCATGGCACCCGGGCGGCACGTCTTGGGGGCGGCGGGCAGCAAATAATTTAGTTTATTAGGGACGGCAAATTTTGCCTGGCACCCCGGCGTCAACAAACCTTGGCGCGGCCATGGGCAATATCCCGGCAAACGAATATCCCGTACTCAATGACGCGGAAAATCCTGCATCAGATGTTGAAGTTTTACCCCTATAAAATCTGTCCTGTTCAAGAATTGCGCCCTGGCAATGTGACTACACTCATTAAGATTCTTAGTGCATATCAAAGTGGATGAAGCATGGCCAGGCGGATTTTATGGAGTGAAGAAGCATACTTTTATTTGAACGGTGATATTAACATACACAACTACCGATTTTGGGCTGCGCGTAATCCACATGTGGATCTGCAGATGCCTATCCACTCGCTGAAAGTCGCAGTGTGGTGCGGCTTTACGTCATCGTTTATCATTGGTCCTTTTTTTTACAAGGAAACTCACCGAAGTGGATCAGTGACCTGTTCTGTCAGTGCTGCACTGTATTCAGGTACACTAAAGAACTTTGTGGTTCTACAACTGCAGCATAGAGGATGTCTCGATTCGACCATTTTCATTAGGATGGTGCACCATCCCACATCGGATGTCAGGTACAGCGTGTGTTGCGGCAACACTTCTCTGAAACCAGAATCATTAGTTGTGCATTTCCCACAGCATGGCCACCGAGGTCGCCCGATCTCAATCCTTGTCACTTTTGGCATGTTCTACTCTGTATGTCCACCGAATGTTGTTACGATTTGTCTAATATATTCCTCGCTAGAAAGCTCTGAACACCTCATGTTATTTTATATCCACCCAGTACAATGAACTGAAAAACGGTAGAAGTATTGGAATAATCTAGATTAATTAATTTGGTTTAGAGGATTTTTTTGTATCAGTCTGGAAACCAATGCGAGATCAAACAATACTTCTGAGTCCATTACACTTCAAAATTAACCAAACTTCCTTATTTTTATATTTAATCAAATATTTTAAATACACCATTACAATTTATTAAAGAGTCTCATATATACATTTCTTGTAGCATGCTATTATGTTCATTATTTCAATTTCATGACTTTGTGACAAAATAAAAGATTCATGTTTAAACAATCTTATGTTAACAAAGGTGTTCTTTAGCAAATTTTTCTACTTTTCAATGCACAGAAAAGTAGCCGAGTTGTTTCCTTATAATCTGATATTTTTATATACACTTTATGAACAGCTATTATAATTCATTTGTTAATGTAATTTTTTTTTCCATCAAATTCAAATACATTTTCATTTGAATGCTTATTACATGATAAGCTAAGCTGCTTAATTGTGAAAAGCTGTTGTCACATATTTCAGATTTAAATGGCTTTTCACCTATATGGTATCTCATTTGAACAGTTAATCTGCAGGACCTAGTAAAGCTTTTTACACACAATTTACATTAAAAAGGCTTCTCTCCTGTATGCAATTTGGCATGCCGATTTAAAGCACTTGATGTGGTAAATTGTTTTTTACAAACATCACACGTAAAAGGTCTCTCACCTGTATGTGACCTAATATGCACAGTTAAGCTGCTTGACGTGATAAAGCTTTTTTCACATATTTTACATTTAAAAGGCTTTTCACCCGTATGTAATCTTCTATGAGATGATAACGTGCTTCCTTGAGAAAAGACTTTTTCACAAAACTCACATTTGAATTTCTTTTCCCCTGTATGCAATTGAATG
The DNA here is from genome assembly GCA_023159025.1 of Thereuonema tuberculata. NCBI lineage: Eukaryota > Metazoa > Arthropoda > Chilopoda > Scutigeromorpha > Scutigeridae > Thereuonema > Thereuonema tuberculata. The sequence goes on from JAFIDM010012231.1 coordinate 33,189,161, forward strand.
TGAACAGCTAAATGACTAGATGTTGTAAAGCTTTTCCCACAAAAGTCACATTTAAAAGGCTTTTCACCTGTATGGTATCTCATATGAATATCTAATCTGCCGGACGTAATAAAGCTTTTTGCACAGAATTCACATTTAAAGGGCTTCTCCCCTGTATGCAATCTGGCATGCTGAGTTAAAGCACTTGGTGTCTTAAATTGTTTTTTACAAACATCACACAGAAAAGGTCTTTCACCTGTATGTGTCCTAATATGCAGATTTAAGTGGTCTGATGTGATAAAACGTTTTTCACAAAATTCACACTTGTGTGGCTTTTCACCTGTATGGGATCTAACATGGCGATTCAAAAAGCTTGATGTGGCAAATCTTTTTTTACAAAATTTACAATGGTATGGTTTTACACCTGTGTGTATTCTAATATGATAAGTTAACTGGCTTGATGTTCTAAACGTTTTTTCACAGAATTCACATGCAAATGGTCTCTCACCTGTATGTGTTCTTCTGTGATAAACTAAACTGTTTGAATGTGTAAAAGTTTTTTCACACAAGTCACACTTATACTTCTTTTCACCTGTATGGAATCTTATATGACTATTTAAACTGCTTAAATGTGTAAAGTTTAATTCACAAAATTCACATTTAAATGGCTTTTCACCTGTGTGTATTCTCACATGACCATTTAAGTGGCTTGATTCTGAAAATGATTTTCCACAATATTCGCATTTAAATGGCTTTTCACCTGTATGTGTTCTCATATGAACAGTTAAGTGGTTTGATGCAATAAAGCTCTTTCCACAATATCCACATTTAAATGGCCTTTCTCCTGTATGTGATCTAATATGAAGTGCAACTTGGCCAGATGTTGAAAAGCCTTTTTCACAAATTTCACACTTATACGGCCTTTCACCTGTATGTGTTCTAATGTGTGTAGTTAAGTGGTTTGATCGTGGAAACCGTTTACCACAATGGTCACATTTAAATGGCTTTTTCCCTGTATGTGATCTCATGTGACAATTTAAGTTATCCTTCGTAGTAAACATTTTGCGACATATTTCACAAGCAAATGCAGTTTTCTCTGGAAGAGCATCTGTAGGATTATCAACAGATACGATATTACTTGAACACGGGTCCATTTTCAGTATAACCTTTGTATATAATAAACTAAAACTATAAAATACAAGTGATTGAAATTCCTATGAATTATTCTGGAAACTAAAGATAAATCTGAAGGATTAAATTGTGGCTCTTGAGTGAAAATTACGATACATAAAAAATCAAATAGACAATTATCATTAGAAGAAAGCTATAGGTTAACTACTTTACAGTATGTTGTAAATTTTGAAGTATTTGTTTTCGCATTTCAGAAGTCAACTCAAATAATGTACAAAAATCTTAGGTACGAATCAAGGTCATTTGGAAAATTCTTAAGCATGAAGAATGAATCGCTAACGATCAAACAAAGTACAAAAAAAAATCTATGGTTAACAGTTTAAGAAATAATAATAATAATAAAAAAGAAAATGTGACGAAACGAAAGCAGAATTTCGTTTCCCTATGGCAGAAATGGTTTTCAGTGGTTCTGAGGAACTATTAGAAAAGTTTTTTTTGCTGTTTTGAAATTAATCGGATATAATTGCTTCTTAAAATAGAGTCCAAAGATGTATGACTTTATTTCCGAGGACGTAGTTTTAGCTCAGTCCAATGGCAAACCAGAAACATAAAAACATCGGGTTTCTCTAAAAGGAGATTTACGAAAATTGAAAATGAGAGATTTTACAAAATTTACCACATTTTAATATAAAAGTCAATGTATTGGTAAATTAATATAATTTATGGTAAAAACAAATAGTTTAGAGGAAGCCCTAAACAGAGAGGAATTGAAAAGAAGATTATACGAGAAGGCCGACCCCACATAGAAGTGGGAAAAGGTTTAGAAAAAGATGACAAATAGCCTACAATGCCTTTTTAGAAATACTATCAACAGTCAATGTATTACGGTCAAAATATGTTACATGAATTTTGAAAAGGAATTCTCATTACTTTACTATGCTAACTGATGAGCACATGATCTTCGTGCCAAAAGTAATGCATGTGATGTAGTCTTTGATTGTGCCTTAATATTTTGAAGTGTTACCAAATTAAAGTGGTTGCCTTCTAAATCTTCTAAATCGGTTGTTGTACAGAACACAGATCCAATGAAATTAAGACGAATTTTATATTTTGGGTTTACAAACAATTCCCGAACTAGGTAGTCCCCGAAGGATCTAAAGTAGTAGATATGTAAACGATGGGAAACTGTGGTTTTATTTTGTATAAAATAAAATAAAATTAGAAGGTTTACTTGGAACTCTTTTGCGGGCGGCGGATGTACATTTTTAAAGGTGCGACTTTAGAAAACCCACCTGGCGGCAACTTCGTAAGATCCTACTAGAATTTTTCGTTTGGAAATAGAAAAACAACAACCAACATTTTAATTAATATTAGGTTAGATCAAGTGAGGTTTGACACTTTCCAGGATGTTTCGTGTGGAAATACGAAAGAAAAAACAAACATATTTTTCGTTTTGAAATTGCCTTCAATTTTGCAATTTATTCGATATCCTTAAAAATACCCAAAACACCGCCTTTTTTCTTATTTTATAGGGTTGCTTTCACAAAGATGCCACCTAAATTCTAATTCTCGTAAAAGAAACAACTAAAGCTACAGTTTTCCATCGCTTAAAAATCTACTTCGTATTTACGATTCGTTTGATTCCAATAACAAGCGAATTTCGTTTTAATTCCACTGGTTCTGCGTCCTACACAATTACCGGAAGGTTTTTAGGATGTCGATAAGAGGGGAGAAAAATCGGGTCTGAAGGAAATCTGGAGGTTTAGGATTTGTAATTCAGCTGATTTGATATATAGTAATACCATGATTTTTAGGGCGTAATATTGAGGATTAATCGAAAATCCGATACGTTTCATATTATACCAGAACATCATTTGCCCTGTAAAACATGTTCGTTATTATTCTTAACAGTATTTCATTTCTTTTAACAAGCAACTTATTCAGGTTATATATGAGTAAAAGAAAAGCTTTCTCCTTCCTCTAAGGCTCAATAATTCGTTATGAATACAATTTAAATTTATAATAGTAATAATAATAATAATATAATAACTGACGTCTTGCTTAATTATACAAAACTTTGTTCAAAATGATTCTTTCATAATAAATAACAACCATTTCTCTTTTAGGCTGGTCACACACTGTCTCGGATCAGCTTAGAACGTCAGATCAGAAAAATTCGGAAGCCATGCTTTCCAATGTAACTCCACACTCTGCTTCCGCTCAGATCGGATCCGCCCTCTCACAAGCTCTTGTCAGCCCAGAGCTGTTAAGACGCCTTTTCTTACGTTTTGAAGTGAATTTCTTCCGATGTCTTTAGATGAAAAGCTTATTGCTATGGTTGAACACTATCCAGTGCTCTACGACCTGAGTAATAAAGATTACTATAACATTTCAATGAAGGAAATAATTTGGGAGGAAATTTCAAGAAATTTGAATGAAAGTGGTAATTAAAATCATTTGTATTGAGTCATTAAATATTTTATAAGTGATTGAAGAGAATAAAATCATTAAAATTAAATGTATATTATGTTTGACTGCATGTTAGTTTTAAAAATCTAGTTGTTTTCTTCTAATCGTAAATCTTCAGCATTTTGAGTTATTCAGATGTGGCCTAAAATTGTTTATATTAGAATAAACTCTTGCATTTTAAATCGTTAAACTGAATGCATAGATGCTTCACTGTGACCGAACTTGTGGTAACAAAGTAACTAATACTTTAGATAATGATAAAATTACAAGAAGTAATGTGTAGAAATATCAAAGAAATAATACAGTAATGAACCAAAATATTAATCAAAACTTTAAATAGGCCTACATATGTTTATTTTAAGTGTAAATTAATCTACACTCCTGCTGTTATTGGTGTAAAATTTTATAGTTTCCTTAACTGATCTCTTATCACTTACTGAATAATTACTTAATTAAATTCTCACTAATGTAAGAAAAACTTCAAAAGAAAATATTTATACCATCCATTGAATATAGGTTAAAGGAAATGTGCACAATTCGCGGCCCACCTGTATATTTGCTGCAGACCAGTAGTGTCAAACTGAGAATTAAATTTGAGTCTTTCTATATATTGCTGCCAACAGTTACATTGAAAAAACTTGCAAAAGCAACTGTCGTAGACTTTACTTCTGGAATGCTGGTATGAAACACAGCTTGTGCATTATTTGATTATTTGAAGTTTATTTAATTACATTTATTAGCGACCCATTTGGAGCTATTGTGATAGCAACCAAAAATCAGTAGCCCATTGCATTTATCCTGTCCCTTCGTCTGTCTGTCCGCCCCTAAGAACTCCCGACAGAATCGACAAACGGATTTTGGATCGACAAACGGATTTCACCATTGTATTAAGAGACCCAAACACTGTAGGGATGGAGTATTTTCAGGGACCCATGTTCGAGATATTTGGCATTGTTTTCATTGGATTTCCGCTATTAGCTTAAATGTTAAAATGCAACCATCTCATTTCAGTTGTTAGCTATAGCTTGATAGTTAAGATTTCGCACTCATAGGTTGTCAGTTCAAACCCATTTATTTTAACTTTTTTTTCCTCAATGTCAATGTTTGTTTTTCATATTTTCCTAAAGTCTTTTATTTTTTTCCTGACTTTTTTTTTTTATTTTTCCTTACGTTATGATACTTCCTTTTTTTTTATTATTATTTTTAAATTTTTTATATTATTATGGGTCGCCCTTAAATTTATGCTTTAGCACAAAATTAAATTCACTTGTAATTAATGATTATTATAAATGGCATCGTCAAATCATTAATTAGTAAGATATAGTAATAGTTAGGGGTTTGGAGAATGGAATGCTGCAGCTCTCCATCAGAACATTTATAAAAAGATTGGCCCTTCGACTTCCTAAGGCTGTGAACCCCTGGGTTAAAGCAAACAACAGTAGAAAATGTCATTCACTTCAGTTCATAAGGTTAATTAATAGAAAATGACGCTGTCTTTTCTTATTTCTTTAAATGTCCGTACAGGCTTTACTTACCATATCTTCCTGCAAAGATATCTTACTCTCTTCTAGAACTTTCTACAACACAGCGATACCGGCTATGTCTATAGTTGTATATTTTATTTGGGATATGATTGATGACCTGTGGTCCAGGGTAGGAATGCATAATATAAGTGTGTAAGGGAAACTCTTTGTCAATGACCATAATATGAGACAGCACAATACTGGAGTTACCCAGAATTTTTGCAGATGGCACATCAAGGAGACCAGCATGGAGAGTTTTCCTAATTGTGACTTTGTGAAGATCCCACCATCACTGTTTTTCCCATACGCCCCTACATCAACTGTTATATCTTACAATCTGCATCTACCAAAGCCAGTATTAATACAATACAATACTAAAGCCATATAGTTTGGTCCTGAAGGATGAGTGAGACATGCCCGAGGCACGGGGCCGAAATATCGAGATAATATCTCATCCCGGAGTGAGGAAATCCCTAAAAAAAAAAGGACCTACAGTAATAGTAAAGCCTTTCTTGTAATTGAAATACAGAGAACCACTGTTATTTGGTTTCTTCATTACAACATGCTTGCCATCGACTGCCCCACTCATGTTTGGAAACTGCCATCTTTCTTTAAATCTCCTTGTGCTACTTTCTCCCACTTTTCTCGGTTGGGTTGGACAGGACAACGGGTGATAAATGTTTGCATATTGCTTTGCATGTAGAGTGAACAATGGCTGTGACGGTTGCTTCACCCATTCTATAGCTGAATGTGAATATTTCTTTAAAGTTCCGGTGTGACCAAAGAATCTGAAATAAATAAAGTTAGTGTAACTTTCCTTACAAAAAATTTTTTTTTAATTACAAGAACCAGTCCTTTCAATCATAATTCGTTAACCAAAACAAACCTATTCATTATGTCACCGACCCAATGTTTAGCTCATTTCTATCTATTCATTTTTTCCCTTCATTATTGTCTTTTCTTAAATCAATTTTTGAACAATGTTTTGCAATACTTTGTTTTTCAGGAGCCGTTTTGAAAAAACGATGGAACAACTTAAGAGATGCGTATCGAAAAGCCTTGCAGAAGAGAAAAACTAAAAGTGGGCAAGCTGCAACCAAAACTAAACCTTGGAAATATGAGGAACACATTTCATTTCTCAATGACCATTTTGCCGATACACGGCCACAGATGAGTAATCTGAGCACTATAGAAGATGAGCAACTCCGATTTGAGGATATTCACGCCGGTCAGAGCCTGACAGAACAGTCATATGATGTCTTACAAAATGCACCTAGTAGTGATACTACTGAAGAACATACTAGAAAAACATCAACACTGGCAGCAAAAAGATCTGCAACCAGTGTCCATTATGCTAAAAAAATTAAAAAATCAGAAAATGTACTTAAAACAGCTGCTGTACTTCAAACATACTTGTCGAACAAACAAAGTAGATGCATATCATCGGACCATCTAACTTCCTTCTTCAAAGCTGCAGAAGATACTGTGAGAACATTTAGCCCATTGCTTCAGGTTGAAGTCAAATCAAAAATATCATCCTTACTTTCTGAGTATGAAATGAAAAATCTGCTTGCTTCTTAGCCTGGACATATTGCTTCATGGCCGAACTCTCAGTCACTATCTTCAGGTCAATCTAATCAATCAATACCACAAACCAGCTGTGTATATAACATTGGCAATCCTTCATATTACCGATTAGTGGTCTAGCTCTACATAATTTTTTTTTTTTTTTTACCTTTGTAGTGAAAACTTAATCAACTTCATACAGAAAATGTTTGTGATACTCTTTACTTATGGAAATTCTTTTCTTGAGTATTGGAAAATTAGAGGACATAAATTATCATTCTTATGTTATTTTAGTATTTACTTACTTCCATTATAATGTGCATTTTTCCAAAAATAATTTTTAATTTCCTAGTACGTTTGTAATAAACCTAATTAATCTACCCAAACAAATCTACCTTTCTTAATCAAAACCTTAAATATAACCTTAAAAAAATAATTTCATTAGAAAATAATTAAAAAAAACTTTTGTTATCTTTTTTTCAATCTAGGGAATACAGTGTGGAACCCTCCCTCGCTCGTTCGTTTCGCAATTATGTTGTGCACTCACATTCTCTTCTATGTTTATTTTCCTCCTCTTCAGCAGCAAGTACCAGTGTCACAATCACTGTTTCTTCCTCACTACTGCTGTCACTCATTCGAACTGCAGTCTACAAAACCTACAAAATCAGAACGTTCTAATCAAGTCAACTTTTAAAGAAGGTGTTGTGGCTTGGGCTTGACTGACATTCTGTTCTGAGTGGAGTGGATGCAGTGTGTGGGAAATTCCCTGATCTAAGCATACATTCTGATCTGATCTGAGACAGAGTGCCTAATAATGTTTGTTCAAGTTACTCAAATTTAGCCGAAATCACGGAAACTTAGTTCAGTCTATGAGATCACAATATTTTCCTTTATTTAAATTTAAAACTACACATACTTTGTTCAAATTATGATGTCACAATTATTTCCTTTTGTTATCCATATGGTTTTTCTATATATCCAAATAGCTAACTTTTAGAAATTTATCTTTATCCATACATTGTTGAGAATTAATCATGCATAATTATACCATAAGCATGTCCTTCTGTTCTTGAATTACAAACTATATCTACCTTAGGATCTGGGCTGTGCTTCATTTTTACAAAATGGTCAGCATAATCTGATATGTTTCTCTTATTGTATTTAAATGCTCTTACGTGTTCCGCTATCCTTTCTTTCACAGTTCTACCTGTACTACCGTAGTATATTCCCCTGCAGTCTCTGCACATGAGCTTATACACTACACCCATTTCTAAAAGTTAGCGAAGTAGCATTTGGATATATAATAAAACACATGGAAAACATAAGAAAATAATTGAGTCATCATAATTTGAACAAAGTTTGTGTAGTTTTAAATTTAAATAAAAGAAAATATTGTGACCTCATACATTGAACTACGAGTTTTGTATTAGTTAAGCACGATGCCAATTATTATATTATTATTATAAATTTAAGTTTCAAATTTGAATTCACAACGAATTATGACATATGTATAGAGTTTGAGGAAAGCCTATATGTTGAGAGTTTTTTTGTTTATTCGCACGAGCCGTAGTTCTTTTTTTTTTTCATTTCTGTTTTTGTTAAATGCTAGAAAATCCCTAAAATCTGAGGTTTTAAGATGCATTTTATAATTGGTGTTGTTACATTTTTTTTTTTAACAGCTGGTAGAGGGATTTCAGGTTTTTGAGTCGGCAAAACTTTTAAAGACCTCTTGATTGTAAATATCAGGAGTCGCAATAAATCTCAGAGGTTTCCTTCCAAATTTGTTTTCCATTTAAATTTTTCATGTTCATTATTTATCTTTTTATTTCTTAAATAATTACTATATATTCTTGACTGTATGATAAATATTCTTTTTGCAGATTGAGATACTTTGAATTTACCTTTCCAGTGATATCTGAAAAATTTAGTTTTCAAATGGTTTAGTTTTGATTCAAGCACTCGAAAATAAGAATAAAAAAGAGCAAGTATCAAAATTGCTAATGAATAGTTTCAATGTTGTCAGACCCTAACAGCAATAATAATATATCGCTACTACTAATAATAATCCAATCAGCATTATTTTAAACATTAATTTTTATTAAAATGTTAAGATTCCTGAAATAAAATTTTATTATATGAAAAGTTTTAGATAGTAAAAACTACTAAGTGTAAACAATGAAGTTAGATTAAAAACAATAAATAAGTAATAAATATATTGAGCAAACAAGGTGGATGCAGTGACCCCTCAAAGACTAAAAACAAGAACAAAAGATTTGATTTCATAATAGAAAAAAAAAAAATGCCTGCAACACCCAGTGTTCCTAGGCGGTCTCCCATTCAAATACTAACTCAGCCCGATCCTCCTTAACTTTGGTGATCGGACAAGAAACGATCCGTTTAGGCCAGAATGACTGCTGACATTACGATGGAGAATAGAGTTGCTTTTTAAACAGTCATTTTTCATCGCCTTATCTTCCAACTCAAGCAGTTTTTTAATTGAAAGTATGATAATTTAATAAGTCTGTTTATTATTTTGAGCTTCGTAATTCCTATATTCATTAATATTGCAGAAAAACTGTATCGTGATGCATAAATGCAGATCAGCCATTCACAGTCGACTCTTATGGAAGTTTGTAATCACTTCTGCAATAGTAATTGGTATCAAAAAATAAGAAATTGTTGTTTGGTTATCCACCATTAAAAATCTAATGTTGTTACTTATTTTGAAAATATCGTGATTTCCAATTTTCCTTTTTTTTTTTTTAATTTTGAAAGTTTTCTGGAATATTCATGATAATTTCCATCTTCTTTACGAGCTAAAGGCATTGAAATTAACTCTCAAAAAACATTTAAAAAAATAATCCCATATTCAATGCTAATAAGTTCTGACATCAGAGGTTTCTCTCCAAATCTGGACGCGTGCTGTTTAAAATGTTTGAGTACAACTCTTTTGCATTTCAATATTTGAATATCAATTGAGACGTTCTACTACACATGTTCAACAATGGATATCATGTTCACGGTTATGTGCAAGAACATCTTATTCACAACTTTATGAAGGGTCACATTACACTTGAGCTTCCATTATACCTGAAACTATTGCTCTGTGTGTATTCAGTAACCGTTTCAAAAGCAGAAAGAACTTTTATTAAGTTATGAAATCGACTCAAAACTTTGCAAATAGCTTCCACAGGCCAGGAACTCCTCAACTTTCTTGGTCGATTAGCTATTGAACATAAACTGGCATCAAACATTGATTTTAGTGATGTAATAAAAGATTCTGTTTTGAGGAAAGTCATAAAAATAAATTTAAAAGATGGAAATGAGTGTTTTAAAGCTCATTGGCTGTATAAATAGTATTCATTTTAAGTTTTATCATTTAAGTGTCATAAGTTTTTGTTACGTAAACATGTAAAGAATGGACACATTATGGAAAGCAGTGGCCTTGAAAAAAGCTGAAGACATTAAGTGAGTGGAATACGCTACATACAAGGGGCATTCAAAAAGTAGTGTCTCCAAGCCCACTACTTGGCCAATAGTACTGCAAACAATCTGAATTTTGTATCATTAATGCACTGATGTTTAAGCTACGTTTCACCTTCCTATCTCTTCTTGTTCCAGACTAATGGAGCAATCCATGACATCCAGTGGAGACGTCCGGTTGAAACAGCGGGCTGTCATTGAATTTTTGATTGCAGTAGGTTGTGCTCCCAGCAGCATTCATTGCCGTTTGACTGCAGTTTATGGGGATGCCTGTGTTGACGTCAGCACTGTGCGGAGGTGGGCAAGGACTGTGAAAGACCAAACTCCAGCCGCATCAAATCTCCATGAACAGCACCAAAGTGGACAGCCTGTAACGGCCACTGACAAGGATTGTTAACAGCAGGTGGACGAGTTGATTCAGGGCAATCGCAGGATCAAGCAACAAGAGATCGCAACAACGCTCTCCATTTCCATTGGTTCAGTGAACCACATCATTAGGGACATTCTGCGTTAAAAGAAGATGTGCGCTCATTGGGTACCATGGCAACTGACGCCTGACATGAAAGAGTCGAGGAAGAGAATCTGTCAGCAGCTGCTCCTGCAATATGAACAGGAAGGTGACGACTTTCTTCACAGAATTCTTACTGGCGTTGAGACGTGGACACACCATTACGACCCAGAAACGAAGCATCAGTTGATGGAGTACTGCCACACCTCCTCTGCCAAAAAAATTCAAAGTTATCCCATCTGCTGGCAAAGTGTTGTTGACCCTCTTCTGGGATTGGGATGGTGTCATGCATATGGAATTTCTGAGAGATGGTTAGACAATTAACTCAGATCGCTACATTGACGCCCTAAAGCGACTGTGTGCCAGATTGCAACGCACTCACAAACATAAACAGGCAATTCTTCACCACGACAATGCTCGTTCCCTCACAAGCCACAAAACTCAGGAAACACTGCAGCGCCTAAGGTTCAAGGACATTCTGCCTCATCCTGCCTGTAGTCCGGATCTTGCGCCCTATGACTTTTGGCTCTTCATCAAACTTAAGGATCATCTTATGGGTCAACGCTACAGTTGTGACACGGAGGTGAAAGCAGCAGTTCGACAATGGTGTCACCAGCAGCCATCACAGTTCTTCGCCTTCATGCAAAACCTTGTTTCTTGTTGGTGCAAGTATGTTGCCCGTAATGGGGACTATGTTGGAAAATGATGCCACCATTTGTAGCTGACATTGCAAGCTTTCCTCTGATATCTGTATCGGTGCTATCTGTCAAACACAAATGAAGTTATCACCTTGGAGGCCTTACTTTCTGAATCACCCTTGTATTTTTCTAAACTTTAGTGTACAGCTATACGGAGCTTTAATACTGTAGCGTTTTTGAGGTCTCTGGCATTATTAATCTGAAGCAGTTTTAGGGGGAAGTTGTTAGCACATATTTCAATTAACCTGACTATTAGTGGTGTAGGCTCACACAAGATTTCAGAAGAAAACTGCAATTCCTGATAAGAAGGTGCCATTTCACAGATGTGTTCTTTATAGCATAAAGAATGATATAAGATTGGGAGACATGCTAACATTCCATGCAAGATGCCATTTTCCAATTTGGCAATGGAAAACATGAAGCGCTTTATCCAATTTCGGTTTTCTTTTTTTAAATGAAAGCTCTCAACGAGAACAATGTTTTTGTTTCTTGCCCTATACCTTATGGTTTTCCCACAAATTGTAGGGAAATCAATTTCCCCATAATTTTACGGTATGAACATTTCTTAGTTATTTGAGATTTTTATGGATCTATTTATTTATTTCGCAAGGAAGTGAAAAGCTGATTTAGGACAAAGGATTGTTTTACTTTTTGATTGTTTCAGGTAATTCATAACACATTTTTGGGTTTTTTGTTTCAGAAAATTACACTTTTTCATTTGTTTCAGGTAATAACATCACGAGTTGATTAAAAATAAGATCAAAGCGTGTTATGCTTGCAGACCCAGTTGATGCATCTTCAACTGGGACCTTTGACGTTGCCACTCTTGATTTGATTTGTCTCACACGAACTCTCAGAAAAGGGACACTTCAAGCTCTGGATATGCTACATCCAATCTATTAGTATTTAAAGCTATTGGTGCTCTCCCATCACACATAAACTTGGACATTTTGGATGATGGAAGTGGTTTGGAGAAAACACTTAGATCTACAGCTGCAAAGTAGCACAAATCCTGTTATTTGCAATTCAACTCCCAAAAGCTCGTTGGGGCTTGAAAGAATGTTGCAGAGAACCATATTGTTCAAGCACATGCATCTCAACCCCGGATTTAACTCATCAGAGTGTTTCAGTTGGAAATTGTGGTTCACTTCGGTTTTTCTTCTGTCTTCCTTCACAAATCGGGGAAAATTTGCTTTTGTTTTTTGTGACTCCAGGAATGCATCAAGTTTCTCTTTTGCATCTTTCTTGGATGAAAAATTGAAATATTGTGCAGATTTTCTAAGATGAGACAGAACTTCAAGCATTTTTATCCAGATTTTATCACCAAAGAAGCCAAATACCATGCAAAATGTCTTGCCAATCTTTACAATCGATGTAGAGCTGTGAAGTCAATGAAGACCAGTGAACAAAGCTTTTGAAGCAATGGCCTTTGCAGTTCTGGTTCAGCTTATTAATGAAAAACTTTTACATCGTACTATAGAGAGCAACTGTCTAGCCTTCTTGGAAATCCTGAGTCTTAAGGGCAGGAAGTATACACTTCCCGGTTGCGAGACAGAATATTAATTCATTTTCCTCAATCAGGATAGAAAAGTCAGGGATAGAATACGTACTGGTACGTGACGGTGCTAATATATACAATGATGTCTGTCCAGAAGACAACCATGAAAATGTAGTTGCATTTGTGCAATTTTTGAAAATGCTTAGAAAAAATATGAAAAGATAAGTATTCAAATTAGTCCAGTGGACTTAGCCATATGAGTACGATGAGGCAGCACTTTGTAGAAATTTTGACCTAGCATACAACAGAGTACATGATATGCAATACTGACTCAAACTTTCCTTTTTTTATCTTTTATTGTATCATTACTTCAGTTTGCCACTAGTTGTATAGATCATGACACGAATAAATATTGTTTGTAATATTGCAGTATTTTTGGATTTACCATCCTTTTCTGAGGACAGTCAACTTGACTTATATTATCCAAATTATGAAATGCAGTTATTAATTCATTCGGAGGACTTTTTCGTTTGCTTTTAAGCAAAAAATAGTTTCCATTTATGTAATTTAAAGATAACTAATCAACTGAACCAGAAAAAAATTACAAAAATCCCTCTTTTACCGATTTCTGAGAAAACTATCAGGTATAGAGTGAAATATATAATACCCAAAAATGTTGTAATCTGTATAAGCTTTCATTGGAAAAAAAGAAAATAAAAATCGGATGAAGGACAGCCAAGTTATAAGCATTTCAAGTTTTTCGCCACCATCTTGGAAAATGGCGTCCTGCTTGTAATATCAGCGTGTCTCCCGATCTCAAATTACAGGCTCGAAAGAACAAGTGTGCCAAGCGGCACCTTCTTATCACGATTTGCAGTTCTTTTTGGCAAACCCCCGCAACTACATACTCGTGCGTTATGTGATTGCAGCTGCAGTTTTCGGGCAGTTAATCTGAACAACTTCTGACTAATCAAATCATCAATCAAATATATATAATTGGCTAAGTTCGACTGTCTGTAACTCGATATAATTAAGCTATTAAGATAGATCCAAGGGTTATCAATGGTACCATTGAATCAAGGGTACTTAAATTGGATGAAATATTAGTTCATTTTGTCATTCCATGTTGTTTCCATGAAATTTTATCCTTGGGAACTGACCTAGACAACTGAAATTCTAACAAAACATACGTTCAAAACCAAATAATTTTGATACCACTGCACCCATTTTAATGAAATTTGGCATACTTACTCAGTTTTTTAAGCTGATTTCGAAACTCAAAACCATTTTTGCCGTAGAAGCTTTGTTCACAAGTTAGCGCAGTATTTAGATTACGAAGGTGAGTTTTAAATGCCTTTTGGCGTTATGGGTCAAAAATAATAATTATTCCATTCTTATTTTAAGTAAAATTTATTTACAAGGACAAACTTAGACATGGTTGTTATTTATTTACCAGAGCCTATTTTTAGTCATGGACAGTTATATGTTGCTATTTCTCGAGCATGTCGTGCTTGCGACGTCAAAATCAAAATTCTTGACCGAATAGATCAAGGACATCTGATAGAAGGATCTGATGCTGTTTTTACAAAAAATGTAGTTTTTAAGTTGATATTTACTTTGTAGTTGATAATAAAATGATTTTCAGATTTCTTATGCTCCTGATGCTAGTTCAATAGAAACGGCTATTCGAGTATTTTTTTTTTGCTCCGCAGTGAAGCTTCTTTAAGTTAGAAAAGCATTTCATTTGGTTTATTAAACTATGAATTGATAACTAATAAAAAAAAATAAACTCAAATGTTACCAAGAGTAATAATGATATGCTTTTCATACAAATTTGTTCGGTTTCTAATATTAGATGAATTATTTTAAATCTTTATTTCTATTGTTTTGTTGTCAATGAAATTAAAGTAGAACTCTTATTTTGTAAGTTATTTTTAGAAATAAAAATTTGATGTACATTTATTGTGTATTAAGTAGAAGAATTACAATTACTTCGAGGCTTACTACCAGTATATTAATTAGAATTTGTAAAAACTTGGAAATTCTGTTCCACGTTAAAATAATAAAAAATTCAAAATTTATCGAAAAAATTCATTTGAAGATGTATTTGTGAGGCTTTCCTATTTTTGTTGTAATTATTATTTGCTTTGTATTTTCTTTTTTTACTGTTTTTCGATTAATATTTTAATATATAATGTAATTACATTTATAAAATAATATAAATATATATAATTTGTGAACTGCAATTTTGCCAAACAAGATTAAATTCTTAAACTAAATTAAATTAAAATGAGCAATGTAAGGAAAATCAAATTTGCAATGCTAATCTGGTTCAATTTTAAAGAAGTAAAAAAAAGTTAGAATTAAAATGATAGAGACTTTCACTCGGGAACACACAAGGGCTCTTCAATTGGAGTATTAAAATAAGACGAATAAATCCATTAGAGATAAAAAGAACACTTTAATATATTTAAAGGAGAAAATTATTTACAACATTCCTATAAGGAAGAATAACAAGTAGTTAAAATTACACATTTTAAATTAATTAAACAAATCAAACTTGGCGAGAACAATATTTAGATCATGGGACTAAAGAAAAAAAAAATAGCTTCAGTTTTCACCACTAGGGGAAAAAAATGGCACTTGAAGCTCAGAAATTGCAGTAAACCGACATCCTAGATTGATGAACATAAAAGATGAAAATGAACAGCATGTGTTAGGTCCGACTGATGTGCAATGGTTGTGGAGTGGTGCTTTGATGTTGAACCTTCGCTATTTTAAATTTACGTGATCGTGCATTGCTGGTCAAACTTTACTACTAAAAAAACAGTATTACTTTTGTTGCACTTCAGGAATACCAGAGGTTAAAGAATTTGAGGAAAGGTCCAATGACAATCACAAATTTGTGAAAAATGATTTTGAAAATGTGGGATCATTACAAGTGCTGCAGGATGAGGACAGTACCGACATTAAACCAACATGAAACAGTTGCAACTGCTGCACTGGAACCCTACGATGCAGACGCATCTAGCAGTGCACAGGCAATATCCAGGCAATTTGATATCCCATATGCAACGGTGTGGAAAATTATGCGCAAACAGCAGAAGCTTTTCCCATACAAGATCAGCCACATAAATTTATTATGGAAACAAAAATGATTATGTACAATTATTTTAGGAAAAAATTCTGGATTTTGCTTGTTTGGATGAATTAATAAAAATTTTGTTTTATTTTGATGAAAATAATAATAAATAAATAATAATTAGAAATAATAATAATGGTTCAAAGAGGAACAACAACTCAGTGAAAACCTACCCTAAATGCAATTCTCACACAAATAGACAGCATTAAAACAAGTACATAACCATAGAAGGCTCCTGGTGCAGACGGAGTCCAGACTTCTTCAAGTCCTTGCATGGGAACCTAGCTCTTACATTCAATGACGTAATCCAACATCCAAAACATATGTGTCTTTTCCTAACGCCGGGTGTCAGATACTTTCAGAGCAAGAACACTGAAACAGCACACCCTGCAAACTAACTTCCTATCACTTGCCTCTCCATACTTTACAAACTCCTGACCTCCTGTCTTACAGACATAAACAACACACACTTTGAAACACATAACATTCTTTCTGAACAATAATAGAAGGGCTGCGCAGGAATTACCAAAGTTGTAAGGGGCAGCTCCTTATTGTATCGGTAATCTTGTTCCAGGTGCGCATGAAGAATAGGAATATGCACAGTGCTTACATCGACTACAAGAAGGCATTTCATTCAGTCCCACATTCCTGGCTCCAACACACACTTTATCTCCACGAAATACACCCAAAGATCACCGCATTCTTGGAAACCATGATGAAGAGTTGGAACACAACATTACACTTGCACAACACCATCACCTCCATCACTATCTCCCTGTTCCGATAAGGTGAGGTATTTTCCAGGGAGAGTCCTTCAGTCCTCTTTGGTTCTGTCTTGCCTTGAATCCATTGAGCCACATACTAGATCACACAAAACATGGCTGTAGGCTTACCTCAGGCACTCTTGACACCATACAAAATCACACACTAACTCTACATAGATGACATTAAAAAAACAACCCACACACAACTTACTAATCTACTACAAGTCACCACACAGTTTACCAAAGACATTGGAATGGAATTTGGAATAGACAAATGCCGCAAGCTACATATAATGCGCAGGAAGACCTCGAATTAAGAGGATTTGGAACTGGACTGTGGGTTGGACATCCAATCCATGGAAGAGGAAGAGACCTACAAGTACCTGAGCTTTCAGCAGGGGCATGTCACAGACAACTCAAACTTCAAAACTGCACTCAAGAACACATACAGTGCTAGTGTTCACAACACTGAAAACACAACTAAAAAAAAAGAAATTACAGCCATCAACACTTTGCTCACACTAACCTACTCCTTTGGCATATTCTCCTGGACAAACACTGAACTTGAAGCACTATAACGCACAGCACGCCCTACATTCGTGAAACAAAGCATGGACCTCCCCAAGTCCTCGATGGAAAGGATGTCCATTCCCCACAAGGAGGGAGGCTAAGAACTCATCAACATCATGATCCTACACAAAAACAAGCACAGTCGGACCTCTATTTAACGAACCTCTATTTTGCGAACTTTTCTTTGGAACCAAGAACATTTTGCTAATTTCTTCGTAAAATAGCCTCCAATTAGCGAAGTGCATTTTCTATTTAATGAACTTTTTCGTGGTATCTATTTTTTTTTCCTCCTTGAAATGTTTTTACAAGGTGCCAATCACTCATTCTTTGCATTTCAACCAGAAAGTGCAATCCCAGTCCACTCCATATCCCCCTTTCACCCTCAATGATCATGGAAATGATCATGATGCAGAAATCAACAAACCTTTATATGATGAAATGCTAAAATCATTTGAAACACGGGGATTACAATTTGAAGAAAATATGCCTGAAGGGGTTTTTGGTGCATTGCAAAGATGCGAGACGTACTATGAGCGAAAACACTTTCTCAAAAAAAAAAAAAAAACTCAGTCAAAATTAACAGATTATTAGTAAAATTTAAATATGCATGTGGTAATGTATGCTTTGTCATTAAAATTATTACTTTTTTTACTAATATTTATTGTTTATGTATTTTAAATCTGTTTATGTAGTTTAAACTAATTTTAAAAGGTGAATCTCTATTTAGGGGTCGTCCATTAATCACGTGAGGTTTTTTAAGGAACTTTTTAACCCCCCCTCCCCCCTGGTGATACGTGGTGAGGTTTTAGACAACCCCCCCTTCCCCCATCCAAAATCACGTGTATTTTTTTGGTAAAAAAACACCTCTAAACCTATCTATTCAACCAAAAAAAAAAAAAACACCTTTAAACGTGTCAAAAATAAATACACGTGATATCTCGCTACACCCCCCCTCCCCCCTTGTGATACTTCGTGATTTTTTCCGAACCCCCCCCCTTTCGAGCCACACGTGATTAATGGACGATCCCTTAACGAATTTTCCATATAACAAACTTTTTTCGGGATTTAGTGACTTCGTTAAATAGAGGTCCGATTGTACACACACTTAGGGAAAACTTCCACCAGAGCACAACACTCCTTACCCCACTTAGCCATGGCCAAAGCTGATATTCACCTCATCCTTGCCTAACACTCAGCAGCTGTGCGAATCATGGATTTATAAGGAATACCACGGCCAGACATCGCCACGAACTCAGCCAGCCTTTATCAACATGGAAGTGTGAAAAACATGGCTGATGAATGGTGAGCTTTTTGGGGAGTCCGAAGAGTTCTTATTGCGATATAGGACCAAGTCATCCCCATACGCAACTACAAGAAACATATTCTATATGACACAGACACGCATGACGATACATGCAGGAAGTGCCACACTATACAAACAGACAATTGACCACACAATATTGGGCTGCCTCCTCCTCTCCCAAACAGCCTACCTCCGAAGACACAATTAGGTAGCATCGATCGTCCAACAACAGCCAGCACACAAACACTCACTTATTAAGAACACGGTCCCGTACTATAAGTACACACTACAAAGCATCTTGGAGTCGCCTACACATAAGCTGTAATCGAACAACTCCATTCACACAAACAAAACCATACGCCACAACAAACCTGACATCACACTTCTTGATGAGCCCAACAAACCTATATCCTACCAGCAAGAACATACAAAAAACTCATGCAGATGAAATCAGTAAATACACCGACTTAGCACATGAGCTCCAGAAGCAATGGAGGCAGGACCGAGTATGTATTGTACCCATCATCCTGTCCACCAATGGTCTGGTGCCTCAAACACTGCACCACAATCTCAGCATACTAGGACTTCACAAAAAATCTTATGCAGAACTCCAGAAGGCTGTATACTCTACATAATACATAGTTAGGAAATGCATGGACACAAACACACATTCCTAACACCA
The DNA here is from genome assembly GCA_023159025.1 of Thereuonema tuberculata. NCBI lineage: Eukaryota > Metazoa > Arthropoda > Chilopoda > Scutigeromorpha > Scutigeridae > Thereuonema > Thereuonema tuberculata. Next base: position 33,208,477 of record JAFIDM010012231.1, read on the forward strand.
CTTTGCTTTTGGAGAGTGGCTACTGAGTGTACCAAACAGAAGCTCTTGATACCATGTGTAATGTTGTCTATGGAAGTCCGAACCTCAAAAATATGCAAAAATACAACTTTTTTTGTTTTAATTTTTCTCGTCAAGTTCTCAGAAATAATGAGAAAAACAAAAGGTGGGCTTTCTTGAAGACTTAAAAATGTGCTCTGATAATTTTTTATTATTGGGTGAGTGCAAAAGTTCTACCCGTTTTTGGATATGAAAATTTGCAATGGAATTGCCCTCACACATGCCATTGCGATGATGCAAATCATCTGCCAATCAAACGTATGGATGCCTCACATATAAAAGCATCGTGTCTCACAAAGTTAATCATCTCAAAAAAAATATCACAGGGTATAACATGGAACACGAGAAGGAACATATAAGACATTGTTTGTTATACGAGTTCGATAAAAAGAGTACGGCAGCCGCAGCATGTCGCAATGTTTGTCAAGTTTATGGAGAAGATGCAATAGACGAAAGCACATGTCGTCGATGGTTTCGTAAATTTAGGGAAGAAGACAGAAGCTGCCAAAATCAGGTTAGGAGTGGACGGCCATCACACGTTGGAGAAGATGATATTGACCAAGCCATAAGGAACAGCCCGAACCCAACCGTGCAAGAATTAGCGGAGACTTCAACGTACACCGGACAACGGTTGAGAGACGACTAGTTAAGTTGGGTTTTACGAGAAAGTTGGATCGTTGGGTTCCACATAACCTGACAGCTAAGCAAAGGAATGACCGAATCGCCACCTGTGTTTCCTTGCTTTCCCGGTACAAAAATGACCCATTCTCGACACAAATTGTGACAGGAGATGAGAAGTAGGTTACGCACCGTAACGTAAAGCATCGTAGGACTGTGTGTCTCCCTTCTGATCCGCCTGCATCGACTTTGAAAGCTGAACTTCATCCCAAGGTGTTATTGAGTGTGTGGTGGGATGTGCAGGGAATAATTCACTGGGAGGTCCTGCCACTCAACCAAACCATCAATGCTGCCTTCTACTGTCTACAGTTAGACAGGCTGCATTCAAATTTGGTAGCAAAGCGGCCAGGTCTCGTCAATCGTTGTGGTGTTATCCTTCATCACGATAACGCCAGGCCACATGCTGCTGTCATCACTCGCCAAAAGTTACTGGGCTTTGGTTGGGAGGTTTTATCCCACCCTCCCTATTCTCCTGACTTGGCACCAACTGACTATCACCTATTTCGTGCTTCAGTCAGAAAATCTTTGATGATCTTGATGCTGTGAAAACAGCCATCCAAGACTTTTTTGACTCGAAACCGCCGGAATTTTACTGCCGTGGGATTCATCTCCTACCAGAAAGATGGCAAGAGTTCCTAGATAGCAATGGGAATTATGCACAATAATAGGTACTGTTCATTTTGTGTTTATTTGCTCTTCTTTATGGGTAATAAAAAAAGGGTAGAACTTTTGCACTCACCCAATAATTTTTGAGTTTTTTTCTAATGAAAAACCATGATAAACAACTGCTTAGCCGTAACTGTTCCCAATTCTAAAACCCTAGGAACGGGCTCCTTAAACTATGATGACACGCTTAAAACAGTCCATAGTTAACTAGAAATTTATATTCTGTGTTTACTGTAAGGCATTGTGAAATATGTCCTGGATAATGTCTGTCTTTGGCTGTAAAATTTTAGAGACTCGTCAACAATATTGTTTATAAATACAGGCTGCTTTATAAAGCAGGTTTTTTTTTTTAACTGTTTTACTCTAAAAAAAAAAAAACTTTGAGTGAATATATTCATTACAAAATTTAGTTATTTAACATTCCCAGTACGGCCACTGTCCAAAGCAGCAATTAACCTCAACTTCAGAATTAAACTTCTGATATAATGTAATAGGTAATGATGTTTGGATATCACTTTGAAAATGAGACTGACAAATCTCCTCAGGCCTCTGACCTCCTTTTGTAAATAATCAGTCTTATTTTTACGGAAGACACTTTTTTTATTGTCAATAAAACATGGTAGATATTGAGTTCGCTAAATATAAATCAGGCCTAAAACATTTTCTGAGCATAGAAGCCTGAAGATATGAAGGTGACATTATTTCTCTAGAATGCATTTCAACAGATTTTCATATCACAAACCAGCATTCTCAAAGGGTGCACAACAAAAAATTGATGGACATTCAGAAAATACACTTAATTATCTTAGAATTGTTATTTTGAAAAAGAATTTATGTTGTTCTCAGCCATACAGAAATGATGGTTCAATTGCCTGTCCGTGTCCCATGAATTAATCTGACTCCACTTGATCGATATTAATGAAATTTAATGGCCAATCTCAAATTTAAAAATTTTGGATGAATTCAATGCCTGTCAGTCTCTTGACCCATAATATCAATAGTCAAGGACTACTAATGGAGCAGTAAAACAATTCAAAAGAAAAATAGTACTTTTAATTATTTCAATCAGAAATAAATATGTAATATTTACTGTAAATTACATATAACTTAATAAGCTAATGCAACAACAAATTAGAACATGATCACTGTTTGAATTTTCCACCTTCTGCAACGGCACACAGATAGTGACTGCTCCTAATAAATGTTATGATTTAGCTTGTGTATATATCTTGATTATTTTGATGGGAACATGTTACATAACTTTTATTCAAGCAATTATTATTTAGATGTTTGAAAGAAACTCCAAACCAGTACAAGTTCAAATTGCAGAAGTTGTAGGTTCATTTTCCATATACAAATTTTGGTATTCTGCCAATAGTTAGGAATTTTGTAAATATACAATGAACTGAAAAATGGTAGAAGTATTGGACTAAACTACGTTAATTAATTTGGTTGTAATTAGGATTTTTTTTGTATAAGTCTGGAAACCAAGGTGAAATCAAACAATACTTCTGGAGTCCATTACACTTCAAAATTAACTATACTTCCTTATTTTTATATTTTTAATCTAATATTTAAATATACCATTACAATTTGTTAAAGAGTCTGATATATAAATTTCTTGTAGTATGTTTAATTTCAATTTCATGATTTTATGACAAAATAAAAGATTCATATTAAAATAATCTTATGTTAACAATGGTGTTCCGTATTTTTTGACTATTAAATTCATTCAAAAGTATCCGTATAATTTTTTTGCAATCTGCTTATTTTACATAAACTTTAATAACAGCTATCATAAAGTCATTTGCTAGTGTAAACTTCTTTTCCCATCAAATTCAAATACATTTTCACTTGTATAAGTGAAGCTAAGCTGCTTGATTGTGAAAAGCTTTTGTCACATATTTCACATTTAAATAGCTTTTCAACCGAATAGGATCTCATATGAACAGTTAATCTAAAGGACCTAGTAAAGCATTTTACACACAATTAACATTTAAAAGGCTTCTCTCCTGTATGCAATTTGGCATGCCGAGTTAAAGCACTTGATGTCTTAAATTGTTTTTTACAAACATGACACGTATAAGGTGTTTCACCTGTATGTGTCCTAATATGGACAGCTAAGCTGTTTGACGTGATAAAGACTTTTTCACAAAAGTCACATTTAAAAGGCTTTTCACCGGTATGGGATCTAATATGGCATCGATAATTTAAAACGCTCGATGTAACAAATCTTTTTTTACAAAATTTACACTCATATGGTTTTTCACCTGTGTGTGTTCTAATATGAGCAGTTAACTGGCTGTTTGTTGCAAAGGTTTTTTCACAAAATTCACACACATATGGTCTCTCACCTGTATGTGATCTTCTATGACAAACTAAACTGTTTGAATATGTAAAAGTTTTTTCACACAAGTCACACTTATAGTTCTTTTCACCTGTATGTAGTCTCATATGAGTAGTTAAACTGGTTAAATGTGTAAAGTGTAATTCACAAACTACACATTTAAATGGCCTTTCACCTATGTGTGTTCTCATATGACAACTTAAGTTGTTTGATTCTGAAAATGATTTTCCACAATATTTGCATTTAAATGGCTTTTCACCTGTGTGTGTTCTCATATGAACAATTAAGTGGTTTGATCTAATAAAGCTCTTTCCACAAATTTCACATTTAAATGGCCTTTCTCCTGTATGTGATCTAATATGACGTGCAAGTTGGCTTGATGCTGTAAAGCCTTTTTCACAAATTTCATACTTATACGGCGTTTCACCTGTATGTGTTCTAATGTGTATAGTTAAATGGCTTGAATGTATAAACCGTTTTCCACAATGTTCACATTTAAATGGCTTTTCACCTGTATGTGATCTCATGTGAGAATTTAAAGAATGCTTTCTAGTAAAGGTTTTCTGACATATTTCACAAGCAAATGCATTTTTCTCTGGATGCCTTTCTATAGGATTGTCAACAGATACGATGTTACTTGAAAATGGGTCCATTTTCCATATAACCTTTGTGTATAAATAAAATTACAAAATAAAAAGACTGGAATTCCTATTAATTATTCTGAAAACTAAAGATATATCTGAAGGATTTAATTGTGCTTTTCAAAATTATTTTGCAGCCTTTAAATTAATCGCATATAACTGCTTCTTAAAATAAATTCCCTTCTATGACTATTCCGATTCGGATACACTTTCCGAGGACGTAGTTTTAGCTCAGTCTAATGTTACAAAACTTCACCAGAAATTGAAAAACATCGGATTTGTCTAAAAGGAGATTTACGAAAAGTGAAAGAGAGAATTTTACGAAATTTACCAAATTTTTAGTAAAAAATCGATTTATTGATAAATTAATATAATTTATGGTAAAAACAAATAATTTAGAGGAAACCTAAACAGAGAGGAATGGAGAAAAAGAATAAAAGGAACGCCGACCCCCCACATAGAAGTGGGAAAAGGTTTAGAGAAGACGACAAATAACTTACAATGCCTTTTTAGAAATACTATTAACAGTTAATGTATCATAAAGTGAAGAAATACAAAAAAAAAAAAAAAAGTTAATGTATCATGATCGAAATATAATAATTTAATTTCGAAAAGGAACTCTCATTAATTTATAACTCTAACTGATGACCATATGATCTTCGCGCCAAACTTAACATATACTATGTAGTCTTTGATTCTCTCATTATTTTCAAGTGTTACCAAACAGGGTTTTCAAGATCGCAAATACTTAGCTGCATTCATAGTACAGTTTTGCTGCCGACTAAGGATGTGTCTATAAAACAAACCTCCGAGGAACCAGGCCGTCTATAAAATCAACCGGTTACCCCAGCCAACCAACCGTCGGATGCAGCGAACTCTGGTGTGAAAGAAACGCGCTTGTTAATAATGACATGCATTTCTGTGTCTAATTTATTTTTTAATTTAATATTTTATCATTTTCGGTCTTACAATTATCAGGATCTGTCATCATCACAATTTTCTGAACAGAGTATTTGGTTCATAAAATAAAGCATTTTCAGTAATTAAAATCTTACTTAAACGTTGGAAAACTTACCTCCCGCAACTACTTACACTTACTTTAAGTATCTTTTATCTGTTTGAATTATATTTTCAGATTTTAAAACCCTAGATCCATTTACTGGAATAGATAAGTCTGAAAAATATTTAATTAGGCCTCCTTTTTTTTTTTTTAATTTTCTATAGACTGTTTGTGTTTTCCTTCCTTCTAACAATGCATCCAATAAAACACTTCAAAGACTAATTCTAAAACTGTAATCTTGTCAACAACAATCTATTGCTTATTTAAGAAAATTAAACTAAAAGGAAAATTCGTTCCTTAAAAATATAGTTCCAAAAATTTGCAAAGCCCATAAATAGCTGAAAAACAGATCATTAAATCATAAATATGAAATATTAAAAAAACAAACAAACAGATTTTTGTAGTATTATTGTTTACTTCAGTAATGGAAGAATGGTAATATGAGGATTTGGAAACCAAATCTTTAATCCCACATAATGTCCTTGTGTTGGAAATCACATGCACTCGGGCCCCCACATGAGGGGGGGGGGTCGGGGTCAGTTGGTCCCTCAGCACCGGGTCCTGGCCGTCAAAGGAGCCCGTCTGAGTCTTGCCCGAAAAAAAAAATGTATGAATTATTAGCCTATCACTTCTAGGCTTTTTTTAATAATGAAGTCTACATTTTATTTCAACTACTTTTCTGCTTTAATCGTCTGCACAGAGCTATTCTGCATTACAATGTTTGCATAGAGCGAATTTTTTCTAAGCCTTTTTCTAAACTTCATTTCTAAAGCTGGAAAAGTAAATGTTTGCGCTGTCCGGTTTTATTTTAACTTTTATTTTTATTTTGTTTCGTATTGTTTCCTTGTTGTCTTCTGTGAATACTTGTTTACTGTAAAAGAAATCGTTATTTAAATTTATAAATCCGATTATTTTCTATTTTAATTTTTGTATTATCAAGCATTTTTCTAAAGTTTCGATTTTCATCTATTATGTTCTCATGAGAATTTAATTTATTCTTATTCTCATAAACTAGTGTTTTGCTATTTCCCACGGTGGCCAACATGTCAATTCTTTGTCCTACATCATTATTAGAATCATACCTCCATACTTAATGATTGGCCATTTTCGATTAATTTGTGTGACGTCATGGCAACTACCTCTATGAAATAACAGAGTTCTTCATTTCATAATAATTCTTAAGATAAGAATTAATGTTGAGCACAGGTCTTGGAAGAACGCAGTAATAAGTTTGGCAATGCAAGAATGATTACTGTTGGCCATAGGAAGCTGCGAGACACAAGCCATAAATAAACGGTGTTGGACATTCCTGATTTCAGCGCAGCATTCGCCGTGTCTGTAAGTTAGTTGTATCATCATCGACAGACCTTCCAATTTACATGCCTGGATATGTGGTGGCATGTCAACGGTTGTGTGAACCAGCAAAAAATCAAAGAAAAGAAAAGAATCAGGAGTCGTTCGAATTCCAGGGAAACGCATATGGGTCCCCGAACTGTAATCTTGATGCACCAAAACTTCTGTAAGTACCCTTTCTTACGTGATATTTACAGGGAGGCCAAGAAAAGAGCTATCAGAAACAAACTAAGGATCTAAGTTTTGCTATATCAATCAATCTGCAATGACAATTAAAATTAGCTCAGGAAATAGCCTACTTAACTACATCAAAGTAATATGACATAAATAAGAAATAAAAAAAAACATATTTTTCGTTTCGGAATTACCCTTAATTTTGCAATTTATTCGCCATCTTTAAAATACCCTAAACACCACCATTTTTCTTATTTCATAGTACTACTTCTGTAAAAGTGTTCCCACACCTAAATTTCTAATTTTCTTAAAAATACAAACTAAAACTACAGTTTTCCATTGCTTATATATCTACTTCTTATTTACAAATCGTTTGATTCAGAAAAAAAGAGAAATTCGTCTTAATTCTACTGCTTTTGAGACCTACACAATTACCAGAAGGTTTTTAGGATGCTGATAGAGGGGAAAAAAATCGTTTCTGAAGGAAATCTTGAGGTTTAAGATTTGTAATTCTCTAGATGTGGCCAAAAACATCGCCACTGACCGTAAGAAATGGAAAGATATTGTAAATAATATATTGAATTCTGTGGCACCTATAGCAGTGTATTGGCTGCGAAGTAAAAATGCACCAGCTAATGACTAAAGTAGAAGAAGAATTCAGCAGTTTTACTTAGTGATAGCATTATTTATAGGACATAATATTGAGGATTAATCGAAAATCCAATATGTTGCGAGTTTTGTTTTGGTTATTCGCACGAGCAGTAGTTTTTTTCCATTTCTTTTGTTAAATGCTAGAAAGCCCGTAAAATATGGATGCTTTTAGGTACATTTTAGAGGTAGCCTTTTTTTTTAACAACTGGTAGAGGGATTTCAGGTATTCGAGTCGGCAAAACTTTTTTAAGACCTCTCGATTATAAACATCGAGTCCCAATAAACTTCAGAGGTTTACTTCCAAATTTGTTTACCATTTAAATTTTTCATGCTCATTATTAACTTTTTTTTTTTTTTTTAAATAACTACGGTATGTGCCAAAATAAACGATACTGAAATAATTGTGTACAAGAAAGGTTTGTGACATACATAATACAAACAGTAGAGGAAGCTTGCGGTACCTGGAAGTCAATTTCCATGTTTTCTGAGAAGTAAAACGGGTGTTATGATGTCCATTGTATTGCAGACAGTACTCATAACTCTCAATGAAAAGATACAAAGAGAACACCAACCGCAAGGGCCAAAACAGGATCTTCGATAATAAAAAATACTTTACAAATGGCTATGGCTACAGAGACATCCAAACCAGACCAGATGCCTAGTAAAATAGAGATTGAAGAGTTCTGGGCTGACATCTGAGAAAATCTGGCGGTGCATAATAGAGATGTACCATGGATTAGTAATGAGCAAGATAGGGCAGACACTATCCTACCAATGAATGAAGTAAACATTACAACAGAAGACATTAACGATATCGTAAAGAAAAATCATAATTGGAAAATAGTGAAGATACCTCCAACCCAGCCATGCATCAACCAATCACGTTCCTATGTACAATGTACAAGATCCTAAGAAGCTGTATAACCAAAAAATTCATTGAACATATTGATTCATATGAGATACTAACAGAAAGAAAGCCGCACAAAATCTCAAGGTTGCAAAGAACAGCTGATAATAGATAATGTTATCATGGAAAAAGCATTTGACACACAGAAATCTATAAACTACCTACATCAATTACAAAAAGGCTTATGACTCATTATCACATAGCTGGCCAACTGAAGTTATTCAGGATATATAAGATACATCCAAAATTGATGTACTTCCTTTGAAGTATGATACAGTAAATGACAAGTTTTAAGTTAGGAGAAATCACGATTAATCCTATGAGAATAAGACATGGAATCTTCCAAGGCGATGCTCTGAGTTCATTGTGCTTCTTCTTAGCCCTAAATCAACTTTCTAATATCTTAAAAGATAGTCCAATGGACTGCAAGATCATCAAGAACCACCTAATGCACATGGATGACATCAAACTTTATGGAACATCGAATCAACTATAATAACCAACAGGATTTACTGAAATCTTCACTAGATACATTAAGATGAAATTTGGATTAGATAAGTAGAGAACCCAGGAGATTAGACAAGGTAAACATGAACAGCAAAGATACAACCTGGAAGATGGAGGAAAAATTGAAGCAATGAATGAAGGAGAGGAATATAAGTATTTGGGAATTATGCAGGGACAGCAATTTGAGCAACAAGTAATGAAGAGGAGGCTTCTTATAACACCATAACAGCTATAAACACCTAATCCAACCCTGTACTCACATTTGGAAGAATCAGATGGACTGAAACGGAACTAGAAGATGTTATAAGAAAAAGAAGGAAAATACTAAATATAGATAGTATCATCTGAAAACAGCAATAGAGAGGATAGTAATTCCCAGAAAACAAGGAGGGAGAGGGCTGAGTGATTTCATAGAACTATGCAACAATCGAATACAAAATCTTATTACCTATTTCCGAAACAGGAAAACCCAAGCAATAGTTTGTGCTGATATTAAGTACAGCTCATTAAACCTCAACAATAAGAGCAAAAGCTGAATTTAAATCAAATCATTCAGAGGAAGGAACTGGACCCAGAAAACTCTGCATGGAAGACACTACAATGACCTTCAACAATCTTACATAGATAAGAAAGCTTCTAATACCTGGTTAGCTTTAGGAACCATGTTCTCCGAAACATAAGGGTTTATGATTGCCATTCAAGCAAGGCTGCCGGGTACACGTGAGTCGCCTTTGTGCAAACTTTAAAAAAAATGCCTACAACAGTCAATGAAAGTAATAAAAAAAGTAAACATTTCTATAATTATAATAGATATTTCTTACAGTGATAAATACAGAAGTAATCACATATGAAAAGTACATAATTTTATGTGTAACAAAATATTTATGGATTATATGTACTTAAGCAATACAGAAGTTTATAAATACAATCACCCAAGTCTAAACTATTCATAAAATCGTTCTCTACAGATATTATAGACAAGTCTTTTAAACATTCTTGAGTTATGGTGGATCATAAATAATTCTTAATTATTTTGAGTTTCGAGAAAATTCGCTCTCCTGCAGCCACTAATACTGGTAGTTAGATAAATTCTTGATATATTTGGAAACTTACTATGTAAATTGTTCACATAGATGAAGTTCATTAATCATTTTCGGATTTATCTTTTTTTTTATAAAACATAGTAAAGTTTTGAGTTCCTCAAAAAGATTTTTGCCATCAATATCACAATCAGATGGATTTTTATTGTTGTTTAATTTCAAGTGTAAATCTTTGCGATTTTTTAAGATATACTAGTTAGAGGGTCATCATTCCCTTCATATCAATTTTTCTTTTCTTTTTGCTTTTTCGAATATCGGAAAAGCTGGTTCCACATCCAAAATAACAGCCATCTTCTTTGCAGAAAAAATAACACTTTCAAAATTTTATAATTTTAATAACAGTTTGTATATTAAATGAGGGTTTTACATCATTTTACTGATGACATTAATTTTAGTTAAATATCATGCCATATAATAATTGAACAAAGAAATTTAAATGATGTAATTTTTAAAACAAGATTAATAACTTGTGTTCTTGATTCTATATCTTCAGTTGTGTCTACAGTTATTTCCAAGAGAGCTTAATAAATTTCATGAATGCTAATTTAAAGAGGCTTTGTATGGCTTTTCTATCTCATATTTGACAACTGTTTTAAAGTTAAATTTTGAATGAGAGAATTCAATATAGCCCATTGCTTAGTGGAAAACTAATTGTACAATTCTTGGACAATGCAAAAAAAAAAAAATGAGCTGTTTCAAAAGATATTTTTGCCGCATCATAGACTAATAAATTTAATATGTGTGCAGAATATGGAAGAGAGAAAGCTCTAGAATCTGTTTCAATAATTTTTTGTTGAAAGCCCATTATGTTTACCACTCATATTAAACTACATTGTCATATTCTTGATCCCTAAATTACAAATTGAGACTCATTTACATTGTAAAGGATTTAAAATAAATACATGTAATCCCTGACCAGCGGTGTCCTCAACAGCAGAAAATCTCCCAAAAATGTTTGTGCAATCTAATAATAAGTATTCTGTATGGAGTATTATCAAGAATTATCCAGTAATATTTTGCATTCTGAACCATATCTAAAATTTGTTTCTGTCTACTTTCAGAATTATATGAATTATTTCATTCTTTATGCCATCTCCTAAATAATATGCAATATTCTTTTTCTCGGATGTTTGAATGCAACGTAAATGTTCAGACATTATTGTATCAAATTTTGAAATTGTTTCTACTAATTTTAAAAAATACTCATTATAATAGTGAGATAACACTAGCCTGCGAAAAAAAAAAAAATTTTCTCCGGCAAAAGGTTGAAGAGCTGATTTACCCTAATTTAGGTGTGCTGAGTTCAAATATGTAAACCGTTTTTGCCTATCATGTACAGTTTTTTTGCTATTTGAAATCCAAATTTTACACATTGCTGTAATTTCGATAGAAAACACCATAATAGAGAATATATGTAATTTTGATGGGACATGATCAAATTGCAACGAATATACAAAGAAGTAACATGTTCATTGCTAGAATGTATGAATCTCACTTCAAGAACACTATTGTTTGCTGCACTTTGATGTGAATGAACGCTGTGTTGATTTGCATTTGTGTTCCTCAGTAGTGACAGAGGTACCGAAAGCAGGGACTACTTCTATCAAAACTCTTCACGTACTGTTTCATAATTCCCAATTTAATATGTAAAGGGGGCAATAACATACTTTGAGGATTAATTAATGGACGATTTACAATGTTTTTTTCTCCAGACACGAACTGTTTCCTCTTGGGCCACTCAGACACTAACCAGTGACGATTCCTGTCCCGAGAGTCCCACTCACACAGAAAACACGGAACTTTGTATATCCTCCTTGCTGCCCTAATATGATACCGCACACTTTTAAATCACAGCACAGTAACCATCTGTGTTCATTGTAGTTCAGTTTCTGCAACACCATAGATAAATTGTGATAGTTTTCACGAAGAGATGTTGAATGGGCGACTGGCACTGAAGCAAGTTTATTTCCATTGTGCAGAAGAACACCTTTGAGACTTCTTTTACTGGCATCAATAAATAGATGTCAGTCCTTTGCTTGGTAAATAGTTCCAAGACGACGAATTAAGCCAGGATATCACAGCAAAACACAAGTTCGTCTTCGTGAACAAAAAACTGCCAGAATTCTTCCTCCGGATTTCTGTAACAATATGAATTTGTCCCAGGAAGTAAAAGATTTCTCTCTTTAAATCTTGATCCTAAAAGTTCTCTCTTTTCTTTTGTGAGGCCTAGGTCACGCACCAAATAATTTTGTCACACTGATTATAAAGATGTGGAATTTTATCCTCAACATCCGATAGAAAGATATCATCATCACCATCCTCCGCACTTGAAGATGACGAAGACACACTCTATGGTAACTGTTTTGGTGGTTTTGGGACAGGAATATCGGGTCCATGTGGTACGGGGGTTATGGCAGATGGAAGGAAGGGATACACAATGTGCTTTTTGTTTTTCATATTGAATCCGGACACTTTACATACACAAAAATAACAGTCGTCAAAGTGATTTGTTTGTTCTCGCCAAACCATTGGGATTCCGAATGGCATTGATGGCAACAACCCTTTGTACCATTGCCGCAGGTTTTCTACACACGTTTTACACACAATATGGGGTGCGAAATTCTTGTCCTGATCACCTAACTTCATGTTAAAATATCTCAAGTACAGGCTTTTTATAAATGGTATTATATTTCGCTTCTGGCCTTTACTTGTATATTGGTCATATATATAACAGAAAGAGTTGGGATTGTTCGCACATTTTCACCTCCCAACATCTCTGCCACTTGCCATTTTAACACAAACTAACTCACTTATTCACTCAATCGACTTCAAGTGCACGTTGAAACATATAGACAAAGGCATGCCACACGTTCTCAGACTACGGAGGAACGCGATCTTCGCGTTTTTACCTTGTCTGACACTGCGCATGCGCGAACTACAACTGTTCTATTTGTTGTTCCGGTAATCCTGTATGATTACCTACTTCCCTCCAAAACACAGCTCATACAATATTTTCTCTCAGACATGTCTGTACCTGCATTCCATACAATCAAGCCAAACCTCATTTACAATAACGAAGCTCAATTAGCATACACATGAGACGGATTTATGACAAATCTGTAAGTGATACGAAACAACTGGTATTTTTTTTTACATAAGGACACTAAATGTAACGTATATCACATACAATTACTTTTGCCGGAAAATCTTCGCAGGCCAGTGTAATTTTTACGATGTTTATATAATTTTTACGATGGTCCTCTAAAAGCTAAACACTGCCATGCTAACTACTGGATTAAGTATATTAAGTGTTCATTAACGGATTGCCAATTTTTTTTTCAGTATTATACAATGTCTGTACTAATACGTCAATCGTAGTTTTATTACTTAAAAATAATTTAAGTTCACTGTATTTTCTACTATTTCATGTTTTTTTAGTATTTGTGATGTATGATGCCAATCATTACAGCCACATTCATAGTTTTGATATGATGAATAACTTACGACACTAACACTAACAAATCGAATTTTGTGATATTGAGTAAATCAAATAATTTCTTTTGATTTTTTTTCTCCATATGGGAGCGTTCTTATGTGAATCAGAAAAACTTCGACCAGAATCATCTTTAGAAAAATTATATCTAATTATCTGCTAAGGGGAATTTTCTACTAAGCAATCTCTTATTTTTACAGATAAAAGTACCTGGATCTTTTGTTTCAAAATTTAAAGCAAAGCTTGAAATTCGGTTTTGTTTGAAGAAGAATCTGAATATTTTCTTCATCATCTAAGGTTCTAGAACATCTATCGGCTTCTACTTCTTTTGAAGTCACAGCTCTGCTATCAGCTTCAGTTTCTTTGGTGTATTTTGTTTCTTCTGATGTTAATGTAGCACTGGCAACAACTTCAGCATCAGTAGACGAAATCTTTCATTTCTTTTCTAGATGTGTTGTTTCTGCAGTCATGAATTTATTTAAGGAACCAGACAATTCTTGTTTGATTTGCAATTTCTTTGCTCTTCTTTTCCTGTATTGGGCTCCGGACAATTTTTTTTTTTTTTTATTAACTTATAATTTTCTTTTTCTGATATCTACAATCCAAAATTTAAATATACTTATTAATTTTAAGAATTTTCATGATGAGTTGGATTATATAAATATAAATTAATGAATTGATAAACAATATTTGAAATTAATATTAAACACATTCAAAGATATCATCAATCTCTAGTACAACAAAATATTCTGTGTATTTTGTTTGAAAAATTTATTTTCTATGTATTGTATACTCAATTCAGCTAAAACACTCGATGTTGGGAGTTCCATAAATATCCCTGATCTCTGTTGTACAGTAGAGTCCCGCTAATCCAAACCCTGCTGGACATCTGCTTAATCTAGACGGGATTACAAAAAAAGGAGAATTTTTTTTGAAAGAGAAAAAACTCCCAGAAAAAGCTGTGTTGTTCATAGACAATGCACCGTGCCACCCTCCTGAAGAAAAATTTGTGAAAGTGTGACATTTTTGTGAAATTTCTGCCCCCGAATGTCACTGCTTTGATTCAACTAATGGACCTACATTTTATAATCCTACACCAGTTCATAGGTTAAAAGCTAAGGTCTATATTTACAGTACATAGTATTAAAAATAAAAGTAAGCTGTATGGAAAGAAAAAAACGCCGTTTTTTTTTTTTTTTTTACCCTTCTAAAACTTGTGTTATGTGCATTTTAAGCAAATTCCGTTTAATCCGGACTTTCGATGATCCGGTCAGAGTCCGGTCCCATCTAGTCCGGACTAACGGGACTCTACTGTCCTAGTTTATTATCAGTCAAGGAAATCTGATTATCACAAAGAAACAGAAATTATCAAATAAAAACACTGGTCTGAATGAAAATCGGCCCGGACACCATTCCTGCTGATTCTTATGTAAAATGACCTCCTGAATCCGAATATCGCCCCCCGTTTTCAGGGGAGGCCCCTCCTCCCACATATTTTTATCACTTTTCAATAATTTGGAGGGATGAAAAGGATTATTTTAGCCTTTTCGTTTCTTCCGAGGGGCTAAAGAGGTGAAAAGTTCTAAAACATGAACATTTGTAGCAAGGAAGTAGATTTGGGGGGGATTTGCCCCCTTAAATTGTAAAAAAAATAATTAAAAATGATCGATTCTTCTGGTTTTTTCGCCAATTTTTCACTTATTTTCTTTATGTTCGAGCTTCCAGCCTCCCTCAAACAATCAAAATATATAGCAACAGTTCAGAAGAGTCACTGTATCATGCTGGCGGTCTCAATACCTCGCGCAAGCAGGTTTGCACAGGAAGTTTCATGCTTTGACAATTTGTTGGTCGTCTAGGTGGGGCTTCTGTGTTTCCAAGTTGTTTAAATTGTGTAAAATGGTAGACATTTTTTTACTTCGGCTTTTTCTAAGTGAATTACAGTATATGAGTGTGAGTTGTGATTAATATCAAGCATTGATTTACTGTTTAATTTGCCACAAGAGTGTAAAAATCATCCCGTTAGTTTCTGCTATGTTTGCGGGGAATTGACTTCAAAAGCACAATGAAAACCCTTTCTCCACTTCTTAAAACTACTTATAAATTTTACTTTGATTGCCAAATTCGCGATCAGAACAAGGATTGGGCTCCAACAGTTGCTGCACTACTTGTTACAGTAGCTTAATCAAATGGCTCAAAGGTACCCGTAAATCAATGCCTTTTGCTGTGCCCATGGTTTGGCGTGAACCTCGCTGTCATCTTATAGATTGTTACTTTTGTATGACTTCCACCATTGGGTTCTCTAGCAAAAGTAAGCATACAATTCAGTATCCTAATATCCCTTCAGCTCTAAGACCAGTTCCTAACAATGAATCTTTGCCAATCCCCAAAAACCAGAGCCAGAAATGGACAGCCATGGACCATCAAATGATACGTTCATCGATGATGAAGAGTGTTCATCGATTCAACTCATCGACAACCTCACCTTGTTACTCAGTCAGAATTTAATGATCTAGTCAGGGATTTGGAGTTACCTAACAGTAAATCTCAACTTCTTGGATCTCGACAGTGGAATCTCTTAAAAAAGGGCATACAAATCTCTTATTTTACTTTTTATTTATGCGCGCGAGTTATTGAGAATGCCAGTGTGATACAGTGACTCTTCCGAACTGTTGCTGAATATTTTTATTATTATTGCTATATATTATTTGGGGGTGTTTGGGGGAGGATGAGAGGGGCTGGAAGCTGGAATATGTAGAAAATAAGGCAAAAAAAGGAAAGAATCGATCATTTTTAATGATTTCTTTACAATTTAAGGTGGCAAATCCCCCCCCCCCCTCCCCAAATCTACCTCCTTGCTACAAATGTTCATGCTTTAGAACTTTTCACCTCTCTAACTCGTCAGAAGAAATGTAAAAGCTAAAATAATTCTTTTCATCCCTCCAAATTATTGAAAAGTGATAAAAAATAGAATGGGGGGGGGGTGATGGGGGAAAACGGGGTTATATTCGGATTCAGGAGGTCATTTTACATAAGAATCAGCAGGAATAATTTAAGGGGTCAAAAACAAATTTTTTTTGCAGATCAGTGATATTAGAGATTTTTTCTTTTTTGAAATTCTTCTTTTATTGCCTTTTAATTTTAATTCATCTGATGTCTGTTATGTGGAATTTATTTTCACTTTTTAATAAGATCATCTAATATTTAAATATATCAATACAATTTATTAAAGTCTTGTATACACATTTATTGTAGTATGTTATTATACATACAAGGTGTATAACTTTGCTTCCGCCGTTTTTTCTCCAACATTTGAGGCTTCAATGAAACAAATTGATTACACATGTATCATTCAAAGTATTGTCCATCGCTGGCCACTACTTTCTCCCATCTTTCGGGCAGTGTATGAATCCTGCGTCGAAAAAATTGTTTATCTTTTGAAGCGATCCACGAATCGATCCAATTTGTGACTTCTTCATGAGATCGGAAGTGTTGGTCAGCCAGACCATGCGCCATTGATCGAAACAGGTGATAATCTGAGGGAGCAATGTCTGGAGAATACGGCGGGTGGGATAGGACTTCCCATTTTAACGTTCGCAAGTACGTTTTGACCTCTTTTGCAACATGGGGTCGAGCGTTGTCATGCTGCAAAATCACTTTATCGTGCCTCTTGCTGTATTGCGGCCGTTGTCTTTTAATGCTCTGCTCAAACGCATTAATTGCGATCGATAATGAGCACCTGTGATTGTTTCATTTCATTTTAACACCTCATAGTATACGACGCCGAGCTGGTCCCACCAAATGCAGAGCAGGATCTTGGAGCCGTGAATATTCGGTTGGGCGTCGACGTGGAAGCATGGCCGGGATATCCCCATGATTTCTTGCGTTTAGGATTATCGTAATGAACCCATTTTTCGTCCCCGGTCACAATGCGATGCAGAAATCCCTTCCGTTGTTGCCTCTGAAGCAACTGTTCACAAACACACAAACGCCGTTCAACGTCTCTTGATTTCAACTCATACGGGACCCAAGTTCCTTCTTTCTGAATCATGCCCATGGCCTTGAGACGTTTTGAAATGGCTTGCTGTGTCACTCCCAGTGATCGTGCCAATTCTTCTTGAGTTTGACGCGAGTCTTCACTCAGCAATGTCTCCAATTCTGCATCTTCGAAAACTTTCTCTCTTCCACCACTATGCCGGTCTTCGACGTTAAAATCACCGTTCTTGAAGCGTTGAAACCACTCACGACACGTTCTTTCACTAACAGCGTCCTCACCATACATACTGGAGAGCATTCGATGAGACTCAGTCGCTGTTTTCTTCATATTGAAACAAAACAGTAATACCTCCTGCAAATGACGAGAATTTGGCTCGTAAACTGACATTTTCAATCGAGAACAACTTTATGATGCAGACACAAATCGACTGTTTGAATGGGGTTCTGTTGGTCCAAGCTAACTGCCTGACGTCTGCGATCTGTTTCGATCGCTACTTACTGTTGTCGCCACCTATCGGCAAATGGCGGAAGCAAAGTTGTACATTTTGTATTATTTCAATTTCATGATTTTGAAATAAAATAAAAGATTTATGTTTAAACTATCAACCATTAAAAATGGTGTTGTTCTTCAAATTTTTCTAATGTTCAATTCAAACAAAAATTTCTTGTAATCTGATTATTTTACACTCATGGACAAAAAAATTAGCGCACCAAGAAGGAGTCGTCAAAATGAAACGAAAATTTACATACGTAACGACTACTTTGATATAAGTAAATGATTAGAAAATCAAAGAAAAATGATAATTTATTTCAGAGAAAAAGGCAAAAGAACGGAGGAGTTAATACTCCGTTGGACCCCCTCTAGCGCGAATGCACGATGCGGTACTATCGGGCATTGAGTCATACAAGTTCTGTATGATGTCTTGAGACATTTCGTTCCATATTTGCTGTAACCTTGCCTCTAGTTCGTTCAAACTCGTAGGATGCCCAACTCGTCGTCCCAAATGATCCCAGATATGCTCGATTGGAGACAAATCTGGGGATCGGGCAGGCCAAGGAAGGGTAGTAATAGTGCGGAGACAGTCTTGTGACACCCTTGCCGTATGAGGCCGAGCATTGTCTTGTTGAAAAATGGCTCCTGGGAGCCGTTGCATGAGTGGCAACACATGTGGTTGCAGGATTTCATGAACATACCGCTGGGCTGTCATGGTGCCACGGAACAATACTAGGGGTGACCGTGTATTGTAGGCAATGGCACCCCATACCATCACACCAGCTGTGGGAGCGGTGTATCGCTGTACAGCGAAGGCAGGATTGAAGCGTTCACCATGGGCTCTCCACACACGAACACGATTGTCATCACTGCCGAGATTGAATCTGGATTCGTCGCTAAAGACGACCTGGTTCCATTCCGCTGCAGTCCAGTTTCCTCGTGCGCGGCAAAACTCCAAACGGAGGCGTCGATGGGTGGGCGTCAAGGGCAGCACACGTAATGGGCGCCGCGATACCAACTGTCCTTCAGCCAGGCGCCTTCGTATGGTTCGAGAAGACACAGCGGCCCCTAGTGAAGGTGCTACCTGTGCCTGGATGGCGGCCGATGAAGCAGTTGGCTGTACGCGTGCATTTCTGACTATGTGGCGGTCTTCTCGACGACTGGTCTGTCGAGGGCGTCCTGAGCCTGGTCTTCGTGTACATGACATCTCTCGGGTCCACTGGTCCCAAAACCTCCTCACAACACAATCAGAGCGCCCTAATTGACGAGCTACTCGCCTAGCTGACCACCCAGCTTCCATCATCCCAACGATTCCCCCGCTCTCAAACTGTGACAACTGCGTATACTGTCTTCGAACACGGCGTAATGGCATATCTACCTCAGCTCTTCCTTTGTAAATGATTCAGCACACTCAAACAAGCTTTGGTTACCTGTTTTATACTCCACAGAGTACGATGTTCAACGCCCTCTACCGGCTATACGTAATGCGCAATCACGCTGCATTTCTAATCATTTGCATATCTCCCCGACATGTACCTTCATTGCAAGTTTCGTTACGATCCCGCAATTATTTCTTGGTGCGCTAATTTTTTTGTCCATGAGTATATATAAGCTTTGCGAACATATTTCATTTGTAACTGTAACCTTCATTTCCATCAAATTCAAATATACTTTCACTTGTATGCTTCTAATTTACTAACTGCAGGAAAGGTCTTTTCTCTTGTATGCAATTTGGAATGCTGATTTAAAGCACTTTATGTCCTAAATTGTTTTTTTTTACAAACATCACACACATAAGGTCTTTCACCTGTATGTGTTCTAATATACACAGCTAAGTGGGTTGGCGTGATAGAAGTTTTTCATATATTTTACATTGATGGCGTTTCACCCATATGTAATCTTCTATGAGATGATAACGTGCCTGCTTGTAAAAAGACTTTTTCACAAAAGTCACATTTAAATTACTTTTCCCCTGTATGCAATGGAATGTGAACAGCTAACTGACTAGATGTTGTAAAGCTTTTACCACAAAAGTCACATTTAAAAGGCTTTTCACCTGTATGGGTTCTAATATGGCGATTTAATGAGGTTGATATGGCAAATCTTTTTTTACAAAATTTACACTCATATGGTTTTTCACCTGTATGTGTTCTAATGTGAGGAATTAACTGGCTGTTTGTGGAAAAGGTTTTATCACAAAATTCACACATAAATGGTCTCTCACCTGTATGTGATCTTCTGTGACAAACTAAACTGTTTGAATGTGTAAAAGTTTTTTCACACAAGTCACACTTGTAATTCTTTTCACCTGTATGTAATCTCATATGAGTAGTTAAACCGCTTGATTTTGAAAAGTTTAATTCACAAAATTCACATTTAAATGGCTTTTCACCTGTATGGGATCTCATATGAACATTTAAGCTGTTTGATGCTGAAAATGATTTTCCACAATATTTACACTTATATGGCCTTTCACCTGTATGTGTTCTAATGTGTATAGTTAATTGGCTTGATTGCACAAACCGTTTTTCACAATGTTCACATTTAAAAGGCTTTTCCCCTGTATGTGTTCTAATGTGTGTAGCTAAATTGCTTGCTTTTACAAACCATTTTGCACAATACTCACATTTAAATGGCTTTTCACCTGTATGTGTTCTAATATGTGTAGCTAAATGGCTTGCTTTTACAAACCGTTTTTCACAATGTTCACATTTCAATGACTTTTCACCTGTATGGGATCTCATATGATAATTTAAGGAATCCTTTCTAATAAAGCTTTTCTGACATATTTCACAAGCAAATTTACTTTTCTCTGAAAGGGCATCTGTAAGATTATCAACAAATACGATATTACTTGAACACGGGTCCATTTTAAGTATAACCTTTGTATATAATAAACTAAAATTACCAAATAAAAGTGACTGAAATTCCTATGAATAATTCTGGAAAACTATGAATTATATCTAAAGACTTCAATTGTGGCTCTTTAAAAAGATCTGATATATAAAAAAACTTACACAGGGTTTCTATTGAAGAAAGATATATGCTAATTACGAGTAGTTAAACTTTTATAATACGTTGTAAATTTTGAAGTATTTATTTTTCCTATTCGCAAGTCATCTTATAAATGTACAAAAAGTTTAGAAACGAATGGGAAGAATGCATTCTTATGCATGAAGAATGAATCGCTAACGGTCAAATAATGTACAAAAAAATTCTGTTGTTAATATTGTTTCAGAAATAAAAAAACAAAAAAGTATTCCTTTTTCCTCTGGCAGAAATGGTCTTCAGTGGTTAGCAAAAAGAACTATTGGAAACGTTTTTTGCTCTTTTCAAACTAATCGGATACAACTGCTTCTTAAAATAAAGTCCATTCCATGACTTTATTCCGTTAGGATACACTTTCCGAGGACGAAGTTATAGCTCTGTCCAATGTTATAATCAAAGCCCTGCTTTGTCTATTTACGCCAGTTAGCGTAAGTATTCAGACAGCGCGCGCCACCAAGCGACTGGTGTTGACAATACGACGCATCGATACATAACTATCGATTTGGGCTATACGTCGATTCAAATTTCGGTAGTTTTTCACGAAATCTCACCTGTGGAATTAGACCTAATTTTGTTTTGGCATAAAGTGATTCGGTAATACATGATGGGGATAAAAGCGTTGGAAAATTTTGGAGTTGTGTAGTTTTTAAGAAATTTATACATTTAATTGGAACTCTTTGGTGGCAGCGGATGTACATTTTCGAAGCATGAGGTTTCAGCGTCTTTGGAATCAATGAAGGCCGAATCACTAGCGTTGTTAACATGTACAGTGTGAAGCCGATAATTTATTCCATCTGGCGGCCAATTTAAATTTATATCCGAAACTGAGAAAATTGTGCTCCTAAAGGAGGTACCGTAAGTGAAAATAGATAAAAATTATTAAAAAATTGAAAGGATATTATGTAAATTTTGGGAAAAATAATTAAGAAATGGTGGGAAATTAAAAATAATGGATAGCGTGAAATTTATATTGAAATTAAGAGGGAATTTCATTTGAAACTGAGAAAGTGGTTAATCTAAGGGTAATATTGGAAGTAAAAGTAACGAAATTATTGAAAAATTGTAATAAATTATTTAAATTTTGAGAAAAATAATCACGAAATGGTTGGAAATTGAAAATAATGAGTTGCCGTGAAGGATTGCCATGAAATTTATATTGAAATTAAGAAGGAAATTTTATTTTTAGTTGGCATTAGCTTACATTACCGGGTGAGGGCAGAATTTCCTGTTTTACGTTCGTGAAATCTATGTCATATAAGATACATTTTTTAACGCAATTTTATACAATTTTAATACAGTTAGCCAAAAACGCATTTAGCCAGATGAAGGGCCACGCGGGTGGCGTTGACACTTGCCTCTCACCTCTGAGCACCGAGGTTCGGTTCTCATGTGGGTTTCGTTGATGGTGGTGATCCGCGCTGGGCAGGTTTTCCCGGGGTTCTCCCGTTTCTCCTGCATTTCTCACGCCATCCTTTCTCAGTCTTTCTCTCCGTCTGTTTTCGTCGGATAGCACAATAGCTTTCTCTCCGTCTGTTTTCGTCGGATAGCACAATAGCTTTTTCAGGTCGCGGTGCTCGGCTTCTCTGTCACCCCATACTAACTAACCAGCCAGATGAGGGTTAGTTTTTCTAGTAAAAAGATCGGTCGAACCATTTGGAAGTAACTTTGCCTTAACATATAGTTAGCCAAGGTCGCAGTTAGCCAGATGGGCTTTATGAATACAGTAAAACCCCGTTATTACGCTCCCGCTTATAGTACTATCCCGTTCTTTACGCTCCTTTTATACGGTCCCTGGAATTTTCTATGTAACTCTATATACTTTTATCCTCTTATAACGCTTCAAATCCCGCTTGTAGCGCTTTTTTTATGTATCGGAAATTTCGTATCGAAAAGAAATGTAACACTAAAGATTTTTTTTTCTTTCCCCTGGTAGGAGTGAATCATTGAGCTCTTTGAAGTGCGGGTCTGTGATACAGTAGTGCAAAATGTCGAAGCGGAAATCCCTTTCTATAAGTGAAAAATTGCAAATTCTCCGTAAGTACGACGAGAATTCTACACTAAAGTCAGAAGGATTTTGCAGAATCTCTAGGAATTTCCTCATCCAGTCTGAGAACAATAATAAAAAATAAGAATGGAATTACCAATGCAGCGAAGGGTGGTTGCAAACGTAAAAAAGTAGTGTGGAAAATATGAAGATGCCGAGGAAATTCTAATTGAATGGATTCCTCAGTGCCGTGATGCATCAGTGCCATTAAGTTGCCCAATCATTCAAGAAAAGGCACGTGAAATAGCGGCAGTGCAATAAATCTGCTCCGAAAATATATTAGTATTGCTCCTAGTGGTGTATCAATTGATGTTAATAGTTACTTGAACCGCATTGAAAATGTCATAATTCATAACAGTAGCACACACGGCAAATCGCAATCAAAGATCTTTTTAATAGGAAATAAGCTCATATTTGCAGTATATCTATTGCAGAATCAAGTATGTTTTCTGTAAAATGGTGTCTAAATGTTTCCCCATCTCATAAATCATTTCCCGTCTATAGCGCTATCCCGCTTATTACGCTTGTAGGTCACGGTCCCTTGATGAGCGTAATAACGGGGTAGGAAATTTAATGTTGAGACAGCATCCACTTCTAGGATATTTTCTAGAATAAATTCATAAGAATGTATTTGTACTGACGAAATAAGTATTATGAGTTTAAAAAATATATATATATATACTATAATTAAAAATACAAAAAAAAAAAAAAAAATACATACTTATTCAGGAGGTTTGGTATTGTTAATTATAAATTTTTAGTTTTTCACTTATGATGTGCTCATCAATTCATATCGCCGCCAAGGCAGCTCCAAACCTCCTGAATAAGTATGCATTATTTTTTCTTGGTATTGTTAATTATGTATGTATATTTTTTGATACTGATAATAAAAATGTTTTATTTTTAAACTTATGGTGTGTTGGCTAATACTTATTTCGTCACTATGAATTAATGAGCACACGTAAAAAAAATATCCCATTCAACAATGTATTTGCACTTTTGTTCTTTATACTGGGTTTAGATGGAGACAATTACATTTGCGACTTTAATTACATGAACTTCGACAGAGACGGCGGCATTAAACTTTGCCGCAGAGCATTGCCTCCTGCTTCGTAAACAAGGATTGAAATGCAAGAAATGCAAGCGCGCCAATTCCTTTAAATGGCTGGCATAAACATTGAGGGGTTACCCTCAATCGCTTGGTGCCTTCGTTGCTCCAATGGTAATTGCCGTAAACCTTACCGCCTGACCAAGGATACTTGGTTTTATTGTAGCAAGGTATCGGTATCAATTAGCCTCCCACTCGTTTATTGGTGGATAATTGGTGCATCGATAGAGGTTACAATGGCTGAATTGAATCTTTCCGGCAGAACTGTTGTTGATTCTTACCAATTTTGTAGGGAGGTTTGTAATATGGTAGTAAGCAATAACAACGGTCCCATTGGTGGCGAAGGACATGTAGTTGAAATAGATGAGAGTCACCTTTATACCCGTAAATACAGTCGTGGTCGCCTCAATGCTCCCGAGAGGCACCAACAATGGATATTTGGGAGAATAGATAGGGACACCAAGGAATGCTTTGTCGTGGAAGTTCAGAAAAGGGATGCAAACACTCTTATACCTCTAATACGCCAATTCGTACGGCCGGGATCGAAGGTGATCACTGATCACTGGAGATCCTACGCACGGCTATCAAATGACGGATTCGGGCACCACTTTGTCAATCACTCTATTGAATTTGTTAGAGCCGATGATCCTTCCATCCACACACAAACAACAGAGCGAATGTGGCGAAGTGTTAAGAATGTTGTAAGGCAGAAGGAAGGCCAGGAAACGGCTGGATTTCTACCTTTTCCAATTTCTGTATTTCCACGACCTTAAAATTCGATCGGGCATTAAAGGTACCCCTTCAAAATTTCAGCATTTTCTTGGTGACATCGGGAGGGTATACCCAGGTGGGTTTGCTGGCCGACGGCTGATTGAAAGGTAATTTTTTTTTTTTTTAAACTTCATTCATTTTTTTTTCTTTATTTTGGATATTTATATTTCCCTTTAACATATGACTTTCAAGCATCGCAGAGATAATACGAATTTCTTGGTGATAAATGTTCATTTATATTGATTTGATTATTAATTTATTTATTTACAAATATGTTTCTCTCACGGGCTTTCCCATGTCGGAATGACCCTTGCTTTCTCTCTTAGTTATCGGCCATCTTGAAAATAGCGCCATCTTGAAATTAGTTTGGCGTGGCTATTTTCAATGCCCGTTCGTTCCTCAAAGAGTTCCAAATACATCTCTAAATTTCTGAAAACCTACAGCACCAAACCATATTTTTCCATCGGTTTTATTCTTAGTATGAATTAACAAATCTTTTTCATCTAAAACGAAAAAAAAAAAAACACATCGATTTCGCAGGTGAGATTTCGTAAAAAATTACCCAAATTTCACTAATACAGTGATACCTCGGTTTATGAACATAATCCGTTCCTTGACCCTGTTCGTGAACCGAAAAGTTTGTGATCCGAATCAATTATTCCCATTACAATTAATGTAAATCCAAATAATACATTTTTTGTCCTAGAAATTTTTTTTTAACATGTCATGGCTTTATGTGTGAAAATAATACAGAAAGGAAATAAATATAACAGTAATATTAGAAGAAAGCAGTTTAATTATAAAATAAAGCTAATTTTACAGTACATATTGAATTTACCTTTATGGTTGATAATTGTTGGCACACAGGGATGAAGGAAGTGGAGAGGGGGAGGAGGAAGATTACCTTCGAAGGAGAGGCAGCTGGTAATTGCCTAAGATAACGATCCAGAGAAATTTGCCTTTTTCTTTGCTGGAGAATTTTGCGCAAATGAGCCATTACATTATCATTTAAAATTTCCACTGTTCTGCTGGTAACAGTTTTGTCAGGGTGATGTTTCTCAATAAAAGCCAGCACCTCACTCCACTTACTGCAATGTCCTTTATTTCAGCAGTAGAAGCATCTGACACCTCTTGCTCTTCTGCTGAGTGCTTCTCCTCCATAGCTTTCACCTACAATTCAATAAGTTCTTCTGGGGTGAGTTCTTGGCTATGATCCTCCAGCAGTCCACCACATCATCCTCATTGACTTCCAACTCCTAACTTTCGCCAATGCTTACAATGTCTTGCACCACATCTGCCTCCTCCTCAAAACTTTCAAAATGTCTGTCAGGCAGAGAAGCTGGCCAAAGTTTCCTCCATGCTGACTGCAATATGCAGTATGTTACATTGTTCCAGGCTTTAGCAATGAGATTTACATAGTGGAGGATATTAAGATGATCCAGATTTTAGTCAAATCTGTATCATTGGTTACCTGGAAACACCTTGAAAAAAGGGCTTTCATATATATTTTCTTGAAGTTAGAAATTACTCGCTGATTCATTAGCTGTAATAGAGGTGTGGTGTTAGGAGGCAGAAATTTGATCTTAATAAAATCGTATGCAGGATCAAGGTCTTCTTGAACAGGAGCATTGTCCATAAGCAGCACACATTTAAGGAGCAATTTCTTTTCCTCAAGATATCTTGTACAGAAGGAGCAAAAACATATATTTTGCTAACCCAAGTCTTTGAATTTGATCTCCACATTACTGGAAGCTTACTTTTTATCAGTTTATTGCGCTTAAAAACACGGGGATTTTCAGAGTAGTACACCAAAAGGGGCTTAATTTTAAAATCTCCACTTGCAATCGAACACAATAATAGTGTAAGCCTATCCTTCATTGGTTTGTGGCCAGGTAGTAACTTTTCCTCCTTTGGTTACGTATGTCCTTATTGGCATTTTTCCCAGAATAGCCCTGTTTCATCGCAATTAAAAACTTGATTCGGGACCTAACCTTCTAAGTCTATAAACTTACCAAAGCCCTCTGCATATTTCTCTGCTGCCTTTTGGTCCGAACTAGCTGCCTCTCCATACCTAACAACAATGTGAATTCCAATTCGTTGACGAAATTTTTCGAATCATCTTCTACTTGCCTTAAATTCCTTGACACTAGTATCACTTGTACTTGACTGGTTCGCCAATAAATATTGATAAAGCTCTAACGCCTTTGCATATATCAGCCTCGCTCACACTATCTCCCTTAAGCCCCTTTTCATTAATCCAAACTAACAACAATTTCTCTACTTCTTGTGACACTTTAGGCCTTTGCTTCGTTAAGTCCTTTAGATACATCAGTTTTCTTCAAAGCCTCTTTATTCTTTAGTACAGTTCGTCGATGTTGTTCTCCTTGGCGAGATCCGAAATACGAACACCACTTTCATGTTTAGTTATAATTTTCTTTTTTGTATCAACAGTAATACGTTTAGGATTCTTAACACCACCTTCATAAACACTTTTCACTTTTCTGGGAACCATAATAAGGGATAAATCTAATTAAATAAAGAAAGAACTAAAATATCAACACTTGTTGTTGGGACTCTACTGCACCCAAGCGAAATGGGCGAACTGGGTTGCTGCTGGGTATGTGACTATGCGCCGCAAGTCACGTGCCCTCCATGCGTGGTGTTCGTGAACCGAAGCATCGTTCGTGAAGCGAAGCAAAATTTGTTCGCAAATGATGTTCGTAGACCGATTTGTTCGTGATCCGAGGTATCACTGTCTATTGATTCAATCAAAACGCAGCTTATTTGAATTGTCACTTGTTTACACAACTACACGTGCGATTTCATTTTGATTATACAGTGGAGCACCGTTTATACGTTTTTCAAGGGACTGAGGAAAAAAAAAACGTATAAATGAAAAAACGTATAAACGAAATTCACAAAAGTTACGAACAATTTCGTAATGACCAACAATAAAAAGTCAAATAAATACTTCTGCAACGCCTCTTACTATATTAAAACATATATTTAATATAAAGTCAGAGGAAAATTAAAATATTACATGAAAGTGAAATACAAGTATTGTAATACAAAACTTTTTATTCCGGATTTAATGTACAACTAGTACTACTATTCATATTCATTCAGCATTTACAAAATATTTTGATATTTTAGGTTGCCGGACTTATTGGAATGC
>JAFIDM010012231.1:33296445-33316314 GCA_023159025.1 Thereuonema tuberculata
CAATTTGTAAGTTCTCTTCCTTTTTTGAGAATTTGCTCATCTTGAGTTTCAATCAAAAACCGTAAAAAATGCGAACTTGTTGATAAGATTACTGTATATTTCTTTTCTTTTCTTTAGATGTATAATTAAAGCATACAGAGCAGAATAAAATGTTTTGTTTGTATAATCTCTTCTGCCGTCAAATTTGTTGTATCCCTCCTTACTTTCTGCAAATGCCAGCTTGAGTTTTTTTCTTCCTTTTCTTGTCTTTTGAATATTCTGTAGATTGACACAAATTGATTGCTTCGTTTTCAACTTAAAAAGGATTTTTTTCATCATGCAATTCTGTGACAAGGGATTAAAGTGAATTAAAAAGTAGAGTCACTCTTTTGACACTTATTTGGGATTCCGCTATATCTTAAATAACCTTGGGAATTCTGCAAATGCATATTGACTTTATTAAATTCATTTAAAAACTGTCCCCCCAAAACAAACTACTATGGCCATCTTAAGTCGTTGAAGTTGATCAAAAATTGTTTTTGCTTCCATTCTTTTTGATCCTTCTTTTGTTCTTCATCATTGAAAATGTCTTTTAAGTGCAACGTTAACGTATTTGTAGCTCAAGTGCAGGACTGGACTTGCATCTGATCTGGCAAGTCAGTGATCTCAATAACTGGAACTTGAATTTAAAAAGAAGTGGCTGCCATTGTTCTGTATTTGAAACAAAGAAGATGTAAAGTTGTAGTTGTAGAGCAAAATCAGGAGAAGAATCGGCCACTATTGAAAAATATGTAGCTTTATTTCATCCCTATTAATATTTCTTCTTTCATTTGCACTGACATTTGGGAAATAAATTCACTATAATAAGATAAGTAGGATGGTGAACTTATCCCTTTATTTTCTTATCGAGTAAGATGGTCAGCCATAAATGGATCGAAGTTGGCTGTCAAGTCAGTACAACCCAAAAAGTTTCCATTTTGGAGACTACCAATGACTTCATTGTCACCAAGAAAAGGCATTCCTCTTGATGCTAAAATTTCAGTAGTTTCTACAACTCTCTTCAGTAAATTTCCCCAGTACTCTATCTCGTCTTCATGCTGTTTCACAGCTGAGAGTCCATTCTTTACAAAAAATATAAATACGAGGGTGGATCAAAAAGTAATGCACAATATTTTTTTTTCTGCTTTGGTACTGCAGCTAGAATGATGAATTTCACCAAGATATAGTTTGAAGTTTTCACTACAGATGCTAATTTGTTTTCATATGCAGCTCTAGCGGGAGAATCGTGAACTATGCAACAGTGATGGCAAGCATGTTACTATCATCCACTTGTGAAGAGCAGCGAAGTGCAGTGCGATTTTTGTGGGCCGAAGGGCATAAACCGAGTGAAATTCACAGGGACATGCATGGTGTTTATGGGGACGATTGTATGGACCATAGCAATTTCTCCAGGTGGTGTCAATTCTTCAAAGAGGGCCGTGTGAACCTTTGTGTTTTGCCATGTTCCTGAAGGCCGGTAACAGCTGCAACCCGTCAGAATGTTAGAGCCATTGCGCCAGCAATTTTGAATGACCGGCGTGTGCAATTGCGAACCTTATCTCAGCAGTTCAACATTTACTTCGGTACGGTGTACGATATTGTTCATGACGTATGGAAATTTCGTAAAGTTAGTGCTCGCTGGGTGCCTAAGAACCTGGCAGACGACCACAAGGGCCAGCGAATGATGACAAGCTTGGATCACTTAATGCTTTAGAACACCACAGAAGGGCATGGCTTTCTGGAAGGAATCATCACCCGTCAGAATGTTAGAGCCATTGAGCCAGCAATTTTGAATGACCGGCGTGTGCAACTGCGAACCTTATCTCAGCAGTTCAACATTTACTTCGGTACGGTGTACGATGAACACGAGACCACTGTGAATGCTGCAGCCTACACTAAAACTTTGATAAAGTTGCATCGTGTCCTTCGTGACAAACGCCATAACATTAATGCTGACGATCTCAAACTTCTTCATGACAATGCTCGGCCCCATGTTGCGGCTTCAGTTCATGAGAAAAATCAACAAATTTGGTTGGGAGGTGCTCAAACATCCACCATACAGTCCAGACCTTAAATCGTCGGACTTTCATCTGTTTGGTCCTGTCAAGAAATTCCTCGCCGGCCAACGCTTTTTAAAAGATGTAGAATTGAAATCAGCAGTTCTCAAATGGCTATACTCCAACCGAACGGACTTCTATGAACAGGATATATTGAAATTGGTATCACGATGGGAAAAATGTGTTGAGAAAGTTGGCAACTATGTAGAAAAATAGGTAAAAGATGTAAGTTCATTTGCGATTTTTTTGTTTTTTTACCTATTAAACTTTTTTGACAAAAAATTATTGTGCGTTACTTTTCAATACACCTTCGTACATACCGTATATTTCGGCAGATAAGACGATAATTGAATCATTAAAAAAGGCCCCCGAAATCCGGGGTCGTCTTATACGACAGATACAAAAAAAATAAGATTGAAATTTATATAAATTAAAATCATTATAATATAAAACAAAACACTCACTTCAAATCAATGTATATAAAAGCACGTGCTTCTATGTGTTTCTACGTCACTATTCACACGATTCACAGGTTCCTTTTTCCTTTCCATTCCTGACCTGTGACGTGTTCTGCTCATGCGCGGTAACGTTTACTGGCCGGCGTGCCTACTGAAAAGCGACTTGAAAGGAATAGCCGGGCTTTGCTACCGTGGGCTTCTGCATACGCTATACCGTATTATTATCAAAATGATGATCGCTGATTTAAACTGAATTCATAGGCCGTTGATAGTTTGGGGGTCGTCTTTTAGGGCAGATATATGCTTAAACTATAAAAATTTGACGAAAATTTACACCTCGTCTTATCTGCCGAAATATACGGTATGTTTTCTAACACAATCTCGATCCAGAGCTTATATCCTGCCCAGAAAAAGGCGTCCCTTTGTCCAGTCTTAAAATCCCATTGTAGCGAGTAAAGTAGTCATACAATTTAGAAGGGGAACAAAAGACATGTCCCGTGAATGATGAGCACATTATCCGTGACCTTTTCACAATTTCAACATTTGCTATTGTTTTTAAAAATAAAATTTTTGAGAAATATCTCTTTTGATTTGAATATTGTCTGGCAGATTTGGAAAAATCATAAATTTGTTCAAAACAGTTTCTATCAACAATGTCTTTGAATTGTCAACTATAATCCAATTTGCTGGTTCTCTAGAAACTTCTGATATTTTTGCTGAGTCACTTGTACTATGACTTACAACAGTTTTACTTTCATCTGCTGAAATTGGTGAGGTTATCAAAATATTTGGGAAGTTTTCTTGTTGGTCAGTTGGGCTCAAAGTTTGGGAATTTCTTAGATGCTATACACAAGACACTAATTTATTTGACGAGGTACTAGCAACAGCAAAAAAAAAAAAGGAATCATTTTTAGGTGTTTTCTTTTTAATTTCATTCTCTTTGTTCTTTACTCTTTTTGTAAACTCTGCACCACTTAATTTCTTCGCAGCTGAGGCCGATCACTCATTTTTCATCTTTCTATGTATAATAGATTGTGAATTTCAAATTGTATTGTTTAAGTTTTGGAAAGAATTTTAGAGTAAATAAAAGATAAAAGAAAAAACTGAAAAGCATCAACGACAATGATGAACTTGTATGCAGACGGGTATGGCCGCCTGCCTATGTAAAGTTGTATTTTTAAAATTTCTTTTAGGATTCATAGAAATAAAAGGACCAAAGCACAAATGAAGAAGTTAATAAGTGTTCAGCATTCCTCCTTGTGAGGAAGGGTAATCCTTTCGGTTGTGGACTTGGGATGATGCACGACGTGTTTTGTGAATATAGTCCAGTCAATTTGTGCTCAAAAGGGCCCCTAGCAGGAAAGTTTTGGGGGGTAGTTTTGATTTCTTCCATTCTATATGTTTTTTGGGGTGCTGAATCCGAATCTGAGGATTGCGAACAAAATTTCATGACGCAACTTTAAAAAAAATTGCAAAAGAAGATGAAAAATCTTATGTTTTGGCGGTATTTTCCTTATAACTCGAAAACTAACAACTTTTCGTAAATAACCTTCCTATTCAAAATGAAAGTACATAAAATTTCCTACAAATTTCACTATTTAGGTTTGTTTCTCAGACGAACCGTTCGGGCGGAAGCGCTAATTGGAAATTGGCGTATTTTGTCGGTCTCTGCAAAAACCCACTTTTTCCACTTCAAAACTCTAATTTATTATGAAAGGCTGTCAAGAAGTAAATTCCTCCAAGTTCTCTGCCCATACCTTACGTAGATCGTATATGTAATGGTACAGATCATATTTTCACAAATTACAATAATGTTAAACTTATTTAATGAAGTCCGAAATTGTACAAAGTCAGTTACAGAAAAGGTAAAATTCCAAAGAAAAATCTTGAAAAATAATCACAAATTATTGTATTATATTACATATGATTATATAGTACATTATTTTATGAGCAAAAATTATATTAGCCATTGTCATTTAGAGGGTCCTGGATGAGGTTCGTCGAAACTGCAATGACATCTGCAGAATACGAGAGTTTCACCAGCCGTAGGAGTGAGAAATTGTTGTGTGACACCTGGAGTGATACGGTGATTAAACAAACTTGAATGAAGTCAACGAAGACAAGTGGTGGTCTCACTCATAGCCATGGAGTAACTGCAGGTGTTGTGACAAGATGGACACAAGGGATGATAGCACTGCACCAAGTACAGGTGTTGTTGCAGATGAGAGGATCAACTGCCACTTGTCCAAGGCGATGAGCAAGAAAAGGTATACAATGCATTGTTGGTACTGATTTTCAAGCTGTAAAATTCAAACGAAGCAAAAGAGTGCAGCCTCTTGAGATCATGAACAGCTCTATTCAGGTACAAGACAGGGCTGTAGTCATCAATCTAACCACACTTTTCCAATGAATGACCATCGTGAAACATCCAGATGAAGAGCTGCGAGAACTTGTGCATTACGAACTTAGCCCCTACCCTCTCTCTCTTTTCGAGGAGCATGGCATAAAGGACAGGAACAACATCGAGCTTTACAGTGCTTTTGCACCGACTAAACAGGCGCACTTGAACAATACAAAATATGTCGACGGAGGGTTTTTGTTACACCAGGTCAAAAATAGTAACATTGTGGATGCAGGAAGGCAGGTCTCCATTGCTCCCCGATCTGCACATCGTGCGAAGGACTAAGTGTAAGTGAAAACGTCGAGCCCCCGGAAGACAGTATTGACATAGACGAAGACGAGACCGAGAACAGACTGAAGAAAGATGCTTACACATTGCGGAAGGTATGTCTAATCTCACAATCTATTTCGTAATCATATCTCCAAGATATGATAACAAGTTGTTGTTTTCTCACCACCTCTTTCATTTTCCAGATGCGCAAGCCCCGACGCTGACCATAGAATAACCCGAACCTGTGCCAGGACCTGTCACCTTCGACGAACCTCATCCAGGACCCTCTAAACGACAAAGGCTAATATAATTTTTGCTCATACAATAATGTACTATACAATAATATGTAATATAATATAATAATTTGTCATAATATTTCAAGATTTTTCTTTGGAATTTTACCTTTTCTGTAACTGACTTTGTACAATTTCGGACTTCATTAAATAACTTAATGAAGTAATTTATAAAAAACTGACCTGTAACTTTACATATACGATCTACATAAGGTATGTGCAGAGAACTGGGAGGAATTCCCTCATTGCCAGCCTTTAATAATAAATTAGAGTTGTGGAGTGGAAAACGGGGGTTTTTTGCGGAGACAGACAAAATACGCCAATTTTCAATTAGCGCTTCCGCCCGAACGGTTCGTCAGAGAAACAAACCTAAATAGTGAAATTTGTAGGAAATTTTATGTACTTTCATTTTGAATTGGAAGGTTATTTATGAAATGTTGTTAGTTTTCGAGTTATAAGGAAAATATCGCCAAACCATGAGATTTTTCACCTTTTTTTGCATTTTTTTTAATGTTGCATCATGAAATTTTGTTTGCAAACCTCAGATTCGGATTCAGCACCCCAAAAAACATAGAGAATGTAAGAAATCAAAACTACCCCAAAACTTTCTTGGTAAAACTACAATTTGACTGGACTGATGCTAGTGCTTAGATAGGTGTTTTCCATGGGATTATGCCAAAGGAGTATGTTCATGTGGGGACAGCAAAATTTTTTGTGGCTTTAATTTTATTTTTGGAGTTGAGTTATGTTTTAAGGATATTGTGTACGCGACCACAGTATGTGTTATTCAGTTCAGTTTTGATGTTTGCATTATCCGTGATGCGAGCTTGCTCGAAGGTACTTGTAGGGCTCTTCCTTTTCTATGAATTCGATGGCCAACCCAGAGTGCAGTTCAAACCCTCCAAATTGTGTGTAGTAGAGATAGATGTAAGAATTTTCTCTCATTGTATTAAAAGTTTTGTTTGGTTGTTTTGCAGAGTGCACTGTTTACATCTACTTGTTTAGGAAGAGCACTCAGTTGTTGTTTCCAGATGTTTCTGAATCTGGATATAATGGTTTGAGTGTGAGGGGCGAGTGTTTATGTGCTTGAATATCTTCCTAACCTGGGACATTAGTTTGTTTGTTTTGTTTCCTGCACAGTATTGTGTGAACCTGGATAAGTCTCCTCTAATGTCACATATCTAGTACAAGAGAGCACTCTATCTCAAATTAATGTAGCTGTCTATTGTGCTGCAGTAGCTGCTTCAAGAATTAATGGAGAGGAAACAAGACAACGGAATTCAACACACAGAAAAAGCAACCTGGCATTGACGACTAGAGAAAAGAATTAGGGAAATCAGAATGACGATTGCCCGTTTGACTCAATATAAAAATGGAAATAATAGTAAACACCATCTAAAACAAATCAAGATTATGAAGAATGTAAAGGAAAGCATGAAACAGACAACACACACACATACATACATATATATGTGATTATATGCCATGGATTAGTAATGAGCAGGATAGGGCGGACACTATCCTATCAATAAATGAAGTAAACATTACCAAGAAGACGTTAAAGTTATCGTAAAGAAAAATCGTAATTGGAAAATTTAGTGAAGATACCTCCAACCCAGCCATGTATCAACCAATACATGGCTATCTACAATGTAGAAGATCCTAACAAGCTCTATAGCCAGAAAATTCACTGAAATATTGAATCAAATGAGATACTAACAGAACAACAGAAAGAAAGCAGCGCAAAATCTCAAGGTTGCAAAGAACAGCTGATATTAGATAATGTTATCAGGAACAAGTATTTGATACACAGAAATCTGTACACTACCTACATCGATTACAAAAAGGCTTATGACTCAGTACCACAGCTGGCTAACTGAAGTACTCGGATATATAAGATACATCCAAAATTGACACACTTCCTTTGAAGTATAATACAGTAGACGACAACTATTATGTTAGGAGAAATCACAATTAATCCTATAAAAATAAGATGTGGACTCTTCCAAGGCGATGCTCTGAGTTCATTGTGGTTCTTGTTTGCCCTAAATCCATTTTGTAATATCTTAAACAAGTCCAATGGACTACACGATCATCAAGAAGTTCATGGATGACATCCAACTTTATGGAACATCGAATCAGCCTATAACAACTAACAGGACTTACTGAAATCTTCACTAGACACATTAAGATGAAATTTGGATTAGATAAGTGTAGAACCCAGGAGATTAGACAAGGTAAGCATGAACAGCAAAGATACAACCTGGAAGATGGAGGAAAAATTGAAGCAATGAATGGATGGGAGAAATATAAGCATCTGGGGATTATGTAGAGACAACAAATTGAGCAATAGGATGATATTTCATAATAAGCCTCTCTTCATAAAGAGGAGCCTTATTATAAAATATCATCAGAGACTGAAAAGCATTATGAAAGCCAACCTCAACGGGCAGAACACCATAACAACTATAAATACCTAATCCAACCCGGTACTCACACATTCATTTGGAATAATCAGATGGACTGAAATGGAACTAGAAGATGTTATGAGAAAAACAAAGAAAACATTCATTAAATATAGACCGTGCCATCTGCAATAGGGAGGATAGGATTCCCAGAAAAGAATGAGAGGGCTGAGTGATTTCATAGAACTATGCAACAATCAAATACAAAATTTTAGAACCTTTGTGAAACGAAAAAACCACAGGAATAGTTTGTGCTGATACTAAGTACTGCCCATTCAACCTCAACAATAAAGAGCAAAAGCTGGAATTAAATCAAATCACTCAGAAGAAGGAGACTGGGCCCAGAAAACATTGCATGGAAGACACTACAATGACCTTCAACAATCTTACATAGATAAGAAAGCTTCTAATACCTGGTTAGTTTTAGGAACCGTGTTCCCTGAAACATCATGGTTTTTGATTGCCATTCAAGCAAGGTTCCCGGGTACACGTGAGTCCTCTTTGTGCAAACTACTCCCCCCCCCCCCCACTACAAAAATCAATGAAAGTAATAAAAAAAGTAAACATATCTAAAATTATAATAATACAGAAGTATTCACACAAAAGAAATCAAGGAAATCGCATATGAACAGTACATAATTTTATTTATAACAAAATATTCATGGATTATGGATTCACCGATGATGTAAATAAAAAATACAGAAGTTTATACCCAAGTCTAAACTAACCATAAACATTCTTGAGTTATGGTGAATTGTAAATAATTTTTAATTATTTTGAGTTTCGAGAAATTCTTTCCCCTGAAGCCACTAATTCTGGTAGTGTTAGATACCTTCTTAAATCAACTGAAATATTTGGAAACATACTAATAAATTGCTCTCATATATTAAGTTCATTAATGATGTGGGGATTTATTTTTTTTTTTTTTTTATAAAACGTAGTAAAGTTTTGAGTTCCTCAAAAAGAGCATTGATCAATATCACGATCAGTTGCATTTTTTTTTGTTGTTTAATTTCAAGTGTAAATCTTTGCAATGTTTTAAAATATCTTCCTCCTTCCATTGCCTCAATGGGTTGATATTACGGATGCTTTTAAATAATTCATTATTCTCATTAACAATATAAACCTTACAATTTGAGATGATAAGAGTGCTTTCAAATACTGCAAAAAAGAAGGATATTTTAAAATAATCTTCTGCACTAGTTAGAGGCTCATCATTCCCTTCATATCAACCATTCTTGTCTTTTTGCTTTTTTGAATATCTGGAAAAGCTGATTCTACATCCAAAATACCTGCCATCTTCTTTGCAGAAATAATAACACTATAAAAATTTACAAATTTGTTCATATTTTGTAATAATAGTTGTATATTAAATGAAGTGTTTTGCATCATTTTATTGATGACATTAATTATTGTGAAAATATCATTTCGTATAATAATTAAGCAAAGAAATTTAAATAATGTAATTTTTAAAACAAGATTATTAGCTTCTGTTCTTGATTCAATATCTTTAGTTATTTCCAAGAGATCTTAATAAATTTCATATACGTTAATTTTAAGAGGCTTTGTATGGCTTTTCTATCTCATATTCGAAAACTATTTTACAGTTAAATTTTGAATGGGAGAATTCAATATAGCCGATCCCTTAGTGCAAATAGAATTGAGAATTTACAGCTACCATAATTCATTTATTACTGCAACCTTTTCCATCAAATTCAAATATATTTTCACATGTATCTTCTAATTTACTAATTGCTGGAAAGGTCTTCTCTCTTGTATGCAATTTGGCATGCTGATTTAAAGCACTTGATGTCCTAAATTGTTTTTTACAAACATCACACACATAAGGTCTTTCACCTGTGTGTGTTCTAATATGCACAGCTAAGTGGGTTGGCGTGATAAAACCTTTTTCACATACGTCACATTTAAAAGGCTTTTCACCCGTATGTAATCTTCTATGAGATGATAACGTGCCAGCTTGTGAAAAGACTTTTTCACAAAATTCACATTTAAATTTCTTTTCCCCTGTATGCAACGGAATGTGAACAGCTAAAGCACTAGATGTGGTAAAGCTTTTACCACACAAGTCACATGTAAAAGGCTTTTCACCTGTATGGGTTCTAATATGGCAATTTAAAACGCCCGATGTGATAAATCTTTTTTTACAAAATTGACACTCATATGGTTTTTCACCTGTGTGTGTTCTAATGTGAGGAATTAATTGTCTTTTTGTTGAAAAGGTTTTATCACAAAATTCACACAGAAATGGTCTCTCACCTGTATGTGATCTTCTATGACAAACTAAACTGCTTGAATGTGTAAAAGTTTTTTCACACAAGTCACACTTATAGTTCTTTTCACCTGTATGTAGTCTCATATGAGTAGTTAAATTGCTTGACTGTGGAAAGCTTAATTGACAAATTACACATTTAAATGGCTTTTCACCTGTGTGTATTCTCATATGACTTTTTAAGTTGTTTGATGCTGAAAATGGTTTTCCACAAAATTCGCATTTAAATGGCCTTTCTCCTGTATGTGTTCTAATGTGTTCAGTTAATTGGCTTGATCGTACAAACTGTTTTCCACAATGTTCACATTTAAATGGCCTTTCCCCTGTATGTGTTCTAATATGTGCAGTTAAATGGCTTGATTGTACAAATCGTTTTCCACAATATTCACATTTAAATGGCTTTTCACCTGTATGTGTTCTAATATGTGTAGCTAAGTTACTTGCTTTTGCAAACAGTTTTCCACAATGTTCACATTTTAATGGTTTTTCACCTGTATGGGATCTCATATGATAATTTAAGGAATCCTTTGTAGTAAAGCTTTTCCGACATATTTCACAAGCAAATTTACTTTTCTCTGAAAGGGCCTCTGTCTGATTGCCAACCGATATGATATTACTTGAACACGGGTCCATTTTCCGTATAACCTTCGTATATAATAAACTAAAATTAAAAAATAAAAGTGACTGAATTTACCATGAATTATATCTCATGGATTCAATTGTGGCTCTTTAAATAAAAAGGTCTGATATATAAAAAAACTTACACAGGGTCTTCTAGAAAGATATATGTTAACTACGAGTAGTTAAACTTTTATAATACGTTGTAAATTTTGAAGTATTTCTTTTTCGTAAGTCATCTCATAAATGTACAAAAAGTTTAGAAACGAAGAATGATCCTTTGGGAAATTCTTATGCATGTAGAATGAATCGCTAACGGTGAAATAATATACAAAAAAAAAAAAAAAGTTCTGTTGTTAATATTGTTTCAGAAATAAAAAAACAAAAAAGTATTTCCTTTTCCTCTGGCAGAAATGGTCTTCAGTGATTAGCAAAAGAAACTATTGGAAACGTTTTTTGCTCTTTTAAAACTCATCGGTTATAGCTGCTTCTTAAAATAAAATCCATTCCATGACTTTATTCCGTTAGGATACACTTTCCGAGGACGAAGTTATAGCTCTGTCCAATGTTACAATCAAAGCCCTGCTTTGTCTATGAACGCCAGTGTGCGTAAAGATCTTCTAAAGTAATTCGAATGGGCGCAGACAGCGCGCGCCACCAAGTGACTGGTGTCGGCAATACTGGTGTCGAATACTGTCGGCATTGATAAATAACAAATATCGTCTTGGGCTAATACATCACTAATATATCGAGTCAATTAAAATGCGGCTTATTTGAATTATCGCTTGTTGTGTAAACTACACGTGCGATTTCATTTTGATGACGCTGCTGTCTATTTTATGTTATCACTTTTGACGCTTCTGTCTCCATCTTTCAATTATGTTACACCAATCGCTAGATGGCGCGCACGATCACGACTTGTGTATGTATTGAACTGCCCTGGTGACTCTCAACTCTCCGGAATCGTAGTGTTATCCTATGGAGAAACATACAAGTTTAAAGTCATCTCATCAATTTACTTTATGTCCTTTTGTAATTTGGGTTATGGAAAAAATTACAATAGAGATATAAAATTATTTAATGTCTAAAAAATGCTAATTTTTTTTTTAATTTGGAATAGCCAAATTAAAATAGCCAATTGAATTGTCAGTGTAGAATATAATTAAAAAAAAAGTAGAAATTATTTTTAACTATTAGTATTTTGCCTATATTTATATTTATTTATTTACAGTCAATTTCATTATTTAGTTTTAGATAAAAAAAACCAAACAAACGAAAAAACAGAACAAAATTATTTTAAACTGAGTTAAATATGACAAGTTAAATCAGGATAAAATATTAATTTTATCACAACATATTTTTGCGAAAAAGCAAATCAAGACATGTAAATCAAAACTGAAATGATTAAGAGTTGAAAACTTATT
This sequence comes from Thereuonema tuberculata, assembly GCA_023159025.1. Taxonomy (NCBI): domain Eukaryota; kingdom Metazoa; phylum Arthropoda; class Chilopoda; order Scutigeromorpha; family Scutigeridae; genus Thereuonema; species Thereuonema tuberculata. Next base: position 33,308,740 of record JAFIDM010012231.1, read on the forward strand.
AAAACTTACTATTTTTTAATAATATCCAGAAGAGCCCCGATTATCCGCGGAATTGGGTGGCAAGGGTACCGCGGATAACCCGAAAAAAGACTAAAAATGAGGTGCAAACACGAAAAAATATATTTCAGTATAAAAACTATGTTTTATTGTACCGCAGAAACCTTTCTATAGAGCAATAGCCTGCCACTCGTCCACAAATTCCGAGAAGGGTTGTAGGATTACGATGCACAATAAACCTGTCAGTAATTTTCAACCTTCGCACTGTAGGGCCTATGGAACTTTCCTTGTTATTGGCTTGGATTAAAATTGGTTTTTTTGAGTGTCGTAATTAAAAAAATTTTTCGCGGCACTCGCGGATAATCGGGGCTCTATTGTAATATTGCGGGATTCGATTTCCTCTTTCTTATTTATTACTATGTATATTAATTTGTTGAGATTTACTTAAAACGACTTCAGAGGTTTCTGTCATTTTTATCATTATTTTCTGTCAATAATTCTGCAATTATTGACAACTTCAAAATATTTGGGCAATTACTTGAAGACATGTATATCTTTGCCTGCAATGAACCTTACGAGCAATAGAAAATTGTCGGGTTTCCCTAAAAGGAGATTTATGAAAATTGAAAAAGATTTTAAAAAATTTATCACGTTTTAATACAAAAATCAATTTATTGGAAAATTAATATAATTTATGGTAAACAGAAACAGTTTTGAGAGAGCCCTAAACAGAGAGGAATGGAGAAAAAGAATAAAAGAAGTTCCGCCGACAAAGCGGGCCAAAATAAACGCCTGGCGTAAACTATTTTTTGTTTGTAAATAAAGCCTAAAAAAAGCAAACATTGCCGTGAAGTTAACTTTGGATTAGGTTAAGTGAGGTATGGTAGTTTCCAGGAAGTATCGTTTGCGAAAATACCCGAAAAATAAAAAAAACATACTTCCTTTTCGGTATGACCCTGGATTATGCAATAGTTCTAACCTTAGGACTGCCATTTTCCTTACTTTGAAGGGCTGCTTCCGCAAAAGAGTCCTACTTAAAGAATTTTAATTTTCTTAAAAATACATAACAAAAATTTTAAAAAAAACCGGACTTTTCCAATATTTTCATTTCTACTATGTATTAACGAAACATTTTCTTCGAAAAAAAATTCAATTATTATCAGTACGGCCAAAGATGAACCTCCCAGAATGCAACGCAGATGATAGATTTTCCTTTCCTGGCCTGTCGGTCACATTCAAATGTAAGAGAAAATGGCGGTCGTTGATTCACATTCAACATTTCGACGAGGAAAAGGTCTCAAAAATCAAGTAGGGAAATTATTCTTAACGTTGCTCGTCAATTTCAAGAAGATGTATGTGAGATTTTTGATATTTCCTATTTTTGATAATTGAGATTGATATTTTCTGCGGAGCTTACGGCATTGATACCGGAGAAATTAGTCAATGATAATGTGTTTGCGGGTCCAACTTTCACAGCGACGATAATAAGCCTTAATTCCGCAGGTGACATTTTGTAGAATATAACCAAAACGAATTCTAAATATTTACAGGGGAAAAAATTGTTGGAAAATCATGTTGTTGTTTTTTTTTTTTTTTAGTTTTAAAAAAGTTCGAGATTTATTTGGAATTTTTTGCGGAAGCGTCTGTATAAAAACAGGGCTACGTTAAACTATTTTCAAGATGGCGCATAAGTTTGAAAAGTGATAGTCGGTCTGATATCAGACAGCCCGCGCCGCAGGCAGCTGTTAATATACTAGGAGCGTGGGTTGCTCATACTGTTATCTAAGGAACTCAGTTAGCCAGATGAGAATGAGTTTATCTTGTAAAAAGATCATGCAAAACTTTTTGAAAATAAGCTTGCCTCGATGAATTTCGATTTTACACAATGAAAAAAATACGTTAATAAAATGATGTAAGATAGAATTTCCCGCAATTTTCCTTCTTATTTTCACAGAAATTTCACCTTAATCGAACATTTTTAATTTCCCTTTCTTTTCCTTATTATTTGGTTAAAATTGCTGTTATGGTTCACCTCGTAAGTCATCGCGCGGAGTGATACACCACTCTCGTACGGCCTTCAAAACAACTTTCATGCTAATGAGGTCCGTAGGACCGAATCGTTTACTACAATTAGCTGTAGGTTAGATTAGATTAGGTCTGCTCAGCTGCAGGATGTATGTATTGGTAAATTTGCTAACAATTTTCAACCTTTCAAACCTGTCCGCCATCTTGAATATAGTCCTAAAACAGAAAGGTGAACCATAAAAGCAATTTTAACCTATTATGTTTTACTCTCATTTTCAGATAATAGAATTTCAAATTTGATTCCAAGTGAACATTGGAGGCGCTACTATTTCTACCTTTTTTTTTTTTTATTTAAATCTACATTTGAATTACATTAGAGTCCCGTTAGGAGCTGAAGACTCCTATCAACAGGTGCTATAGTTATTTTTATTAGATATACTTAAATCTATATGAATGAAACAAAACAAACTAACAAAATAATAATAATATTATAAAAAAAGATTGTATAAGCAGAGATGATATATGTATATATATAAGTAAGTTAGTTCAGATATAATAATAGTATACATATATATACATACATACACACACTCATACACATACAGATAGAAATGAGCTGAAGAAATCCCTTCGACAGCGTGTGACTCCAGAGAACATCGTTGGTTTGATGACTATCTCCCAGGCTAATTGGACGGCAGTGGCTGACTATACTGCTACTGTTATACGGAAACTTCGTATGGCTGAGAAAATCAGACTTGATCAGTTGCGAAATGATATCTGAGTCGGACTTTTAGTCATTCTGCCCTATGCGATGTAGTACCTGACGGTGGTTCCGTGTAGGGTGTTTTGGAAGTCGGACGTCGGGTTTTAGTGAGTAGTAGTCTTTTATGACTGAGTCTCACATTACCAATTCCTTGGTATGCGTAAATGCATTTCCCCCGTCCTTAAAAAAAAAACAAAAAAAAAACACACACACATACATATACATACACACACACACATACATATACACCATGTTGGGAGTCTGTAACCCATACATGGCGCGTCCCCAGGTGGCGGATGGGGGAATGCTCGGCAGATATGCAGGGTAGGAGGGAAATAAAATACCTCCCGCGGGCCAAACAGACTAGAGGAAGGAACCCCGAATATAAACCAAATATGGCTAGTTCAACAACTACTAAACTTACGGTGCAGGGGTTCGGATCCCCAGTACCGGCGTTCGTCGGGAGTGAGCAAGCGGGCTCCGGGACGTCGTCATCCAGCGACCGCAGTGCTTCAGTGGTGGTGAGCTTGGCCACTGATGCATCTAATACGACAAGCAACAAAAGGAGTCAAGCACTGGAAGAACTGGGGAATAAGATTGACGAACTATCACAATATGTTAAACCCAGAAATAATGTGCACCATGAGATCAAAAAACTTGTAAAATTGATTCGGTTATGCTTTGACAAAGTGGCAGACCAGGATGAAGATGGCAGTGGAAGTGTATCTGGAGTGTCATCTCACCCCTTGCAAGAAAGTGAGACCCAAACGTCACCTCGCCCTTGGCGGGAGAATGAGTCTCAAACGTCACTTCGCTTCTTACAGGAGAATGAGATTCAAACGTCTCCTAGACTAAAGATGCAGACGAAACCAAATACATTCCTGGAATCTGGACTTGAAGAACAATTGAAGAGGAAGATGGCTGATTTTTCACCTCGCAAGGAAAGTAAGAGTGAAAAAGAGGACCAAGAATTCTGACACTGAGATCAAGAATTCGGACAAAGAAGGTGTTGAAGCAGAGATATCAAAGGTCCCAGTTGATCCACCAGAAAAATGGAAAAAGGTCAGGAAGAAGCAGAGACCTCCCAGAATTCGTTCGGACGCGATAATTGTGAAAGCAAAAGAAGGTGCTTCATACGCTGATATTTTGCGTTCACTAAAGAGTGATCCAGAATTGGAAGAACTCGGATCATCCGTCACGAAAATACGAAAGAGTATTGCGGGCCATTTACTGATTCAACTTGACCCTAAGGCCAAACAAAAAGTAAGTCAGCTTCGTCAAACCATACAAGGAAAGCTGCAAGAGAAGGCTGATGTAGATTGTAGAACACAAACTACTGTGCTTGAACTGAAAGATCTCGACGAACTAACAGTTGAGGCAGATATTGGCCTGGCTATCCGGACTCAGATCGATGGAGCACAAGACATTGATAACTCAGTGGTAAAATCAGTGCGCAAAGCTTACGGAGGTACGCAAACGGCTGTGGTAGTTTCACCTACAGAACTGGCGAATCGAGCTCTGGAGAAGGGTAGGTTGAAGATTGGATGGGTGATTAGCCGGGTGAGGGAGAAGACTACGGTCCAACGCTGTTTTAAATGTTTTGGCTACGGTCATCTTGCTCGAGTTTGTAATGGTCCAGATAGGTCCAAATTGTGCCTGAAATGTGGAGGAGATGGGCATTATGCCAAGGAATGCTCTTCTGTGGAACTATGCTGTCTTTTGTGTGAGGGCAAGGGAGACAGTAAACATCGTACTGGCAGCTATGTTTGTCCGGCTTACAAACAGGCCATACAAGGTGTAGAAAAATCGAGGAGATGAAGTTTATTCAGCTTAATCTCAATCATTGTACGGTTGCCCAGGATATACTGCAACAGACTGTACGTGAGGAGAGGGTTGATGTTGCGATTCTCTGTGAGCAATACAGAAACATCCAGGGATCACGCGCATGGCTCTCTGATGCTAGTGGACGGGCAGCAATTTGGATCTGCGGGAATCATTTCATCCAGGAAATTCCACAGATACAACAGCATGGATTTACTTGGGCAAAGGTGAGAGATATGTACATCTACAGTGTCTACGCTCCACCAAGTGCACCATTAGAGGAATTTGAGTTGTTGCTTGATCGCCTTATATTAGAGCTCCAAGGTCGGTGGCCTGTGGTCATCGCAGGTGATTTTAATGCGTGGGCTATTGAATGGGGAAGTCGAGTAAGCAACAGAAGAGGTGAGATACTTTTGGATGTCTTCGCCTCGCTGAATGTTGTTCTCCTCAATACCGGATCAATACCAATGTTCATTAGAAATGGTAATAGTTCTATTATCGACGTGACATTTGTAAGTGATTGTTTGGCCTCTCGTGTTACGTCGTGGGAAGTGTGTAGTCACTATACTCACAGCGACCATCAAGCCATAATTTTCGAGATCTCCACTTCTGGTGCGTCAAGGTTGGGATCCACACTTCCAAGAGGATGGAACGTCAGGTCTTTTGACCGTGAATCCTTCATCGCAATGATGGAAGAGGACTTGGTGCTTTCGGGATCTGCTGATAGCAAGGCGTCACGACTTATGCGACTTGTTGCTGATGCTTGTGAGGCATCGATGACAAGACGTGGCAGAGGAAATCGTCACCATCCAGTGCATTGGTGGAATGCTGAGATAGCGGAGCTTCGGAAGAAATGTCACCGCACAAGAAGACTAGCACAACGAGCCCATGGACGAGAAAACTATGACGAGTTGAAACAACAGCATATAGAAACCAGCCGTGCTCTCAAGAAGGCCATTAAAGTCAGTAAACAGAGTGCTTGGAAGGAACTTTGTAGTGAGGTTAATAGCGACCAATGGGATAGACCATATAAGACGGTTATGGTTAAAATAAAAAGTAGCTCCTTATCACCTCCGACCTGCCCTAATTTGCTGGGTAGGATTGTGTCTACTCTTTTTCCACAGCAACCGGGGATAGTTTTGGAAGTTCCACCTCATGAATGTGAAGATGTGCCATCTATCTCAAAAGACGAGTTGATAAAGGCCTGCGGAAAGATTGATGACTCACAAGCCCCTGGCCCAGACAGCGTTCCAAATATTGCTCTTAAAACCGCCATCCGGAGTAAACCTGAGATCTTTCGAGAACGTCTACAATACTTGTTTACGGGAGGGTGTGTTTCCAAATCTGTGGAAGCAGCAGTGGCTCGTACTTTTGCCTAAAGGTAACAAGCCACCTAATGACCCATCGTCCTATCGGTCAATTTGCCTGTTGGATACGGCAGGTAAGGTATTGGAGAGGATTATTTACAATTGACTGGAGGCATTCAGTGAAGGAGCGCATGGTCTCTCTAAAAACCAGTATGGTTTCAGGAAATCAAGATCTACAATAGACGCTGTAAGGGTTGTTGTTGATTTGGCTCGAGAGGCCATTGAGGGCAAACGCTGGAAGGGAGGAGTAAAACAGTACTGTGCCATAATAACGTTGGATGTGAAGAATGCGTTCAATTCGGCAAACTGAAACTGCATCTTGAACACTTTGAGTTCAATGAAGGCTCCAGCGTACATCAGGAAGATAATTGCGAGTTACTTCACTGATCGTATCCTGATGTATAATACCGAAGTCGGACTGAAGACCTACAACATCACTGGCGGTGTTCCACAAGGATCAGTATTTGGTCCTTTGCTTTGGAATATCTTGTATGACGCAGTACTCAGGCTGCCAATGCCCGAGGGAGTGAATGTAGTGGGGTTCGCTGACGATGTTGCATTGGTTGTAATCCAGAAACATCTGGAAGTTGTCACCCTTACATCGAATGTGGCTGTTGCCAGGATCCGTCAGTGGCTCTCAACGGTTGGATTACAACTATCAGATCACAAGACAGAGGCGGTTCTTGTGACCAGCAGGAAAGTGAGGGAGGTCGTTACCCTCACTGTGGGTGATCATGACATTCTGTCGCAGCCTTCTCTCAGGTATCTGGGTGTTCAGATTGATGCAAGGCTTCGGTTCGATGAACATCTTCGAATTGTGAGTGAAAAGTCTGCACGAGTGGTCAACGCCTTGGCTAGGATCATGCCAAACATCGGAGGACCTCGGCAGAGCCGACGAAGACTCCTGGCCGGTGTGGCTATCTCTACCATGCTCTATGCGGCTCCGATCTGGTTCCATGCCATGGAGACTAAATCATATGTATGTCAAATGACTTCGGTTCATCGGAAATGCGCTCTACGGGTCGCTTGTGCATTTCGAACAGTTTCATATGATGCCGTGTGCGTCATAGCAGGGATGCCGCCTATCGATCTCTTAGCAAGTGAGAGAAGCGCGATATGCAGTGGTATTCGGGAACATCGTGACGCTCACCGATCCAAGATCAGGAGGGCCGTGAAAAGCAAGACAACGGGCAGGTGGCAGAGACGATGGGATTCATCGACCAGTGGAAGATGGACTCATAATCTTATACCCGATATTGCAACATGGATGGAAAGAAAGCATGGTGAGGTGGATCACTACCTGACTCAGCTATTAAGTGGCCATGGTTGTTTTCTAGCGTACCAGAGGCGCTTCGGAATTGTCGACAGTGCGTCATGTCCGACTTGCCAGTTCTTGGACGAGGATGTGGAGCATGTCTTCTTTGTCTGCCCACGCTTCCATGAAGATAGAAATGAGCTGAAGAAATCCCTTCGACAGCGTGTGACTCCAGAGAACATCGTTAGCTTGATGACTATCTCCCAGGCTAATTGGACGGCAGTGGCTGACTATGCTGCCACTGTTATACGGAAACTTCGTATGGCTGAGAAAATCAGACTTGATCA
>JAFIDM010012231.1:33316714-33330465 GCA_023159025.1 Thereuonema tuberculata
TTACAAAGTTTTTAAAATTCGTTTTAATCCAAAATAATGAAAATGCTTTTCGAAAATACACTAAATACGGGTAAATTTACCCAAATGGCTTACAACACCTTTTTAAAAATACTAACTACAATAAATGTACTATGGTCAAAATAAAAGAAATGAATTTCGTAAAGAAAATGAATTGGCTAAATTTGAGAATTGGGTACTCCTCTGATAAGCGGTGTCGGAGGAGTACATAACTTCTCTGATGGTGTCCAAACCTATTTATCTACTGCGATTAGCTGTAGATTAGATAAAATTAGGCATCACTCCCTCCAGGATTTATCTGTTGGAAAAATTTCTAAAATTACAATGGATAGTTGAAGTGATGTCGTTACAAATTATGTCACAGTTCAAACCGCCAGTTGCTAGGCTCCGTTGCTATGGTTTTAGCATTGAAATTAGTTACGACCAAGCTGGTGTTTATCTTGGTTTTTCTTTGAGAAAAGACCCAAAAAAATAACAATAAATTATCAGAACGCGTTTTTAAGACTTCAAGAAAGCCCATCTTAAGTTTTTTTCTTCTTCTTATTTTTGTGAATTTTAGGAGAAATATTAAGGCAAAAAAAACTGCAGAGGGCAGTCATACAACAATGGGGCCAATATGGCTAGCATGGTATAAAGAGATACAATCGAGAATACTCGAAGAGCATAAACTTGCATATTTTGTGCCATGTAACGGCTCTCTCTTTGAATTTAGTTGGAGCACATGCTGCTGAATCATCACCTGAAGCTGTAACATTCTTTGGAACACTAAATTACCTATATGTGTTTTGACAGCCTCTACATCAAGGTGGGAAATTTAAAAAATAAAAAAGGTACCACCCTCCTTAAAATTCCAATGTAAAACCAGAAGGATGGAAGCTGTTAAGGTTGAATATAAATATTTGGACCGTGAGAAGATAATTGACCGTGAAAACTAATTTTTTCCAACGAGCTGTAGATAAGTCAGTCATTCATAAAACATAAAGGTCTTTTAAGTCTTTGGTGTAAACTACATGACTAAGCCCCATCTGATGCTTTTTTTCAAGAAGCTAAAATGATTGCTGACAATAGCGTTTTACCTGCTGATTTTATATGTATGTATGTGTCTAGGAGTCTTTTAAGGAATTACAGTCGGACCTCTATTTAACGAACCTCTATTTTGCGAACTTTTCTTTGGAACCAAGAACATTTTGCTAATTTCTTCGTAAAATAACCTCCAAATAGCGAAGTGCATTTTCTATTTAACAAACTTTTTCGTGGTATCTCTTTTTTTTTCTCCTTGAAATGTTTTTATTATTAATATTCCCTTAGAGGAAATGAAAGAAATGTGGATACAGCTGAGGGAAAAAGAAGAAATTAACGCTGATGTGCTGATTATCTTTCACTTGATTTTGAAGTTGAGACCTCGGAAACACTAACTGAATCGGATATTTTGGACAGTGTGAAAAATAAAAACAATACAGCAATGAATTGCGATGAAGATGAAGATGATGAAAATGGAAATGATCATGATTCAGAAATCAAAAAATCTTCGTATGATCATTTGAAACTATCCGACATGGATTACAATTTAAAGAAAATACTTAAGGGGTTTTTGGTGCATTGCAAAGATGCGAGATGTACTGAGAGAAAACACTTTTTCAAAAAAAAAAAAAACTCAGACGAAATTAACAGACTTTATTAGTAAAATTTAAGTTCGCATGTGGTAATGCATGCTTTATATCATTAAAATCATTACTTTTTTTAATAATATTTATTGTTTTATATTTTAAATCTGTTTTATGTAGTTTAAAGTAATTTTAAAAGGTGAATCTGTAATTTCTCTATTTAACGAATTTTCCATATAACGAACTTTTTTTCGGGATTTAGCGACTTCGTTAAATAGAGGTCCGACTGTAAATTTTTTCCATTAAGAGAATTTTGTAAAGATCGAAATCAATGGAAATCCGAAGATGCAAGGTCTGGAGAATACAGTGCATGAATCATAACTTTCTAGCCGTGCTCTTAACAATTTCTTTCAAAGAAACATCAAAGAAACATGTGGTCTTGCATGCTTTCTTCCATCTTTAATATTAAATTGGCGGCAGTTTTTGTTTTAAATGCACATGACAGCTTTCACAATACAATCTAACAAAATGGTGTCGAATGACGTTAAAGACACTTCAGCCCTACTAGGGCCAACTTACATAAAAAAAACCCGAACGAACTTTTGGGTCAACCCAATAATTATTTAATTATTAATAAATAATGTTGCAAGATGTTGTGAGTTTTATTTTGTCAATCGTTTCATAAACCTAAAAATCTGTTATATCTAATCTATCTATCTATCTAACAGCCTTTAACAGCCCACTGCTGGACAAAGGCCTCACTCAGACAGCTCACTGTCTCGGGGGATGAAAGTCTAATCTCCCACGCTGACTTTCAACTGCGGGTTGGGAGATGCATTTTAATCCTAACTGCCAGGGTAAAGAAATGGACAGAAGGAGAAACAGAAGAAGAAAGAAAGAAACATCCATGCCACGACCTGGATTTGAACCCGGAACTGGCACACTGGCAGTCCTGCCGCCTAGACCGCACGGCCACGCCAGCACGGCTAAAAATCTGTTATATACAGACTTAAATTAAATTTAACTTAAGATTAAAAACTGTAGATTGAAAATTTTTAAGCCATTCATGACTGTAATATATTTCCGTAGCTTAGGTTGTTAAATTTTAAGAAAATAACAAACCGATTTAAAATAAGCTTTAATAATTTAATGTATAATAGAATAATAACTTTAACTTAAGGAAAGTATTACAAACAAGAGCAAAAGTTACAGTTTAAAACTTAACTTACAAAGAATGCTTCTAGTTTCGTCTGCAGACATCATAAGGCACTAAAACATTAAACACCGGTTTTTACATGGGAAGCGAGGAGAGTAACAATTTGAAATGATTGTAGAGATGCAGTCACGTGATGCCAAAAATGAGGATAGTTTCCATTCGGTAGAAGGGGAATGGGAAAGTGAGAAGGGTTGAGGGAATATGCGAGTGGATGCAAAATGTTGGAAGAGTGGAATTAAGGTAAGAACAAAAATAAAAGAAGTAAAAATTAACAATATAAAATAGTAGTATCCAAGACGATAATCTTCATTCAATCATGATATATACAATATAGAAGGGATTTTTAAGAAGGCATTTTAGTTGTATTGTGTATGTCAATATAGAGAGTATTATAATGAAAAGATAAATTATATTGTTATAAAATCAATATCATATCTATGATGGTACACCGGGCCTTAAGTTATCATCATCCAAGCTATTACTTAATGATGAGTTGGAAATAATTCAGAACATTCTCAAACACGACTTTCCCCAACCTTTCATCAATGACCCTACACTGCAGCAAATTTACAACAATGACCATACACCTAACAAACCAACTCTAGCATACCTATCCATTCCATATCTTGCAGATATATTTCCCAGGTTATCCAGGATCCTTAAACCCTTAAACATTAGACTTTGCAGCCACAGCAACAAACACAATTAAAACCCACACTTCAGCAAGAAAGAATGTGCATAAGAATATACTTGATGAAGCTGGAGTTGTATATGGCATTCCTGGCAAAGGGCATTCTTGTCTCTACATTGGAGAAACTGGCAGAACCTTGAAAAAGTGCATGGCTGAACACAGCCGTGCCATCTACAATAAAGACATCGCCTATTATACTATCAAACATATGATTTCCACGGGACCCACTCCAGACCTCTCATTTTCGAAAAGAAAAGAACACTTTGAAGAGAAAATGTATGGAAACCATACATATCTTAACGAACGCAAATTACTACAATGACAATATCTAAGTGACTTTAGTCAACAAATATGGCCTATGTTGAAATAATCTTATGAAGTAATCCATTCAAGCCAATCCACGACCCTTAACTCAACTTCCACTAGAATCTGTTTTTTTTATTCTCAAACTTTCCTTTCTCCCATCATCTTCACTTTATTATAAACTCTCTAATTTTAATTCAATTCTATTTTACCCTTCTTTTCCCTTCACATCCTCTATCTTGCCATTTTTCACTCCTATTTCTTGACTTATCTTTTTTTTATGTTAAATATAATAAAATGAAAATTAATTTTCATCTTATTTTTTCTTATTTTCTCATATTCATTATACTACTCTCTATATTGTTAATTTTTACTCCTTTCATTTTGGTCTTTACCTTAATTCACTCTTATAGCATTTTGCCATCCACTCACATTTTTCCCATCCCTTCTCACTATTCCATTCCCCTTCTACCTAATAGAAACTACCCTCATTTTAAGCATCACGTGACTGCATACCTCCAGTCATTTCAAATTGTTACTCTCCTCGCTTCCTATGTAAAAAAACTGTGTTTAATATTTTAGTGCCTTTTGATGTCTGCAGTCGAAACTAGTAGCATTCTTTGTAATTTTAGTTTTAAACTATAACTTTTGCTCAACTTATGTGTAATACTTTCCTGACTTTAATTTTAAAGAATAATAAATTGTTAACATCTCCCTCACCAACCCATAGGGGTTCGTGGAATCCATGTTTGCCCCGGGTGACACAGGCCCTAGATGCGGCTCTGGTTTGTGCAAAATCGTTTGTCACATACAAAATAGAAACACTACAGGAAGCTTGTGCTTAAAGAAAGTCAATGTCCACGTTTTCGGAGACTTAGCACATGTTCGATATGCTGTCCGTTGCGTTGCAGGCAGTATTCGTAATGCTCACGTAAATTCTCAATTATGTCCCTGAAGAGAGGTGGCTTCATTCCTCTGATGCATGACACAATCTTCTGACGTAAGTCACCAATGTTTGCCGCAGGGTTCTCTCAGAAAATGGCTTCCATCAGCATACCAAAATGAATTTTGAAACTGTTTTCGAAATGCATTTCCAAAGTACAGCAAACTTTGGTCCATTTGAACATCTACCAAGCTTCAACCAACATAAGCACATTTCCATGGCGACGTTGCGTTGAGGTGCCCATGTGCAACAAAGACTTGTGACGTTTAGTATCTTTTGTTTTGGCACATACCATACTATTGTTTCATGATTGTATGATAAATATTCTTTTCCATTTGGTGATAAACTGAGTTTTCCTTTCCAGTCATATCTGAAAAATTTTGTTTTCAAATTATACAGTTTGATATTAAGCACTCACAAATACATACTAAAAAGATTAAGTATAAAAATTGTGAGACCCTATAGCAATAATATATCACTACTACTGATAATACTTCAATAAACATTATTTTACACATTGATTTTATTAAAATGTTAAGATTCCTGAAATAAAACTTTATTTTATTAAAAGTTTTAGATAATAAAAAATTATAAAAAACATATTGAGCAAAAGATTTGATTTCCTAACAAAAAAAAAAAACATCCAGTGTTCCTAGGCAGTCTCCAATCCAAGTACTGACTGAGTGCATTCAGGATGGTATGATCGTAGACATTAAATCAAGAGAATAGAGTTGCCTTTTAAAAAGTGAATTTCCACCGCCGTATCTTCCGACTCAAGCAGTTGTAAATTTAAAGTATGACAATTTGAAAAGTCTGTTCATTATTTTAAGCAATATAACCCCTATATTCATTAATATACAATCATTACAATACACTAATATTGCAGAAAAACTGAACTGTGATGCATAAATGCAGCACCAGCTATTCACAGTCGACTCTACATAATTTTTTTTTTATTCACTTCGGCAATAGTAATCGGTACCAAAAAATAATTTTTTTTTTTGATCGTCCACCATTATCAAAACTAATTGCTACGTGCTTTAAAATAACAGGATTTTAAATTTTCCTTTTTTATTTTTAACTTTGAAAGTTTTCTGGAATATTCACAATAATTGTTACAAGCTAAATATATTGAAATTAACTGCCTAAAAACATTAAAAAACATTCTATTCATAGCCACCTATGTTAGAAGCACCAACTTTTCAGTCCAATTTTACCTTTATTTTTTAAATATCAATAAATAAATAAACTATATGCTTTTATTCCCTAAATATGTTACCCATTTTAACGTTTTTTTTTTTCTTTTCAACAAATCAATAGTCTATCAAAATAAATGATTTATATTTAGACATGAAAACGTGGATCAGATGTAAACAATGATTTATTGAACACAATAGAATCTAAAGAAATTTTTTTTTTAAATCATATTTTTTATTTTAAACTCGAAAGTCTTCCTTTTTTATAACTTTTAATTAATATTAAGTTCTGCATCATATTTAAAAACATTTAAACTATTAAAAACTGAAGAAAATTATTATTATATAAATTTTCTGAAACTTGGATTTCCCCAGTTAAGACAACATCTTAAAGGACCAAAGAAAATGATGTCAAGTACAAAAAGTATGTGAGGGATAATTGGTTGTGTCCACGAAATTTATAACTATGAGTGTTGTGTTGAGTACACAGCCTTCTGAAGTTATGCATCAGTGTTTTTGATGAATGCAGTGGTTCAATGGAGTGATGCAGTGTATTGTAGTCCAGTAGCGGATAGGACGATGGTGTATCACGTACTCGGTCCTGCCTCCACTACTTCTGGAGCTCATATGCTAGGTCAGTGTATTTACTGATCTTGTCTGTGTGAGTTTCTGCATGTTCTTGCTGATAGGCACTGCAATATCAATAAGATGTTTGTTAGCATTTTCTGTAAGTGTGATTTCTGGTTTGCTGTGGTGTATGGTTTTGTCTGTGTGAATGGGGCAGTTCCAGTATAGCTGGTGTGTGTGTGTGTGTGTGACTAACACACTTTGTGATGTGTACTTGTAGTACAAGTAATAAGCGAGTAATTGTGTGATAGATGTTGATAGACAATCTACCCTAACTGATTGCGTTGGTGGAGTTAAACCTTTTTGGAAGAGAAGGGGGAGCCTGATGTTATGTGCAGCTGCTGAGTGTGGATGTCAGGGGTGGTGAATGTTGGAAAATGGTTTTGAGGTCCAGGTGGATGAGGGCAATATTTGCTAAGTGTGTGTCGTTGTTTTTCGTGTAAGGTGATAAGGTTCATAAGTCCTCGACCTCTCTGCTTGCAAGGGAGGTTCATCCTTTTCATAATTGACTTAGGGTGGTGCATATTGTGTTTTGTGAATGTAGTGTGTTGTAGTGCTTCAAGTTGAGTATTTTCATGGGATTATGCGAAAGGAGTATATTCGTGTAGAACTTTAAAGTAGTGATGGCTTTAATTTTATGGTTTGGCAGCGAGTTGTGCTTTGAGGATGTGGTGAATCAGAGCACTGTATGTGTTCTTGTGTGTACTTTTGATGTTTGCATACTTGTAGGTCTCTCTCTTTCTTCCATGGATTGGATGGCTAGCCCTCGGTCCAGTTCAAAACCTTTCAAATTAGTAGCCTTCCCAAGTGTTATATGTAGCTTGCGGCATTTGTCGATTCCAAATTCCATCCCCATTCCATCTTTGGTGAACTGTGTTGTGACTTGTAGTAAATTAGTATGTTGTGCGTTGTTTGTGGCATAGAGTTTAATATCATCCATGTAGAGTAAGTGTGTGAATTTGTGGTGGTGTCAGAGTGCCTGAGGTAAGCCTATAACCGTGTTTTGTTTTGTCTATCACGTGGCTCAATGGATTCAAGGTGATGCAGAACCAAAGACGACTCAACGAGTCACTCTGGAAAATACCTCTCCTGATAGGGAAGGGGAGAGCAGTAATGGAGGTGCTCAAATGTTGTGCTGTGTTCCAACTCTTCATCGTGGCATCCAAGAATGCCTTGACCATGGGGTGTATTTTGTAGAGATGAAGAGTATGTAAGAGCCAGGAATCAGGGACCAAATCAAATGCCTTTTTGTAGTCTATGTATGCGATGTGAAAATTCCTATTCTTCACACACTCCTGCCGCTGAATTACCAATTCAATAAGGAGCTGCTCTGTAGAATTCTGGGAATTCCTGTGACATCCCTTTCTTTGTTGGAAAAGGATGTGGTATTTTGTGTGTGTAAATTTTGTCTGCAAGGTAGGAGGTGATGAGTGTGTAAAATGTGGGGGTGATAAGTTATTGGAATGTAATTTCCAGGGTGTGCTGTTTCAGTGTTCTTGCTCTGTAGGCATGTGAAACTCTGCTGGTGAAGAAAAGAGGCAAATATTCTGGGTGTTGAATTATGTCAGTGAGTGTAAGGCCTGGTAAAGTTGTATTTTAAAATTTCTTTTGCGATATACTGAAATACAATTGCATTCGACTTTCTCATTTTTTCCCTAATTACCATTGCCTTACTAACGAATAAATAAAAGATCAAGCTAATGCTGTGTATTAGCATATGGAAATGCTGAACATAAAATATAAACAACAACACATTTTGAAATAACAAAATTTTAAACATTAAAAGGTTACATGTTTTGAGCAGTAATTCCACCACCCATCATCACATCTGGATACAAAGTGTATCTTAAGTAAAACTCTACTGCATAATTACCTTACAATATTAACAAATTACTAACTAAAAACTTATTAATAAATAAAGCAAATAAGCAAACAAAGTCCATCAGGCAAAGGCGCCAACTAAAAATTTGTTTATTCCACGACATGAGTTCCCAAAATCACAAAACAAATTTTCTCACAGCAGCAAACCTATTAGGGCTTTTAACTTTGACATCCTAACGAGAAAGAGAAACACCTTAATAAATTTAACTCGCCTACTTTTTGTATTCCAGGGGTTCACTATATTTTGATGCCTATATACTTTATTTTTGGATTAGTAATATGAGCAGGATAGGGCTGACACTATCCTATCAATGAATGAAGTAAACATTATCACAGAAGACAATAAAGATATCGTAAAGAAAAATCATAATTGGTAAACAGTGAAGATACCTCCAACCCAGTCATGTATCAACAAATACATGGCTTTCTACAATGTTGAAGATCCTAACAAGCTCTATAGCCAGAAAATTCACTGAACATACTGAATCAAATGAGATACTAACAGAACAACAGAAAGAAAGCCTCACAAAATCTCAAGGTTGCAAAGAACGGCTGATAATAGTAATATTATCATGGAAGTAGCATTTGACACACAGAAATCTGTACATTACCTACATTGTTTACAAAAAGGCGTATGACACAAAGCTAGCTAACTGAAATATTCAGGATATATAAGATAAATCCAAAATTGATACACTTCCTTTGAAGTATGACATCTTAGACAACTATTAAGTTAGGAGAAATCACAACTGATTCTATAAGAATAAGACGTAAAATCTTCCAAGGCGATGCTCTGAATCCACTGTGGTTCTACTTAGCCCTAATTCCACTTTCTAATGTCTTAAACAATTGTCCAATGGATTACAAGATCATCAAGAACTACCTAATGTACATGGTTGACATGAGACTTTATGGAACATCGAATCAACTATAAGAACTAACAGCACTTCACACATTAAGATGAAATTTGGATTAGATAAGTAGAGAATCCAGGAGATCTCACAAGGTAAATATGAACAGCAAAGATACAACCTGAAAGACGGAAGAAAAATTGAAGCAATAAATGAAGGGGAGAAATATAAGCATTTAGGGATTATGTAGGGAAAACAAATTGAGCATTAGGATGATGTTTCATAATAAGCCTCCTCTTCATTTAGAGGAGCCTTATTATGAAATATAGTTACAGATTGAAAAGCATTATGAAAGCTAACCTCAGTCGGGAGAACACTATAACAGCTTTAAACACCTAATCCAACCTGGTACTCACACATTCATTTGGGATAATCAGATGGACTTCAATGGAACTAGAAGATATAATGAAAAAACAAGTAAAACACTCACTAAATGTAGACAACGCTATCTGAAATCAGCTATAGCAAAGATAGCGATTCCCAGAAAAGAACGAGAGAGAGGGCTGATTGATTTAACTATGCAACAATCAAATACAAAATTTTAGAACCTTTTTTATCAAAACGGAAAAACCCAAGCAATAGTTCATCTGATACTAAGTACAGCCCATTCAACCTCAACAATAAAGAGCAAAAGCTGAATTTAAATCAAATCATTCAGAGGAAGGAACTGGACCCACAAAACTTTGCATGAAAGACACTACAATGACCTTGAACAATCTTACACAGATAACAAAGCTTCTAATACCTGGTTAGCTTTAGGAACCATGTTCCCTGAAACATAAGGGTTTATCATTGCCATTAAAGCAAGGCTGCCGAGTACATGTGAGTCACCTTTCTGAAAATTTTAAATAACTGACCCCACCCCATTACAAAAGCCAATGAAAATAATAAAAAAAGTAAACATTTCTGTAATTATAATAGATATATCTTACAGTGATAAACTAAGAAGTAATCACAAAAGAAATCAAGGAAATCACATCTGGAAACTATGTAATTTTATGTATAACAAAATATTTATGGATTATATGTACATAAGAAATACAGAAGTTTATAAATACAATATTTATGGATTATATGTATATAAGAAATACAGAAGTTTATAAATACAATATTTATGGATTATATGTATATAAGAAATACAGAAGTTTATAAATACAATATTTATGGATTATATGTACATAAGAAATACAGAAGTTTATAAATACAATATTTATGGATTATATGTATGTAAGAAATACAGAAGTTTATAAATACAATCACCCACGTCTAAAGTATCCATAAATGTTCTTGAGTTATGCTGGATTGTAAATAATTTTTAATTATTTTGAGTTTTGAGAAACTTCTTTCTCCTTAAGCTAAATTGTTCTCATATATGAAGTTCATAAATCATGTGGGGATTTACCTTTTTTTTATAAAATGTAGTAAAGTTTTGACGTCCTCAAAAAGATTATAGCCATCAATATCGCAATCAGATGGATTTTTATCATTGTTTAATTTCAAGTGTAAATCTTTGCAATGTTTTAAGATATCTTCCTCCTTCCATTGTTTCGATGCATTGACATTATGGATGATTTTAAATATTTCATTATTCTCCTTTAACTATATAAACCTTTCAATTAGAAATGATAAAGAGTGCTACCTAATATTACAAAAAAAAAAAGAAAAAAAAAAGGGTATTTTAAAATAATCTTTTGCACTAGTTAAGAGATTCATCATTCTAATTCTTATCAACCATTCTTGTCTTTTTGCTTTTTCGAATATCTGGAAAAGCTGATTCTACATCCAAAATAACAGCCATCAAAAAACAATTAAATGATGTAATTTTTCAAAAAAGATTATTAGCCTGTGTTCTTGATTCAATATCTTCAGTTGTGTCTTCAGTTGTTTCCAAGAGATCTTAATAAATTTCATATATGTTAATTTTAAGAAGCTTTGTATGGCTTTCCTATCTCATGTTCAAAAACTATTTTACAGTTAAATTTTGAATGGGAGAATTCAATATAGCCCATCGCTTCGTGGAAAAATAACTGACAATTCACCGCTATCATAATTCATTTGTTACTGCAACCTTTTCCATCAAATTCAAATATATTTTCACTTGTATCTTCTAATTTACTAATTGCTGGAAAGGTCTTCTCTCTTGTATGCAATTTGGCATGCTGATTTAAAGCACTTGATGTCCTAAATTGTTTTTTACAAACATCACACACATAAGGTCTTTCACCTGTGTGTATTCTAATATGTATAGCTAAGTGGGTTGGCGTGTTAAAACCTTTTTCACATATTTCACATTTAAAAGGCTTTTCACCTGTATGTAATCTTCTATGAGATGATAACGTGCCAGCTTGTGAAAAGACTTTTTCACAAAATTCACATTTAAATTTCTTTACCCCTGTATGCAACGGAATGTGAACAGCTAAAGCACTAGATGTGGTAAAACTTTTATCACAAAGGTCACATTTAAATAGCTTTTCACCTGTGTGGGTTGTAACATGGCAATTTAATAATTTTGATGTGATAAATCTTTTTTTACAAAACTGACACTCATAAGGTTTTTCACCTGTGTGTGTTCTAATGTGAGGAATTAACTGGCTTGATGTGGAAAAGGTTTTATCACAAAATTCACACACATATGGTCTCTCACCTGTATGTGATCTTCTATGACAAACTAAACTGGTTGAATGTGCAAAAGTTTTTCCACACAAGTCACACTTATAGTTCTTTTCACCTGTATGTAGTCTCATATGAGTTGTTAAACCGCTTGATTTTGAAAAGTTTAATTCACAAACTACACATTTAAATGGCTTTTCACCTGTGTGTGTTCTCATATGACCACTTAAGTTGTTTGATGCTGAAAATAATTTTCCACAAAATTCGCATTTAAATGGCCTTTCTCCTGTATGTGTTCGAATGTGTGCAGTTAATTGGTTTGATTGTGCAAACCGTTTTTCACAATGTTCACATTTAAATGGCCTTTCCCCTGTATGTGTTCTAATGTGTCCAGTTAAATGGCTTGATTGTACAAACTGTTTTCCACAATATTCACATTTAAAAGGCTTTTCTCCTGTATGTGTTTTAATGTGTTCAGTTAATTGGCTTGATCGTACAAACCGTTTTCCACAATGTTCACATTTCATTGGTTTTTCCCGTGTATGGGATCTCATATGATAATTTAAGGAATCCTTACTAATAAAGCTTTTCTGACATATTTCACAAGCAAATTTACTTCTCTCTGAAAGGGCATCCGTCAGATTATCAACAGATAAAATATTACTTGAACATGGGTCCATTTTACATGTAACTTTTGTATATAACAAACTAAATTTACAAAATAAAAGTGCCTGAAATTCCTATGAATTATTCTGGAATCCTATGAATTATATCTCAAGGATTCAATTGTGGCTCTTTAAAAAGGTCTCATATATAAAAAAAAAAAAAACTTACACAGGGTTATCTATAGAAGAAAGATATATGTTAACTACGAGTAGTTAAACTTTTATAATACGTTGTAAATTTTGAAGTATTTCCTTTTCCTCTGGCAGAAATGGTCTTGTGTTAGCAAAAGAAACTATTGGAAACGTTTCGGTTTTCAAACTCATCGGATACAACTGCTTCTTAAAATAAAATCCATTCCATGACTTTATTCCTTTAGGATACAGTTTCTGAGGACGAAGTTATAGCTCAGTCCAATGTTACAATCAAAGCCCTGCTTTGTCTATTCACGCCAGTGTGCGTAAAGAACTTCTAAAGTAAATCGAATGTACGCAGACAGCGCGCGCCACTGGTGTTGACAATACGACGCATCGATACATAACAAATATCCACCTGGGCTAATGCATCGATTCAAATTTCACTAATATATCGATTCATTCAAAACGCGGCTTATTTGAATTGTCAATTGTTGTGTAAACTACACGTGCGATTTCATTTTGTTGACGCTTTTGTCTATTTTATTTTGTAATCACGTTCGACGCTTCTATCGCCATCTTTCAATTATTCTGCATTAATCGCTAGATGGCGCGCACGATCACGACTTGTGATGGTAGGAGGGTTTTCGGTAGTTTGACAAGGACAATAGGGAAAACGCCAAATAGCGCAAAATGTAGTGACTCACTTCTCCGGCAGCGTAGTGTTATCCTATGCAAAAACATGCAAGTTTAAAGTTATCTCACCATTTTATTTTATATCCTTTTGTAATTTGTTATTGTATTTAATATCTATAAAATCCGAATTTTTTTAAAGTTGGAAAAAAAAATAATTTAGCCAATTGAATTGTCAGTATAAAAAATAATTAAAAAAAAAAAAGTAGAAAAACATTTTTTTAACTATTTTTCCGTTATTATTTTGCCTGTTAACTATTT
>JAFIDM010012231.1:33340096-33424448 GCA_023159025.1 Thereuonema tuberculata
TTTGACATTTAAATGGCTTTTGACCTGTATGTCTTCTCATATGAACAGTTATCTGGTTTGATGTGCTAAAGCTTTTTTCACAATTTTGACATTTAAATGGCTTTTCACCTGTATGGGTCCTCATATGAACAGTCAAGTTGTTTGATGTGATAAAGCTTTTTTCACAATTTTGACATTTAAATGGCTTTTCACCTGTATGGGTCCTCATATGAACAGTCAAGTGGTTTGATGTAACAAAACGTTTTTCACAATTTTGACATTTAAATGGCTTTTGACCTGTATGTCTTCTCATATGAACAATTAGCTGGTTTGATGTGCTAAAGCTTTTTTCACAATTTCTACATTTAAATGGCTTTTCACCTGTGTGTGTTCTCATATGAACAGTTAGCTGGTTTGATGTTTTAAAGCTTTTTTCACAAATTTCACACTTATATGGCCTTTCCCCTGTATGTGTTCTAATGTGTACAGTTAAATCGCTTGATCGTGCAAGTCGTTTTCCACAATGTTCACATTGAAACGGCTTTTCTCCTGTATGCACTCTCATGTGAGAATTCAAGGAATCCTTTCTAGCAAAGCTTTTCCGACATATTTCACAGGCAAATTTACTTTCCTCTGAAAGGGCACCTGTCTGATTGCCAACCGATACGATATTACTTGAACACGGGTCCATTTTCCGTATAACCTTTGTATATAATAAACTAAGATTAAAAAATAAAAGTGACTGAATTTACCATGAATTATTCTGGAAACTAAAGATATATCTGAAGATTTCAATCGTGGCTGTTGAAAAACGTCCGATACCTAAAAAACGAACACAGAATTATCTATAAAAGAAAGGTATGTATTAACTATCTTTATAATACGTTGAAAATTTTGAAGTATTTGTTTTTCCGTATTTCACAAGTCATCTCATAAATGTACAAAAAGCTTAGAACGAAGAATGATCCTTTGGAAAATTCTTAAGCCTGAACAATGAATCGGTAACGGTCAAAGACGTACAAAAAAAATGTTCTATGGTTAACAGTTTTAGCAATAAATAAGAAAAAATATATTTTTTTCCCTCTGGTCTTCTCTGATATTAGAAACATTTTTATTGCTGGTTTCAAATTAATCGGGTATAACTGCTTCTTAAAATAAAGTCCATTTTATGACCGATTCAGATACACTTTCCGAGGACGTAGTTTTAACTCAATCCAAATGTAGTCTTGATTCGCGCCTTTTTAGTTTGAAATGTTACCATCTAAATCGGTAGGTAAGTAGGTTGTTGTATGGAACACAGAAGCTGTGAAATTAGAACGATTGTCTGTTTTTGGGAACCAAACGATTCTGAAATAGCTCGGAGATATGTAAATGATGAAAAACTGTGATTTTATTTTGGATTTTTGAATTAAATTAGAAGATTCAGTTGGAATTTCTTTGCGGGCGGCGGATGCACATTTTCAAAGCAAGAGCTTATAGCGTTCTTTAGGAAATCCACCTGGCGGCAAATTCGTCAGATACGAGCAGGATTTTTCATTGGGAAAAAAAAATAAATATAAAAATTCCTTTTAATTAATATTAGGTTAGGTTAAGTGAGGTTTGACATTTTTCAGGTTGTTTCCTTTGGAAATACGACAGAAAAAAAAAAATATTTTTCGTCTGGGAATGGACGACTTGAGGATAGGCGGGGCTTCGTAGTTACAAAATATCCCACTAGGCTACTGCTTGGCTTATTGGATTCTATGATTCTATGTTTAGATTATGATTATGATTCTATGATTATGCGTTCTTATTTAATTTATGGGAGAAACGAAGCCATGTGCATCGTTGTAACCTTAACCCGTGTTGATATAGATTAAATTAAAAGATTTGATTTGGATGAAACGATTGTAAGCCTATATCGGATGTAAACTTCATTATTGCCTATTGAACACGACAGCAATATATTATCAAAGAAGGATATAATTTAATTATTTTAAAATATTGCAAATACGTCTGGACGGCATCTACAACGCGTTTGCTTTTGTTAAGGCTTATTGCTATCAAGACGACCAAAAAAAACCCCAAAAAACTAAAGCAGTAAGACTTATATATTTAAAAAAAAGAAATACCGATAGCAGATTCTAAATCACGGCAGCATTCTGTGACTGTAAAACAAAGTTCAGCAGTTTCGTAATATAAACTTATTATTTCGTACGATCATAAGATAAACTGCGCTATTTAAGATATGGATCGCCACATTGTTTGGCAATTCATGACGCTACAGTAATTCGACGTCGTTCCTTATTTACTCTGTCGAATTTTGTCTTTCATTCCAAGGAAATGATTTGTAAAGTTTAAATTTTTATGTTTTAACTGTTATTTTTTTATATATATTTTTGCATAAATAATCATCACATTGTCTGTGATTTGACAGTTTTTGTTTTTCCATTTCTTTCTTAATAGTATTTCTTAATTCTCGACAATTTGAAACTGTCGATTTTGTAATTAAATTTCAGAAAGCATAAGACTAACAAAAAAAACAAACAAATCTATCATTTTTTTTTATCCGGAATTGCACAGTACTGATCTATTCCGTATTGAAAAATCAAAAATATCTACGATTTATTGAGTAATTCCCACTGTCAGTTATATACTCGCCTAAGGGTTCTCAATTTGTTTATCCCACAAGATCTCTTAGCCTGTGTTTACACGTCATACGTGACATCGGTAGGGGCGTAAACCTCAAGCGGTTCATTCCACTGGTTCTTTATCCTACAGAATTAAGGATGTTGATAGAAGGGGAAAGAAATCGAGTCTGAAGGAAATGTGGAGGTTTAAGATTTGTAATTCAGCGGTTTTCAGAGTTAGTGTTACCATTATTTCAAGGGTCCCAAGCCACAAGCTTCTATGTGCACTTTTGATAAATTTTAGTTCTATGTGATAAACGGTATATTTTGGTCACTTCTGTCATGTGCCAGAAGGTTTTGTTTGAAAAACTAGTTTCAGCCTGTCAGCTGATTGTTCTAAAAGATTCTATTTTCACTTCTTTTACTTCTTTCAGCTTTCTCTGTGCCGGAAAGTTCCATGGACAAAAATTAGGCAAAACGCACATAGAACCTTCTGGCTTGAGACCCTCGATTTATAGAACATAATATTGATGCGAAGTTGAAAAGTCTTTTGATTGGTCAGTTAATCTGTTCTATGATTGGCTGAAACGGGGGACCAATCAGCGACGCGATGTGTCCTCTCACCAAGTGGCGGACCGAACAGAAAGCTTCAATGCGATTCTCGTAATCCAGTCCGATCTGCATATATACCTGTAAATAATTGTAAATAAAGTGTGTGTGTGCTTTTTTAAACCACGGCGTTAGTCTCTGTCAATTCGACCATACATCACTATAGAGGATTAATCGAAAATCCGATATGTTGTGAGTGGATTTTTTTTTTGTGGTTACTAGCACGAGCAGTATTTTTTTTTTATGTTTCTGATTTGTTTAATGCTTGAGAAGCCCTAAAATATGGAGGTTTTAAGATGGATTTTAGACGTGGTAATTTTTTTTTAACAGCTGGTTGAGGGATTTTAGGTTTTGGAGTAGGAGAATTGGAGACCTCTCGATTGTCAACTTCAGAGTCCCAATAAACCTCAAAGGTTTCCTTCCAAATTTGTTTTCCATTTAAATTTTTCAGGCTCATTATTTATCGTTCTTTTTTTTTTATAATTACTGTATGCACTAAAACAAACGATACTGAAATATTTGTGCTCGAAAAACGTTTATGTGACATAAAGAATACAAACAGTAGAGGAAGCTTGTGCTACGTGGAAATTGAAATGAGACATAGCACGTGTTCGATAAGCTGTCCATTGCATTGCAGGTAGTACTCGTAACACTCACAGAGATTCTCAAACATGTCCCAGAAGAGAGGTTGCTTTATCCTTATTTATGTCACAATTTCGTGACATAAGTAAAAAATGTTCGCCGGTGGGTTCTCTCAGAAAATGGCTTCCTTTAGCTTACCCTAAATGTAAACGTCCGGGAGTTTAGGATCAGATGAATCAGACGAATGGGAAGGCTGTTCTACCTTAAATGATTCAATTACCAAATTTAACATGAAGGAACTGAAGCGTGTCCCTCACTGTATGGCAAGTGGCCCCGTGCTGCTGAAGAAGTGGATGGTTACATGTAGGGCAGAATCAGATGAGATCTCTCGGAGATGGTGTGAGAATGTTTTCTCTGTACCGCATCTGATTCACAAGTCACAGGATTGCCATGATCAAACTCAAGAAAATAGAGGCCCAAGATCCTGTTTGCAAACACCGCACACCATATTGTTATAAACACACTATGGAGGGGTT
This sequence comes from Thereuonema tuberculata, assembly GCA_023159025.1. Taxonomy (NCBI): domain Eukaryota; kingdom Metazoa; phylum Arthropoda; class Chilopoda; order Scutigeromorpha; family Scutigeridae; genus Thereuonema; species Thereuonema tuberculata. Next base: position 33,344,412 of record JAFIDM010012231.1, read on the forward strand.
TCTCCAAAATTATGTCTGGCCGTTCAAATCCCAGAAAGTGGGTTGTCTGTTGATTGATGAATCCATTCAAATGACTATGGCTTTCATTAGAAAGCCAGACATTTGACAGGAAAGCTTCATCATCATATGCCATCTCTAACATTGGCGCACAGTCAGCGATTCTCACATCCTTGTCGGTATTGCTCAGACGTTTTCCGGTCTGTATCTTATGGACAAATCACCAATTTCCTTGAATATTCTTCTTGTAAATGTTTCACTAAGATTCAGTTTTAAGGATGCTCATCTGACACTCTTTTAGGCGACTGTAAAAGCTGCTTCAGGAGCCTTCTCAATTTGCATTTGTTGTAACTGGAGCTGAGTCAGAACGCTGTCTGTCGAACGATATTTTTTAATGACGGCTGACAAAACCATATATTTGGGTGGTGATTCTTGAAACTCTTCCCAAAATGCATTTCCAAAGTGGGCCTACAGCAAAATTAGTCAATTTGAGAGCTCTTCTTCATAGAAGCGAAAAAAATGCTCCACAATAAAAAAAAAAAATTCCTCCATTGTTAACACCTTTTGAACATCTACCAAGCTTTAACCAACATAATCATATTGTTACATTTCCATGACAACGTTCGATGAGGTGATCACATGGCACGCATGAGGAACAAAGTTTTGTGACGTTCAGTATCGTTTGTTTTGGCGCATACAATACTGTGGTTTCCTGATTGTATGATAAATAAACATACTGAGCAAAAACTTTCGTTTCATAACTTGCCTCCAACAAAACTTGCCTCCAACACCCAGTGTTCCTAGGCGGTCTCCTATCCAAGACTGACTGTGCCTGACCCTCCTTAACTATGGCGATCGGACAAGAACTGGTGCTTTCAGAGGTTGTATAATGAATAGAGTTGTATTTGAAACAGTCTATTTCCACTGCCGTATCATTCCGACATAACCAGTTCAAAATTTAAAGTATTACGATTTGATTAGTCTGTTTATTATTTTGAGCTTCATAATCCCTATATTCATTAATATTGTAAAGTCATTGCAATACATTAATGCTGTAGAAAAACTGTATCGTGATGCATAAATATAGCATCAGCCATTCACAGTCGACTCCTATGGAAGCATGAATTCACCTCTGCAATAGAAATCTCTATCAAAATAAGAATTTTTTTTTCCACCATCCACCTGTATAAAATCTAGGCTAAACCGGACAATACGGTACCTGCCTATCACAGTGTTCGTAAGGATACATCTGCGCAGGGATACATGATGATATTATCTCAAATCACAGTTAGTCAGATGAGGTTTAGTTTTTGTTGTAAAAGATCGTGCAAAACCATTCTTAAATAAGCTTACTTTCAAATCTCATTCTACTTTTTACTAGTTAATTGAAAAACTCAAATTCATATCTTAAAAATAGTGCCAAGGCGGCCATCTTGTCAAAACTCGACCGTAGTCAAAAGCAGCATTTTACCGTAATCCAGTTTCTCCAGTTTCACCAAAATCTAATATTGTTACGTGTTTTAAAATAACAGCGATTTTTCAATTTTCGTTTTTTTTTTCTTCTTATTTTGAAAGTTTTCTGGGATATTCATGATAATTTCCATCTTTGTTACAAGCTAAATGCATTTAAATTAACTCCCAAAAAACGTTAAAAAAAATAATCCCGTATTCAATACTAGTAAGTTCCAAACCAGTGTTGCCAACATCAGACGTTTCTCTCCAAATCTCGCCATTTTGATCGCTGACGGAGGGCAGAGGGAAATCTAAAGGTTTACGATTTGTAATTGAGAGAATTTCTGAGGATATTGAATTTTTTTTTTAATACTACTTACTGTGATAATTTATTGAAAATGGTAAACGTCCATGAGAATTATATGGAAATTCAACGCATTTTGATTGGTGAACAGTTGTTTCCTTTTTAGTGGAACGACTAAATTTCTTAAAACCTCAAATCTTGAGAATGCTTTTTCTTTTTAAGTGCTGGCTGAGGGATTTCAGGCTTTCAAGTAGGCAATACTGTTCCGAATGGATCGTTTAAATGGTGTTGTCACAAACTATGTCACAGTTCAAGGAGCTCAAGGAGGAATACAATAAAGTGCTGATATATTAATATATTTTTTATTCATATATAACCCAAGGCAACATTTCCTTCCATATGCTGTTAGTATCGAGACCAGCCTTTAGGCACCGGTATATATTGCTGCATGGCAGTTGGCACAGCGGTGTCCCTCCCCCTAGTAATGAACTTTTCCAGCAGTGCTTCCTGTGTCCCTTTGGTTTGCGGAATGGACGCTGTTGCCAGCCTTATAAGCAGCTGCTGGAGCTGAATAAATCACTTAGTCTCCATGGCAGGAAGCTGCCAACAGTCAGTCTCCAGGAAGAGAATAGAATAGAGAAGTCAGTTCATTTGCGGTGGCTGATAGCAACAAGTTGGTCTCCAGCCGGAGAAGAGAGAAGGCAGTTCACTGGTGGCAGCTAGCCACGCAAGTGAGTTCTCCAGCCGGAGAAGAGAGTAGTTAGCCACCCATTGGTCCCCAGCCGGAGAACGGGGAAGAAGAGAGAGCAGTTTCTGGCAACGAGCCACAAGGTAGCCTCCAGCCGGAGAAAAGAGAGCAGTGAAGTCAGTTAGTCTTAAAGGCAAGCAGCCGCCAGCAGTGGGTCTCCAGCCGGAGAACGGAGAAGAGAGAAGTCAGATCGTCTTTGTGGCAAGTAGCCATCTGCAGTTGACTTCCAACGGGGAAGAAGAGAGAGCAGTTCGGGCAGTGGCAGCCAGCCGCAAGTTATTCGCCAACGAAGAAGAGAGAGCAGAACGACTGGAATGACAGTCAACTTCAAGTTAGTCTCCATCGGGGAAGAAGAGAGAGAGCAGTTTGTCCTCGCAGTAACAAGCCGCAAAAGGGTCTCCCTTCCAGGGCAGAGAAGATTCCGTCGGCAGCAAAGGCTCCCATCAAAGAAAGAGTAGTTTCCAGCCAATAAGCCAAGCGGAGGGAATCCGACACAGAAGCGGGACTGGTTTTAAGACTGTCTGAATAAAATAAAAATAAAGAATCGCTAGTACGAACCCCCATTTGTCAACTAGTTCAGTTGGCGATCAACAATATACACACAACTAATTAATTATATATGCATAATTCTTATATATTTTAATCATTATATAATATAGAAACAAATGATGCAAATAATTATCCACTTCAAGAAACCCCCACTAGACAGTTCGCCAAATTCAAATATTCCGCCAAGGCAACACTTCCTTCCCTATGCCTTTAGTACCAAGACCAGCCGCTAGGTGATGGTGATTTCGGTAACCATGTCAAAGCAAAGCAATTTCTCTAGCCTCCTCAAGTAGAGCAATTACACGTAAACCCAAAAATTCTAACTGTACAATGGATAATGGGAAAGGAAAAAGGAAGGAAACTGCAACACAACGAAAGAGACGATTACAAAAGGCTAGACTGTTATATTAAGCAAAACGATTAATATATATATATATATATATATATATATATATATATATATAGACAGAGAGAGAGAGAGAGAGAGAGAGATTAAAAAATTTATATTATTAGGTTTTAATAATTAAATAATATTGAAAATTGATGTGAAATAAAAAAAATTCCAGTGTAAATCTTTTTTATCTTTAATAGGAAGATGTACGAAAAATAGATTACAAGATAGGAAAAACTAAAAAGAGTTTAATAAAATTGATAAAAAAAAAAATTAAAAACCACAGTCTTATCTAAAATGCATTAAAAAGTATAAAATACACTCCCTCCGTCCGAAAATAAATAGTCCCATTTCACAGAAAAATTTGTCGCAGGCCTCAATTAATGTTTTTAAAGCATAACAATTCAAACTGCGCATTTGCATTATTAATAACAATGGGTGCATTATTATTGCATAAATTTATTTTTATCAAAGAAAACTTGATCCGTTTTTAGCGGCCCTAGGTTGTAGCTTGCCTGTAAAACACGGGACTGCTCTTGCTTTTATCCTTGCTAGATGTCATACTCTGTAGCGGTCAAACGGTTAGAGATATTAGAAATCTTCACCATTGTGTTCAGCATCAAAAAGTAGGTAATCACGTCGAATAAAATCAGATCTCCAGGACCACTCCCTGTTGGGGGGTCAAAAGCGACCACTTCTGATAAAGAGGAAAACGACGAAAGACCTCACCCCAATATCGACCCTTCTGAACACATTTTGTTTATAAAATTGCGCATATTATGGGGCCGCTTTGCTTTTGACACTGTCTTGTTTCTATTTTTCTACTCCTAATAAATAAAAAAACGCAATTTTTCAAATTGACTTTTACTTTCGGACGGAGGGAGTATTTTTTTCTGCTTTGTATAAAATTTAAAACATATGACTAAAAAATAAGTGTGGAGTGCAGATAGCAAATATTTCAATGATGCTACAAGATATCATTTTACTCTCCACTCTTTCTATTACGTAATATTACTAATACTCACTTACATAAAAAGGTAACAAAACGAGGCACAAAGCTAAAAGAAGGAATTCGCATCCTGAGCTGTCACCGGAAAGAGGGGTGCAAATTTCTTCTTTTAGCTTTGTGCCTCGTTTTGTTGCCTTTTCTTGAATTATTCAGGCACGTTAAATTTCTTTTCAGTTAGTTGCATACTTAATTGAAATACATTACTTTCTGAATACAGAACCAATTCCTAAGATCATAATAATATTTAGAATTAAGAAATATATTAAAAATAACTATGCCATGCCCCGTGTACACGCGCTTGTTTTTCTAAATCGTATAGAATTTGGTTAAGTAAGAATATTCTATTTAAAATATTGCAACATTTCGGCAATTATAGTTCTAATTGTCATTTTTGAATTACACATAAACAGACGGATCAGAAATAAATAAACAATCTTGAGATTAAAAAAAAAAAAAAGGTTGAATACATTCATTATTGGGGGGGAAGGGGAAGGACACATTAGTCAAAAAACAATATAAAGTGAGTTGTTGTTCCCGTGGCCTAATGGATAAGACGTCTGGCTTCGGATCAGAAAGTTCCAGGTTCGATCGCGGACGTTCCATTGTAAAAATTATTTCTATTTTCCATTCTCACAGGAAATTGAGCCGGACAGACAGAGAAATAAGAGATTTTAGCAATATAGATTATTAAATTATTAGATAAGATTTGAAAATCATTAACTAAATCATCAAACTAAAATCATTAAACTAGAACTTCTTAAACGAAATGTAGAAAATAAAGCAGGCTTTTGTGAAATGACATTTCTTATCAATGAAATTTAAAAACTGTCTTTTTGTTATATTAATTAGAAATAATGCTACGAGTAAAGGTATCATTTTACTCTGCACTCTTACTATTAAGTAATATCACTAACACGTACTTACTTATCGTTGGACTGCTTCTAGTTGATGATCGCCATGTTACCGTGAAACGGCTGGTCTAAGATGTCACTTAGTAAACAATTTGGTCTCACCCTTTGATTCTTACTTACGTGAAATAATTGCTATGAGTGGGGCACGCTTTTATTTTTAGTCATATGTTTTAAATTTTATACATAGCAGAAAAAAAAATTATACTTTTTCGTGCATTTTAGATAAAAGCATGGTTCTTAAATTTGTTTTATAATTTTTTTAACAGCTGTAGAGGGATTTCAGGTTTTCGAATGGGCTAAACTTTTAAGACTCTTTATTAGTCACAGTCCTAATAAACATCAGAGGTTTCTTGCTAATTATTTATCTTTTTCTTTTAAAATAATAATTACTATAGTTTCATGGTGATATGATAAATAGTCTTTTGCATTTTTAGATAATTTGAATTTTCCTTTCCAAAGATATCTGAAAAATTTAAAAGTTCTAAAATTATACAGTATTATTATTATTATATATTAAGCACTCGTAAATACATATGAAAATGAGCAAGTATCAAAATTACTAATGAGTAATTTCAATATTGTCAAACCCTAACAGCAATAATAATATATCACTACTAATAATAATCCAATAAACAGTTATTTTATACATTGATTTTATTAAAAAGTTCAGATTCATGAATTTTATTTTATTAAAAGTTTTAAGATAGTAAAAAGTACTAAGCGTAAAAAGTGAAGTTACATGATTACAAATAAGTTCCATTACAAATTCAATAAAATCGTTACAATTCCCTGAACTTTATATCCATAAAGCACTAAAAGATTATATAGAAATTTATTTTGAAAAGCCAATGGATTTTTGATTAAAAATTCATGGATTATAAAATAAATAAAAAAACTTGATTAGGGATTTTATGCTTTTTATGAGACTGTTAATGAATCCAAGTGTCCTTTTATAATCCCGATTGCTCCTCAATAGCCAAGAGAATAAAGAGAAGGGTATTAATGTAAACAGCCCATTTTCCTTTTGTATACAAACACGTTATGTAAACTCAGGTTGAGCTAATAAAGCTAGCTAGCAAATGACTTCATTATTCTCCTTCACGTGGATAATTTCTTTTTCAATATCTATACCATGAGATTTAGGATGGTTTGAATGTACATTCGACATTTTGTGTCTTAAACCATGATATTACCAGTGACAAAGATGCTGGTATGTTTCTATCTTTTTAGATCAGGTCACTTTTGATGGCAAATCTGATTTTGTCTATCATAATTTTGAATCCAGTCAGCTTTAGTTTAACTAATCTTCTTGCAGAAGAACTGGTTGAAAGTCGGGAACAATTTTGTTGTCTAGAATAGAATAGAGGAATCTCAAAGATTGTGTATGGTGACAAACTTTCTGTAACACACGTCTGAGATGAAATAAGCCAAGAGATTCCTGTTCATTAATAAGTAAAAAATGAATTGATTTTTAAAGTATTTCATAAATTGTTAGAAGTCAATTCAATGGAACTCGTTTGTCTTGTTTTTTTTTTCAATACCTGCCCTTTAATGGAGTAATAGCTTTAGAGGTTTCTGACCAGCATCTTTTATTTGCAATGATTGGATGTCTGTAGCCAACCATACAATTCATGTTTTGTGGTCAGGTTTTTTTTACTTGGCCTCAAGTTGAACATTGTTTCGCAAACTCAGATCTTTTAATCAACTAGTCAGCTACCCGTCGCTTCGCTCCGGAAGCCTCGCGTATGTAACGGAAAACAATTTGTTATTTATTAAAAAAAACACACACACAAATTACATCAAGTAAAATAAAACTAAAATTTTTTTAAAGTTTTTTTTTTAATTTTAATTTTTGATGTTTATATTCTCTCAATTCACGACTGCTTTTAGAATCAGTGTGTGAATCATATATCTGTGATATATTTTTATATTTTATAGAGATTAGAATGTAATCCCTGTGGTCTAATGCCTAAGACGTCTAACTTCGGAGCAGAAGGTTGCATGTTGGATTCCAGTAGATAACTTGTAGAAATTATTTCTATTTTTGTAAATTACAATAATTGCACCAGACCGACAGAGAAATAAAAGATTTTCGTAATATAGATACAATTTTCAGTCGCTTTTGAGCTACAAATAGTGAGCTTTCAGTATTCTACTTAATAGAAATAGTGCTTCTTTCTTTCTTGAGTCTCTTTTTTTTATTTCCATTGATACTTTACAGTGGTTTTTGAGTTAGAAATAGTGATTGTTTTTGAGTAACAAATAGCAATTTTTCAGTATTCTACCTAATAGAAATAGTGATTATTTTTTTTTCTGTTCTTTTTTATCCAATTCCAATTGATACTTTTCAGTGGTTTTTGCGTTACAAATAGTGAAAATTATCTATATCTATTAGCTAGGCCATCAGATTGTTCGATATAGATATTTGAAGAAGAGATTTCAGATGGACGTTAGTTGATATAGATGATAAATGAAGATCATAGCTTGTATACGAAATTCTTCGCAACAAATTGATTGTGAGTATTCTTTAGAGTGAAGATAACCAAATTCTGTTGAATTGTGACTCAAAGACTGTATGTGAGTTAAGACAACGTTTTCCAATTATATGGCAACTTTATTTAGAGTTTGTCCTTGAGCTTTATTGATAAATATCGCATAAGAAGGTCTGATCGGAAATTGTTTTCTTGTGAAAGTGAATGGAAGTAGATTACCGCATGGTTCCATAGACATCCTATGGATGAAAGCAAAATCTCCTTTGTGAGTTCTGTTATAATTTCGGTTTCTATGAGATCATTATCGAATGAACAGCATTTAAGTTGAGTTCCATTGCAGTATGCAAACTTGGGATTGATGTTTCGCAACAAAATTATTGGAGATCCAATCTTCAATGACAAACGATGTTGAGGAATTCCGCTGAGATTCAATGCGTTCAGACACTCGGGCATATAGAGATGTTCGTGTGGTGAATTATCAGAAGTGTCAATTTTATTCGCACTTGTATTGTATGCTCTGTAGTCTCTCCTTGTATTCTTAGACTTATCATTCGATTGATGTTATCGACACTCTCGTTCATCTCGTTTATCCAATTCCAATACATACTTTTCAGTGGTTTTTAAGTTACAAATACTGATTTCTCAGTATTCTACCTAATGACGTACTGCTTCTTTCTTTTTTGACTTTCTTTTTAATTACAATTGTTACTTTTCAGTCAAAGTCAGTTCAGTTTTGACAGATAAGTCAAAAAAGCAATATGAAGAGAGTTGTGGTTCCCATGGCCTAATGGGTAAGATGTCTGACTTCGGATCAGAAGGTTGCAGGTTCGATTCCTGTCGCGGATGTTTCATTGAAAAAATTCTTTCTATTTTTCATTCTCACAGAAAACTGCGCCAGACAGACACACAGACAGACAGAGAAATAAACGATTTTAGTAATATAGATTAGTTTTTTGGCAAACAATAAAAAAATAAAAAAAATGCACAAACTGAAATAAAAAATAGGCCTCACACCCTGGGTCATCACCTTGGGAATCTGGGACAGCTGTTTCGCCTTTTAGTCTTCATCAGCCACATTTACTCTTGATGTTAAGGCTCAGAGCGTGTCAAACTGAAACCCTCTCTTGTAAAGGCAGGCTTATTTGTACCGATATTATATCTTTAATTATATTAATCTTTGCATTGCATCAGGCATTTATTATGTATTCTTTAGGTCTTTATGTATTCTTTTATGTTATTTTTTTCCTAAAAGATTTATTAATTCCAGATTCTTTGATTTGCTTCTTAATTTTTAGAAGATGGTGCAGTTCACACAAAACTGATTTAGCCTGAAGTTTTGATGCCTGATCTATTTCCATTATCTGTAGCCTTTAATAATTTCAATGATTCAATAAATCTTCAGAAATTGAAATCAAAACTTTTAAGATTTTAAAGTTAAATATCAAGTTTAATTGTAGCAATTAAAAAATAAACAAACTGGTAAATTGATTAAAGAAGGATCAAACACACACAATAAGTAAAAATAATATCATCTGAAGAGGAGGATTAAGATCCTCGAAACATGTCATGAAGTTTTTATAATGAAGTGTTTATATTTATTTTTACTTATTGTATGTGTTTGGTCCTTCTTTAATATAATTACGCACATCATGTCTGATAATTATGGTAACTTGATTGTTAGATGTTTCTGTTAAAAGCACTGATTGGGCGATTGTTAGAGATGACAGATTCTCAATTTACTTGAGGATCCCATTTTAAGCTACGTTATGATAATTATATCTGTATTATTTTTCTAAAAGCTTTTCTTTGATGCGTTGTTCCTACAATACTATTTTAAACTATTTATATTAATGATGTGATGACGAGTCATTTCTATTCAATGCAATATCTCTTAATTACAAAAATTAATTCTGTATAATTACAAAATGATCCCCTCTTAATAAGAATGTTTTGCCATTATTATTTCATATTTGTCATCTTAAGCTAGTTTAATGTAAATAAACTTTACATTAAATTTATTTTCTTTAAAGTGTTAATAATTTTGATGATACATTTTAAGTATCATTCTTAAAGGAGTGAGAGGTTTTTGGGAATGTATATGCTATTTATCCAGTCCATTACATTAGCCATTGTTGTCAGTGAAATACACTAATCAACTGTGTATCCATGAAATAAGAACACAATAGCTGAAACATAGCAATGGGGAACTTTGGCCTGTGGGCTGTTTACTGTGTGGAAGATCATCTTTTATTGCTCACTGGCAAACAAGAATACAATCAAGAATAGCAGAAACAATTGAAAATTAAACCATTTTTCATGCTATGTTCAATAAATAGTAGTATTTTATTATTCCAGCTGATGAAGGTTAGGAAACCTGAAACAGCGGTTCTGGATTCCCGGTATCGAAAAAACTAAAAACAGATCAGTGATTCCTTACTTATATGTGTGTATGTTTTTTTCTTGTGATGTTAATATTATTTCGGCACGTTAAACTTATTTTGTTATTTCTCATACTTAAGTTTATAGAATTTCTAATATAGTCCACTCAATGCCAATCTTTTTTTTTTTTAGAGCCCTCATACGATGGAAAATATTTGCATACTCCTCCTTTAGGGCACTTACTTAATATTGTGCAGGCATTTAAGGTCTGCCAGTTCTGCTTCTGAATTGTATAAATGTGATTTATCAAAGCAGCACAAATAAAATGAACTATAAATCTCTCTTTCTACATTGGAGCTTTATGTTGTTCATGCTAGGAACACCTTAATTACCTCATTGTCATTTTTATCAATTTCAAGAAAAAAAAATTAATGAATAAATCATCTAATTATCTTAGAATGGATTATCTGAAGCCAAAAGACAAACTGTCCTAATTTTAAAGACATGCAATAAGATTCATTATTGGTGATAAAAATATTCTCTTTATTTCAAAATATTCTAATATCAGCTCAACTAGATTCATCTACATTTATAAAACTAATAAAAAATATTTAGATAAAAATATAATTATATAATATAGCCTACGAGGTTACAAAAATCAGACTTTTCTAAATAGGTCTTTATATTTTGCATCAAAAAGATTAACAGTATTTTTTTCATTTTCTTAGAAATACTTATTACATATTAAGTCAATATTATGAATAGTCCCTGAATTATATGTCTATAACAAATGATTTAAAACATCAAATCGACTGATGGTTTTCTTGCCATAATAAGGAAGTAATTGTACTGTATTTCAATGGAAAAAGATTTGCTGTCATCTTTGCTCTTCGTAATCTTCTTAAAACTGTAAAACAAATTAATAATATGAGATAATTGAAAGTATTTTCTCTTAGAATTTATTTTTGTAAAAATTGTGAAGGTTGCTGGAATTATCAAAAATATATACAAATGGATATATGTATACAAATATAAATAGAAAGACTGACAAATACTGAGTTGTGAATTCTGAGATACTATTTCTGCACCTAATATTTGCCTACTGTGGCCTGCCTAGTAGCTTGCACCACTTCCTTCACTTATTCATCTATAAAATACTTTGATTCTTGGGACCGTAGTTGTCTAGATTTGTTTTGACACTGGCTTACATGAAAAACGTAAGCAACACAAATATATTTATATTCATATACATACATACAAAACAGCTGAATGTAGGTTACAAAATCTGGCTTTGTAAAAGAGATCTTTATATTCTGTATCAGTATTATTAGTATTTTTCAGTATTTTTCATTTTCTTACCAATATTTATTACATTTTAAGGCAATGTTTTGAAAAGCCCCATATTTCTTTATAAAGTGTAAATAATTCTAAAATTAAGGGAACAACTAATTAAAAAAACAAAACATCTTAAGAGAACAGTGAATTTGAAATTTTCTAATAAAATTAGGTGTCTCGAGAAAATCTAGTCAACATTAAATTATTGCTATAATTGTAATAAAGTGATAGATTTATAATAAATCAATAGTTTTATAGATTACACATTCATTGCAAAAAAAAAAAATAGCGCATCCAGAAGCAGCAGTTGAAATAGAATGACACTTGATATAGGCAATGGGTATGATGATGCAAATAACTGATTACAATATCAGAGCAAATCAGCCATTTATTATGGCAAAACACTATAGGTTAATAGTCCCGGTATTACTGCATTATACTGATCCTAGCATGGATGTATGTGGCAATATGACTTGTATGGAGTCTATCATGTGGACGATCCTCCAGTAGCTGTTGCAACTGCTGCACTAGATTGTTCATACCCTGTTATCCCAGCTAATTCCAAACATGTTCAATGGGCAACAAGTCTGGAGGCCTGGCTGGCCAAGAAAGGTTGTTGACAGCACAAAGGCAGTTGAGGGAAACCTTTGCTGTATGTTGGCAGGCATTATCTTATTGGAAAATAGACCGCTGTAGTTGCTTATTGAAGGGAAGCACATGAGGCCACAGAATCTTCTGAATGTCCTGCTGTGCTGTCACTGTTCCCCTAATCACTAGCAGCGAGACAAAGATCCTTTGGGAAATGGCTCCCACATGATGTTGTCATCAGTCCTGTAACTGTTTGCTCAACAATGAAGTCTGGAATTGTGCACTACTAAGTTCTTCTCCATATTCAAATAATGTGGTTATCTGTGTCCAGACAAAACCTGAATTCGTCACTAAACACAATTTATTATCAATCCACAGCTACCTGCTCACTACACTGCAAACGAAGTCCCCAATAGTGGGGTGTTAATGGCAGACAGTGTAAGGGACATCGAGATGCAAGTCTCATATTGAAAGTCGCCTTGCAATCATGGAGGTAGACGCAGAGGTTTTTAGTGATGCCACTGTATGTCTTTGGATGGAAGACTTGGACACCCTTGGACCAGTTTGCTCCTAGGTCGAACAATGACACGGTTCTCTCTTCTGGTAGTTTGCCTAGGTCTCCTAGTACCTTCCCTGCATGTGTGTTCCCTCAGGCCTTACAGTGTTCGTAACGGGTCCAAATGGCGGCCAATTTGACAGAATCATAGTAAAATGATACGACATCCCTTAAAAATCTTGTCCAACCGCATTGTTGAGACCTGCACTCCACAACCACACTCATTATAAAGCAAAAAGCGGTCATACGACAGCCTTTCTTAAACACATGGCCTTAACGTTGCTAATGTCCATGGTGGCAGTTCTCAGAAGGCAATAGTAGCCCAACTGCAAATACTGGCACAACTACATACAATGGTGCTGTACATTGAGTTTTGTCATTCTTAATCATTTGTTTTGGGGGCGCTAATTATTTTGGTAATGAATGTGCAAAACAATGGATATCAAATAAATAAATAAATAATCCACTACTTACTATTTTTCAAATTGTTTCATCACTGAAGTCAACAGCTTTGGATTGTTCTTTCTTAATGCCTGAAATCCTGATCTTGAATTCAAATGGCCAATCAAATCATGCAGTGAACCTTTAATAGTATAGGGAATGGCATCAATTCTATCAAAGAAAATAAATAAAACTTTAAACATAAATTTCATACAATTAACTGTTTGGAGTAAAAAACAATAACAATCCTGCCCTGTACGATGACCAACCTGCACACCTATACGTGACGGGTCTGTATACAAGATTATTAAGATTACATTATTAAGATACAACATTTGTAAATGACTCATACAGAAACTGCCATCAAGTCTCAGAAAAAATACCACAAATAAGATGGATGTAAAATACTAAACCAGACTGACAATAAGCAACGACACAATAAGGTAGCCAAGATTATTCACCAGAAACTTGCGATCAAATATGGGTGAGTTGAAGAAAAAATACCATATTACAAATACGAATCTACAGCAGTAATTGAGAATAGATTACCTAAAATGTACTGGGATTGGGCAATTAGAACAGACAGAACAATAATATGCAATAAACCAGATATCACATAGGTTATTTTTTTTAATCTCATCTACCAATCTTACAGCTATAAGAGTGCCTAACACCAACAATCTCCAGAAGACACTAGAGAAAGTAAATACACCGACCAAAAATACGAAGAGAAATATGTATAAGATGAACAGGATGGTAATAGTTCCAAAAAAATTATCATCAACCGTGATAACCCCTAAGGCGCTCCACGAGATCCTAGAATTACAGGAGAACACTTACAAGGAATGTCGGAAGACAACGATTCTAAATACTGATAGGATAGTGAGAAGATTGCTTGATCAGTGAATGGACAATTCATACCAAGTATCACCTGCACTAGGACCAATTAAAGCAGAAAGAAAGATCCCCACAAAGAAAAATAATAATAATAATTTCCCATCACGAGAGGTATTTTCCAGGGAGACTTCTCGAATCCTCTTTGGTTCTGCCTTGCATTGAGTCCATTGAACTACATACTAGTCAACACAAAACATGGCTATAGATTTACCTCAGGCACTCTGGCACCATCCAAAATCACACACTCACTCTACATAGAAGACATTAAACTCGATGCCACAACCAACACACAACTTATAATCTACCACAAGCTATCACACAGTTCACCAAAGACATTAGAATGGATTTTGGAACCGACAAATGCCACAAGCTACATATAATACTAGGGAAAACCTTGATTTTGGAGAGTATTGAACTTGACCAAGTACTTGGCCTTTAAGCAGGTGTGAATCATGGATAACGCAAACATCAAAAGTGCACTCAAGAACGCACAGTGCTCTCATTCATAACAAACGCCAAAAAATAGAATTAAAGCCATCAATACTTTTATTGTCCCCACACTGACATATGCCTTTGGCATAATCACGGGATTTTTTTTGTATCATCCTAGAAAGCAAGGTGTGAGCAATCAATACTTCTGGAGTCAAGTACACTTCAAAATTAACCATACATACTTATTTTTAGTTTTTTAATCTAATATTTAATTATATCATTACAATTTATTAGTGTCACACTTAAACATTTGTTGTAGTACGCTATTATATACAATATTTCAATTTCATAATTTTGGGACAAAATCAAAGATTTATGTTTAAACAATCCTACATTAACAATGTTGTTTCTAAATTTGAATTGAAACAAAAATAGCCATGGGATTTTTCTGATTCTGATTATTTTATATAAGCTTTATATAAGCTATTATAATTCATTTGATACTGTAAACTTCTTTTCCATCAAATTCAAATATATTTTCACTTGTTTGCTTCTAATTTATTAACTTCAGTAAAGGTCTTCTCTCTTGTATGCAATTTGGCATGCTGATTTAAAGCACTTGATGTCCTAAATTGCTTTTTACAAACATCGCACATATAAGGTCTTTCACCTGTATGTGTCCTAATATGAACAGCTAAGTGGGTTGGATTGATAAAACTTTTGTCACAAAATTCACATTTAAATTTCTTCTCCCCTGTATGCAATGAAATGTGAGCAGCTAAATTACCAGATCTTGCAAAGCTTTTACCACAAAAGTCACATTTAAATGGCTTTTCATCAGTATGGGTTTTATTATGGTGATTTAATGAGGTTGATGTGATAAATCTTTTTTTACAAAATTTACACTCATATGGTTTATTACCTGTGTGTGTTCTAATATGAAGAATTAACTGGCTTGATGTTGAAAACGTTTTACCACAAAATTCACACACATATGGTCTCTCACCTGTATGTGATCTTCTATGATAAACTAAACTGCTTGAATGTGTAAAAGATTTTTCACACAAGTCACACTTATAGTTCTTTTCACCGGTATGTAATCTCATATGAGTAGTTAAATTATTTATTTGTGCATAGCTTAATTGACAAATTTCACATTTAAATGGCTTTTCACCTGTATGGGTCCTCATATGAACAGTCAAGTGATTTGATGTAATAAAGCTTTTTTCACAATTTTGACATTTAAATGGTTTTTCACCTGTATGGGTCCTCATATGAACAGTCAAGTGGTTTGATGTAATAAAGCTTTTTTCACAATTTTGACATTTAAATGGCTTTTCACCAGTATGGGATCTAATATGGTGATTTAATGAGGTTGATATGATAAATCTTTTTTTACAAAATTTACACTCATAGGGTTTTTCACCTGTATGTGTTCTAATATGAAGAATTAAGTGGCTTGATATTGAAAAAGCTTTACCACAAAATTCACACACATATGGTCTCTCACCTGTATGTGATCTTCTATGATAAACTAAACTGCTTGAATGTGTAAAAGTGTCTTCACACAAGTCACACTTATAGTTCTTTTCACCGGTATGTAATCTCATATGAGTAGTTAAACTACATCTATGTGCATAGCTTAATTGACAAATTTCACATTTAAATGGTTTTTCACCTGTATGGGTCCTCATATGAACAGTCAAGTTTTGTGATGTAATAAAGCTTTTTTTACAATTTTGACATTTAAATGGCTTTTCACCTGTATGGGTCCTCATATGAACAGTCAACTGGTTTGATGTAATAAAGCTTTTTTCACAATTTTGACATTTAAATGGCTTTTGACCTGTATGTCTTCTCATATGAAGAGTTAGCTGGTTTGATGTGCTAAAGCTTTTTTCACAATTTTGACATTTAAATGGCTTTTCACTAGTGTGTGTTCTCATATGAACAGTTAGCTGGTTTGATGTTTTAAAGCTTTTCTCACAAATTTCACACTTATATGGCCTTTCACCTGTATGTGTTCTAATGTGTATAGTTAAGTGGTTTGATCGTTCAAACCGTTTTCCACAATGTTCACATTTAAACGGTTTTTCCCCTGTATGCACTCTCTTGTGAGAATTTAAGGATTCCCTTCTAATAAAGCTTTTCCGACATAGTTCACAAGCAAATTTTCTTTTCTCTGAAAGGGCATCTGTCTGATTGCCAACCGATACGATATTACTTGAACACGGGTCCATTTTACTTGAACACGGGTCCATCTTCCGTATAACCTTTGTATATAATAAACTAAAATTAAAACATAAAAGTGACTGAATTTACCATGAATTATTCTGGATGCTAAAGATATATCTGAAGATTTCAATTGTGGCTGTTGAAAAAGGTCCGACACATAAAAAACGAACACAGAATTATCTTTAAAAGAAATTTAACTATCTTTATAATATGTTGAAAATTTTGAAGTATTTGTTTTTCCGCATTTCACAAGTCATCTCATAAATGTACAAAAAGCTTAGAACGAAGAATTTATCCTTTGGAAAATTCTTAAGCCTGAACAATGAATCGGTAACGGTCAAAGACGTACAAAAAAATGTTCTATGGTTAACAGTTTTAGCAATAATTAAGAAAAAATATATTTTTTTCCCTCTGGTCTTCTCTGATATTAGAAACATTTTTATTGCTGGTTTCAAATTAATCGGGTATAACTGCTTCTTAAAATAAAGTCCATTTTATGACCGATTCAGATACACTTTCTGAGGACGTAGTTTGAACTCAATCCAAATGTAGTCTTGATTCGCGCCTTTTTAGTTTGAAATGTTACCATCTAAATCGGTAGGTAAGTAGGTTGTTGTATGGAACACAGAAGCTGTGAATTTAGAACGATTTTCTGTTTTTGGGAACCAAACGATTCTGAAATAGCCCGGAGATATGTAAATGATGAATAACTGTGATTTTATTTTGGATTTTTGAAGAAAATTAAAAGATTTAGTTGGAATTTCTTTGCGGGCGGCGGATGCACATTTTCAAAGCTAGAGCTTATAGCGTTGTTTAGGAAATCCACCTGGCGGCAAATTCGTCAGATACGAGCAGGATTTTTCATTGGGGGAAAAAAACAAAAACAAAAAAAAAAAACATTTTCCTTTTAATTAATATTAGGTTGGGTTAAGTGAGGTTTGACATTTTCCAGGTTGTTTCCTTTGGAAATACGACAGAAAAAAAATATTTTTCATCTCGGAATGGACCATTTGAGGATAGGCGGGGCTTCGTAGTTACAAAATATTCCCCTAGGCTACTGCTTGGGGTTTAGGGGATAAACAAAGCCATGTGCATCGTTTTAACTTTAACCCGTGTTGATATAGATTAAAATAAATGATTTGATTTGGATGAAACGATTGTAAGCCTATATCGGATGTAAACTTTATTATTTCCTATTGAACATGACAGCAATATATTATCAAAGAAGGATATAATTTAATTATTTTTAAATATTTCAAATATGTCTGGACGGCATCGACAACGCGTTTGCTTTTGTTAAGGCTTATTGCTATCGAGACGACAAAAAAAAAAAAAAACAACAACAACAAAAAACTAAAGCAGCAAGACTTGTATATTTTAAAAGAAGAAATACCGATAGCAGATTCTAAATCACTTTATCCCACAAGATCTCTTAGCCTGTGCTTACACCTCATACGTGGCATCGGTAGGGGCGTATTTAATAAACCTCAAATAGTCCATTCCACTGGTTCTGTATCCTATACAATTAAGGATGTTGATAGAAGGGGAAAGAAATCGAGTCTGAAGGAAATGTGGAGGTTTAAGATTTGTAATTCAGCGATGAGCAGTATTTTTTTTTTCCGTTTCTGTTTTGTTTAAAATTCTTGAAAAGCCCTAAAATATAGAGGTTTTAAGATGGATTTTAGAGGTGGTAATTTTTTTTTTAAACAGCTGGTTGAGGGATTTTAGGTTTTTGAGTTGGAGAATTGGAGACCTCTCGATTATCAACATCAGAGTCCCAATAAACCTCAGAGGTTTCCTTCCAAATTTGTTTTCCATTTAAATTTTCAGGCTCATTATTTATCTTTCTTTTTTTTTTATAATTACTGTATGCACTAAAACAAACGATACTGAAATATTTGTGCTCAAAAATAGTTTATGTAGCATAAAGAATACAAACAGTGGAGGAAGCTTGTGCTACATGGAAGGCAATTTCCACGTTTCCATAGACATAGCACGTGTTCGATATGCTGTACATTGCATTGCAGGTAGTACTCGTAACACTCACAGAGATTCTCAAACATGTCCCAGAAGAGAGGTTGCTTTATCCTTATTTATGTCACAATTTCGTGACGTAAGTAAACAATGTTGGCCGGTGGGTTCTCTTGGAAAATGGCTTCCTTTAGCTTACCCTAAATGTAAACGTCCGGGAGTTTAAGATCAGATGAATGAGACGAATATGGGAAGGCTGTTCTACGGTAAATGATGCAACTACCAAATTTCGCATGAAGGAACTGAAGCGTGTCCTTCACTGTGTGGCAAGTGGTCCCATGCTGCTGATGAAGTGGATGGTTATATGCATGCAGGCCCGGATTTAAGGCGATTGGGTCCAATCGGCCCCGCACTTGAAGGGGCCCCGCATCACCACCAAAATTAACAAAAAGTTATTTTTCGAAATTTAAAGCAAATTGCTTTTGACGATAAAGGATAAATTATAAAGTATTCAAATAATTAAAAATATATTTATTTTAAGTTTCGTATTGATGGATGAGATTTATTATTGTGTTTATTATAAAAGATCGTTTTGAACAATTGAAAAATCATAGTGACTTATTTGGGTTTCTGGGAAAATTTCAAAATATGGAAAAAGAAGCACTTCAAAACCATGCAGTTAAATTAGAAATTTCTCTAACAGATTCTAGGTTCACAGAAAATGATGCACCAATAGTGAAGGAAGCTGATATAGATGGAAAAATGTTAGTTGAAGAAATGGAAGCTTTAAAATCTATCCTTCCATCAGAATTTTTTGAAAATCCATTTAAAATGTTCACATTTTTATCGGAAAATGACAGAGCAACGGCATTTCCAAGCATGTTTATTGCTCTCCGAATATATTTAGCAATTCCAGTGAGCGTTGCTTTTAGAGAGAGATCATTTTCCAGGCTCAAACTAATAAAAAACTATCTGAGATCGACAATGACTCAGGGTAGATTAAATAGTTTAGCAATTATATCGATTGAAAGTGAAGAAGCAAGGAAATTGGATTTTCAAAATATTGTAGAAGAATTTACAGAACAAAAACTTAGAAATATATGTAAATTCATATATTTATTATCAATGATGTAAATTTATATTCAATAAAATGTAACTGTTCTTGTATTTTGTGCACTTTTATTTTTTAATGTATGTAGAAGTTTACCTATCTTATGATCCATGACATTTGATTTATATATATATATATATTGAATTTGCATTTTATTTAAACATTTAATATACAGAGAGCCCCGCCAAAAAAAAATCCAATCGGGCCCCGCACTTATTGGATCCGGGCCTGGTGGTGATTCTTGAAACTCTTCTCAAAATGCATTTCCAAAGTAGGCCTACAGCAAAATTGGTCAATTTGAGTGCCGTTCTTCATTTGAGAGAAAATAATGCTCCACAATAAAAAAAATTTCCTCCATTTTTAACACCATTTGAACATCTACCAAGCTTTAACCAACATAATCATACTGTTACATTTCCATGACGGTGTTCGATGAGGTGATCACATGGCGCGCATATACTGTTCCGAATGGACCGTTTAAGTGGTGTCATCACAAACTGTGTCACAGTTAAAGGAGTTCAAGAAGATAATACAATAATATGCTGATATATTAATATATTTTATATTCATAAATAATGCCAAGGCAACATGTCCTTCCGTATGCCTTTAGTATAGAGACCAGCCACTAAGCACCCGTATATATACACACAACTAATTCTGAATTATATATACATAATTCTTATATATTTTAATCATTATATAATTTAGAAACATTTGATGCGAAATTATTACCTACATCAAAGAACCTCCACTAGACAGTTCGCCAAATTCAAATATTCCGCCAAGGCAACACTTCCTTCCGTGCGCCGTTAGTACCGAGACCAGCCGCTAAGTGGCGGCAATTTCAGGGTTGGTAAAAAAAACAAAAACAAAAACGTTTTTCTTTTTCTTTTTGTTTTAAGCAGTGATTTTTGTTTAAATTACATCTTGCAAATGTTTTTTTTATTATACAGTAAAACCCCGTTATTACGCTCGTCAAGGGACCGTGACCTACAAGCGTAATAAGCGGGATAGCGCTATAAACGGGGAATGATTTATATGATGGGGAAACATTTAGACACCATTTTACAGGAAAGATACTTGATTCTGAAATAGATATAGTGCAAATGTGAGCTTATTTCCTATTAAAAAAATCTTTGATTGTGGTTTGCCGTGTGTGTATGCTACTGTTATAAATTATGACATTTTCAATGCGGTTCAAGAAACTATTAACATCAATTGATACTCCACTAGGAGCAATACAAATATATTTTCGGAGCAGTTTTAGTGCACTGCCCGCTATTTCACGCGCCTTTTCTTGAATGATTGGGTCACTTAATGGCACTGATGCATCACGGGACTGATGAATCCGTTCAATTAGAATTTCCTCGGCATCTTCACATTTTCCACACTTTACTTTTTTACGTTTGCAACCACCCTTCGCTGCATTGGTAATTCCATTCTTATTTTTTATTATTGTTCTCAGACTGGATCAGGGAATTCTTAGATTCTGCGAAAACCTTCTGATTTAGTGTAGAATTCTCGTCGTACTTACGAAGAATTTGCAATTTTTCACTTATAGAAAGGGATTTCCGCTTCGACATTTTGCACAAACTTACTGTATCACAGACCCGCACTTCAAAGAGTTCGAAGATTCCCTCCTACCAGGGAAAGAAAAGAATCGTTACAGTGTTACATTTCTTTTCGATACAAAATTTCCGATATAAAAAAGCGCTACAAGCGGGATTTGAAGCGTTATAAGAGGGTAAAAGTATACAGAGTTATATAGAAAATTCCAGGGACCGCATGAAAGGAGCGTAAAGAACGGGATAGTGCTATAAGCGGGAGCGTAATAACGGGGTTTTACTGTATGTGCTTAAAACACTGTTTTATTATTTTTTTTACAATCATGGATTGCAAGAGAAATCATAATTGGCTGACACAGGCTAAGAATGAAAGGTTTATTAAAACTAACCTTGGAAACCTCACATCATTGCTTTTTTATGTCATTTTTATACACAAATTAAAAGATTCAACACTTCATAAAACATTTATAGAATAAATGGAAAGCATAAAGAATTGAAAGAATATTGTACCATATAGTAAGAGAAAAAAAAGCAACAAAATGGAATTCGTAAGTTTAATGTAGGTGACTATGCGAATAATAAAATCATAATGCAAAACAAAAGGTCATGAAAAAAAAAAGAAAACAACACAAAAAAAATGAAGAAAATGAATAAAAATTTAAAATGTAACGAGTTTTAACTCCGTATGGAGTCATAATCAGGCGAATTAGGTTATTAATTTTTGCCTTTAAGTAAGTGGTGATCATGTGATTAGAAAGCTACTGATTTACAATTGGGTTACTGGCATTGTTGCAAGACATTCTCAAAGAGAAAAGATAGACTTGGTAGAATCCAACATTTTTATTTCTTGAATATTGGAGGCGTGGCTTTTTGTGATGTGTATAATATGTTGATGTAGTTTCATCTTTTATTACAATAAGCTGCGAAAGTGAAAAGAAAAAATTTTCAAGATTTAAAAATTTAGGATTTTTATGTGTCTTGGCACAGTGGCAAAAACCCAACTGTAAATGAGTATCTCTCTAACCAATGATCACTAATTATTGAAAGGCAAAAATCAAAAATGTAAATTAATCTGATGATACTGATAAGTTAGTTGAAACTGTCATTTTAATTTTATAACTCATTTATATGATTTTCTTAATGATTTTTTTTTTTGTGACAGCAGATTACTTAGTTATTTGGACATTTCACTATTTTCTACTTTACACTGTAAGTTTAATGTTTCAGTTTTTCCGCACTAAAATGCCTTAAGAGAAACACTAATTTTCTCGCTTTTTTCAGTTTCTTAGTTTTGAATGTACGATGCCAAAGTCAAAAGAGGTCTTTCTACTCATGAGGCCTTGAATAATTGAGTCACCAGTTTCTTCGTAGTGAGGTTTATTTTGTCACCCAAGGCTTTGCACCAAGTTAACGGCGACATTTCTCTGTTTATTATTGATAGTGTTTAAAACATTACCAACCCTTTTATATAAATATATATATTTATACATATATATAGCCCCGACAGTGATGTGAAATTTCAAAAATGCCAATACAAAATTCAAATCACTGTTTCAATGAAGATACGAAATTCGAAGAGGAGGCTTTGAAATTTTGCCCGTTCGATAAATATATATAAACACACATGTAATTCTCAATTATGTATACATAATTCTTACATAATTTAACCATTGTATTATATAGAAACATGTGATGCGAAATAATTACCCACATCAAGAAACCCCCATTAGACACGTTCGCCAAATTCCGCCAAATTCTGCCAAATTCCGCCAAGGCAACACTTCCTTCCCTGCACCGTTAGTATCGCTAGGCCATGGTGATTTCGGTAACCATGTCGAAACAAAGCAATTTCTCTAACCTCCTCAAGCAGAGCAATAACATGTAAATCCAAAAATTCTAACTGTATAATAGATAATGGTAAAGGAAAAGGGAAGGAAATTGCAACACAACGAAAGAGACGATTACAAAAGGTTAGACTTTTAAATCAAGCAAAACGAGCAATAGAAACTGAAGAAGAGAGACAGCACAGATTAATATATATATATATATATATATACACAACCGTAGTTAAAAATATATCTTTTTGAAAAATTTATATTATTAGGTTTTAATAATTAAATAATATTGAAAATTGATGCGAAATAAAAAAAATTACAATATAAAACTTTTTTATCTTTAATAGGAAATTGTACAAAAAGTAGATTACAAGATAGAAAATACTAAAAAGAGTTTAACAAATTTGATAAATAAGCTGTCTTTATGTTAATTAGAAATAATGCTACGAGTAAAGATATCATTTTATTCTGCACACTTACTATTAAGTAATGCACTACCAGCTCAATTGAAAGTGGACACCTGAGGTATGGAACAGATGCTTTATTTACATCATGTCTAATAATACGTACTGTACCTTTTTGCCCTAAGCACAGCATCTACACGCCGTAGCATGCTCTCCACCAGTTTCTCATAGCAAGCACCCGGTATTTTTGCACTCCTACTTCAAAGCCTGCATAAGTTGGACGGGAGTTTGCGGCTGTATCGGATGTGCACGAATCCGGCGCTTCAATTAACCCACAGATGTTCAATAGGGTTGAGGTCCGAACTCAAACTCCTGTAACTCCTTGTGGGCGGGCCACTGAAGTTTCTGAACATTATTCTCCGGAAATTAGACACTGACAATACGGGCCTTATGGCATGGCGCATTATCGTGCTAGAACACAAATGGCCCTTCATCAAACTGTGACCACAACGTAGGAAGCATGGAATTGTCTAGAACGTCCAGATACTGTGTTCCCCTCGATCACAACCAACGGACCACGTCCAAACCAGGAGAAACATGACCATACCATCACACCACCACCGCCAAACTTCACTGTTAGGATGACACACTCACGTAGTAGCCGCTTCCCTGGCAAATGCCACACCCGAGTGCGACCATCCGATCGGTAGACTGTGAAGCCTGATTCATCGCTCCACATAATGCTCTTCCAGTGGTCCATCGACCAAGACCGTCGCTCTTTACACCAGGCCACACGATGCTGGGCATTTACAGGGGTGATGTTAGGCTTGTGGGCAGCAGCCCGACCGGTATACCCTAAGGCATGAAGCTCCCGAGGAATCGTCATAATACTGACATTTGTTCCCGTTGCTGCTGGAAGTTCTGCTGCCTTTGTTCCGCTGGAACAGCCCTGTTCTACCGTACCAACTGTTTTAAGGCCCTTCGGTCTCTAATTGGTGAGCATGCTAGCTCGGCCACCTCCATGACGTCATGTTTCCACTTTGTGATAATTTCACCCACGGTTGACTTTGGGAGGTTCAGTGTCACTCCTACAGCTCGTACACTCTGGCCACTAATGTAGTACCTATGACTACTCCACGATGAAAATTGCTCAGCTGCTTTGATGGTGGCATTTTATCTCAGCATGTGGTTAGACACCAAATGACTCCAAACTACACATGATCATGTTGTTTTATAACGAATGTATTCAAATTATTGCCCGAATTTGCATGGATTGTTCCACTACTTTAGGTGTCCACTTTCAATTGTGCAGTCAGTGTATTACTAATAGTACTTACTTATCGTTGGACTGCTTCTAGTTGATGATCGCCATGTTACCGTGAAAGGCTGTTCTAAGATGTCACTTAGTAAACAACTTGGTCTCACCCATTGATACTTACTTACTTCAAATAATTGCTATTAGTGGGGCACGCTTTTATTTTTAGTCATATGTTTTAAATTTTTATACATAGCAGAAAAAAAAAATTCCCGATGTAAACAGTGAACCTTCAATGACTAAAACAAGAACAAAATGTGGAATACAAATCCTTGGGCAGCACTCTGGCTACCATAAAAGGTATTTGCCCCCCCCAAAAAAAAAGGGATAAAAAAATGATAAAAAAACCCTCTAAAGGGTAAAAGGAAAGCAATCAGTTCAAATAAGAATGCCTTTTTGAGTCGAGCTGAGACTTTGGGATGGCCATTTCGAGCTTGTTGGGCTCTCCTCAGCCAGTGCAAGACTCAAAAGGTGTATGAGGGGAAGAATTGGGAACTGAAGCGTGTCTCTATCCTGCTGGTACCATTGCAAATGAAGTGGTAGCTTACATGCATGACAGAATGAGATGAGATCCCTCAGAGATGGTGTGATGTGCTATACATTCCTATTTGAATTAATTGCTTTCCTTTTATCCTTTAGAAGGTTTGTTATTATTTTATTTTTTTTGCTTTTTTTGTGGTCAAATACTTTTGTGGTAGCCGGAGTGCTGCCCAAGGATTTGTATTCCACATTTTGTTATTGTTTTTAGTCATTGAGGGGTCACTGTTTACATCGTGAATTCCCAATTCTTCCCATTGTACGGCTTTTGAGTCTTGCACTGGCTGAGTAGCTCTGGCTGAGGAGAGCCCAAAAGCTCGAAACGGCCGTTCCAGAGTCTCAACTCAACTCAAAAAGACATTCTTATCAGAAAAAAAAAATATTAAAAGTCAGAGCCAGTGTTGCTAAGTGCAAAGTGACATCTCAAAACAGCTGTTTCACTTATATTAACCTCTGTAATAAGAACTTAGTTGTTTACAGTGACTACTTTCAACTGATGATCGGCAATACAGCTGTTTTGAGATGTCACTTTGCACTTATAAACACTGGGTCTGACTTTTAATGTGTTTTAAGCAATTTTAGATGCCTTTTTTATTAACTAATGCGCATAGAAAATTCATTGCAGCCAGTGGAGACTGGCTCATGAATTTCTTTACTTTATTGTTATTGTGTATTTCTTGTTTTTTTAGTTTAGATTTGGAGGTCCCTTACTTTTTTGTGCCTTAAAAAAAATATTTTATACTTTTTAATGCATTTTAGATTTTTTTTTTGTTTTGTTTTATAATTTTTTTAACAGCTGTAGAGGGAATTCAGGTTTTCGAATGGGCTGAACTTTTAAGACTCTTTATTAGTCACAGTCTTAATAAACATCAGAGGTTTCTTGCTAATTATTTATCTTTTTTAAAAAAAATAATAATTACTATAGTTTCATGGTGGTATTATATTATATAAAAGCGTTATTCAGTCTGTGATTGTCATAAGACAATTTTTCCAATTTTGTGACCAAACTATAAGAGATAGATTGGTCATGTAAATGGATAAAATGTAGATCTTTTTAAGACAAACAAAATGCTACAAAATCTTTCGAAAAAAGTTTTTGGTTTGCAAGATGGCGCCTTTTGAAGGGTCAAATTTTGACTTTTTTTCAATTGAAACGAAAAGTATAAAAGTTGGAAGAGAACATTATATTGAGAAAATGTTGGTATTTGAAAGTTCTATCAAACGGTATATCAGTCATTAACAAACGTTTCTACGATTGGAAGATACATGCAAAAATGAAGTGTTTTGTGGCAACCCCCCATGTGAGTGCCAACGCGCAATACACCTGAGTTAAGCGGAGAAGCCCACAACGAGCTGAGAAGTCGTGTATCCTCCTATCTCCATATTAATTTGCGAAATAAATAATGTTTGTTTTTTTGTTTTTTTTTTTTTTAATGCTATACATGCAAGGGTTCCGGAGCGAAGCGACAGTACCCGTCTAGTAATAAATATTCTTTTTGCTTTTTGAGATAATTTGAATTTTCCTTGCATTTGAATTATTGTATATTTCTTGTTTTTTAGTTCAGATTTGGAGGTCCCATTCTTTTTTGTGCCCTAAAAAAAATATTTTATACTTTTTCGTGCATTTTAGATAAAAGCATGGTTCTTAAATTTGTTTTATAATTTTTTTAACAGCTGTAGAGGGATTTCAGGTTTTCGAATGGGCTAAACTTTTAAGACTCTTTATTAGTCACAGTCCTAATAAACATCAGAGGTTTCTTGCTAATTATTTATCTTTTTCTTTTAAAATAATAATTACTATAGTTTCATGGTGATATGATAAATAGTCTTTTGTATTTTTAGATAATTTGAATTTTCCTTTCCAAAGATATCTGAAAAATTTAGCTTTACAATTATACAGTTTGATATTAAGCACTCATAAATACAAAATAAAAAGAGCAAGTATCAACGTTACTAATGAGTAATTTCAATATTGTCAAGACCCTAACAGCAATAATATATCAGTATTAATAATAATCAATAAACAGTTATTTTGTACATTGATTTTATTAAAATGTTAAGATTCGTCAATTTTATTTTATTAAATGTTTTAGATAGTAAAAAGTACTAAGCGTAAAAAGTGAAGTTACATGATTACAAATGAGTTCCGTTACAAATTCAATAAAATCATGTTAAAATTCCCTAAACTTTATATCTATAAAAGCACTAAAAGAATATATAGAAATTTGTTATTTTGAAAAGCCAATGGATTTTTGATTAAACATTCATGTAGTATAAAATAATTAAGGAAACTTGATTAGGGATGTTATGCTTTTTATGAAATTGTTAATGGAATCCAAGTGTCCTTCAATAATCCCGATTGCTCCTCAATAGCCAAGAGAATTAAGAGAAGGGTGTTAATGTAAACAGCACATTTTCCTTTTGTATACAAACACGTTATGTAAACTCAGGTTGAGCTAATAAAGCTAGCTAGCAAATGGCTACATTATTCTCCTTCACGTGGATAATTTCTTCAATATCTATATCATGAGATTTAAGATGGTTTGAATGTACATTTGACATTTTGTGTCTTAAACCATGATAATACCAGTGACAAAGATGCTGGTATGTTTCTATCATTTTAGATCAGGTCAATTTTGATGGTAAATCTGATTTTGAATATCATAATTTTTTGAATCCAGTCAGCTTTAGTTTAACTAATCTTCTTGCAGAAGAACTGGTTGAAAGTTGGAAACAATTTTGTTGTCTAGATTAGAATAGAGGAATCTCAAAGATTGTTTGAGGTGACAAACTTTCTGTAACAAACATGTCTGAGATGAAATAAGCCAAGAGATTGCTATTCATTAATCTATACTACTATTATAAAGCAGAAGATTTTGGGTGTTTGAACGCGCTAATCTCAGGAACTACCAGTCCTATTTAAAAAATTCTTTTTGCGTTAGATAGCCTGCTTATTGAGAAAGGTTATAGACTATATAACATCACGCTATGATCAATAGGAGCGGAGCAGTAAACATAAACACCAATAAATCTGGCAATCTGAGATTCAAAACACAGGTCCAACACACTATTAATAGGGGGAAAGGGAGGTCGAACACACTATTAATAGGGGGAAAGGGAAGGAAGCATGAGTCAAAAAACAATATAAAATAAGTTACAATTATAATTATGTATAATAACAAGGACATGGTATGATATAATGAAATTAATACATAAAATACATTATAAATACAGATAATAAATTTAATTAAGTAATTAAAATATTTAAATAAAGGTTTAAATTCAACGCCATACGGCTCAGTCATGTGGTTGGCCTCTTAAGCAACAGTTCTGCTTCAACGAACTAATTTTTGTGGATGTGTTTGGTTAATTTCATTGAATAATTCTATGCGTTTCCTATATAATAGGTACTAACCGTAATAGGTAAGCGTACGTTTGACTTAATATATATAAATTTTAGTTTTTAGTTACGTTTAATAAAATCAATTTGTAGGTATTTTTTTTAATAGGTTGGAACGATCGTGTTGTGAATAGGTAACAATATATTATAGACAAGGAGAAAAAACTAAAAATATCGTCTAGAATGAAGTACTGTAAATTTTCATTAAATAATTTAAAATGTATCGTATTCGTACCTCATTATCCATTTTATTATTTCTTAGTATATAGCCATCAAACTGAAGATACTTTCTGTCAAGTCGGTTTATTTTTTAGTGATTGGTCCTTTTATGTTTCCACATAATTTCCAGATGTTCTTTACAGTTAATGCGATGCACTTAGTTATGTACTCATAATATGTATGAAACAGATACAGTCGGAGCTCTATTTAACGAAATTGCTAAATCCCGAAAAAAAGTTTGATATATGGAAAATTCGTTAGAGATTCACCTTTTATTATTCAATGTTATTAAAAAAAGGAATAATTTTAATGACATAAAGCATACATTACCACATGGGTACTTAAATTTTACTAATAAAGTCTGTTAATTTTGTCTGAGCTTTTTTTTTTCTTTTTTTTGAAGAAGTGTTTTCGCTCATAGTCCGTCTCGCAGCTTTGCAATGCACAATAATCCCCTTCAGTATTTTCTTCAAATTGAAATCCATGGAGTGTTTTAAATGATTTTGGCATTTCATCATACGAAGGGTTTTTTTTTATTTCTGCATCATAATCATTTCCATTTTCATCATCTTCATGCCAATTCATTGCTGTATTGTTTTTATTTTTCACACAGTCCAAAATATCCGATTCAGTTAGTGTTTCCGAAGTCTCAACTTCAAAATCAAGTGAAAGATAATCATCAATCAGCACATCATCGTTAATTTCTTCTTTTTCCCTCAGCTGTACCCACATTTCTTTTATTTCCTCTAAGGGAATATTGATAATAAAAACATTTCGAGAAGAAAAAAAAATAGATACCATGAAAAAGTTCGTTGAATAGAAAATGCACTTCGCTATTTGGAGGTTATTTTACGAAGAAATTAGCAAAATGTTCTTGGTTCCAAAGAAAAGCCGCAAAATAGAGAAATTCGTAAAAAAGAGGTTCGTTAAATAGAGGTCCGACTGTATTTAATTTAACGCGGATGAAACCGCGGGGCACTGCTAGTAAGTAAAATAAAAGACATGATTTTTAAAGTATTTAATAAATTGTTAGAAGTCAATTCAATGGAAGTCGATTGTCTTGTTTTCTTTCAATACCTGTCCTTTAATCAAGAAGGTTTCTGACCAGCATCTTTTATTTGCATCTGCTGGATGTCTATAGCCAACCACACAATTCATGTTATGTGGTGAGGTTTTTTTTTTTTTTACTTTTACTTGGTCTCAAGTTGAACATTGTCTTGCAAACTCAGATCTTTTAATCAATTAGTCTTTTGGCAAACAATAAAATAAAATAAATAATAATAATAAATTAAATAAAAAAAATGCACAAACTGAAATCAAAAAATAGGCTCTCGCACCCTGAGTCATCATCACGCGAATCTGGGACAGCTGTTTCAGCCTTTCAGTCTTCATCAGCAACATTTACTCTTGATGTTAAAGCTCAGTGTGTGTGAATAAATAAAGTATTTTTTCAAACTGAAACAATCTCTTGTAAAGGCAGGCTTATCTGTACAGATATTATATCTTTAATTATACTAATCTTCGCATTGCATCAGGCATTTATTGTGTATTCTTTAGGTCTTTATGTATTCTTTTATGTTATTTTTTTCCTAAAAGATTTATTAATCCCAGATTGCTTCTTAATTTTTAGAAGATAGTGCAGTTCACACTATCCTGAACTAGCCTGAAGTTTTGATGCCTGATCTATTTCCATTATCTGTAGCCTTTAATAATTTCAAGGATTTAATAAATCTTCAGAAATTCAAATCAAAACTTTAAAGAGATGACAGATTCTCAATTTACTTGAGGATCCCATTTTAAGCTACATTATGATAATTATATCTGTATTATTTTTCTAAAAGCTTAGTGTAGTTTCTTTGATGCACTGTTCCCACAATACTATTTTAAACTATTTCTATTAATGATGTGATGATGAGTCATTTCTATTGAATGCAATATTTTATTAATACGTCTTAATTACAAAAATTAATTCTGTGTAATTACAAAATGATCCCCTCTTAATAAGAATGTTTTGCCATTATTATTTCATATTTGTCATCTTAAGCTAGTTTAATGTAAATAAACTTTACATTAAATTTATTTTCTTTAAAGTGTTAATAATTTTGATGATACATTTTAAGTATCATTCTTAAAGGAGTGAGAGGTTTTTTGGGAATGTATATGCTATTTATCCAGTCCATTACCTTAGCCATTGTTGTCAGTGAGATATACTAATCAACTGTGTATCCATGAAATAAGAACACAATAGCTGAAACATAGCAATGGGGAACTTTGGCCTGTGGGCTGTTTACTGTGTGGAAGATCATCTTTTATAGCTCGCTGGCAAACAAGAATACAATCAAAAATAGCCGAAACAATTGAAAATTAAACCATTTTTCATGCTATGTTCAATAAATAGTAGTATTTTATTATTCCAGCTGATGAAGGTTAGGAAACCTGAAACAGCGGTTCTGGATTCCCGGTATCGAAAAAACTAAAAACAGATCAGTGATTCCTTACTTATATGTGTGTGTTTTTTTCTTGTGATGTTAATATTATTTCGGCACGTTAAACTTATTTTGTTATTTCTCATACTTAAGTTTATAGAATTTCTAATATAGTCCACTCAATGCCAATCTTTTTTTTTTTTAGAGCCCTCATACGATGGAAAATATTTGCATACTCCTCCTTTAGGGCACTTACTTAATATTGTGCAGGCATTTAAGGTCTGCCAGTTCTGCTTCTGAATTGTATAAATGTGATTTATCAAAGCAGCACAAATAAAATGAACTATAAATCTCTCTTTCTACATTGGAGCTTTATGTTGTTCATGCTAGGAACACCTTAATTACCTCATTGTCATTTTTATCAATTTCAAGAAAAAAAAATTAATGAATAAATCATCTAATTATCTTAGAATGGATTATCTGAAGCCAAAAGACAAACTGTCCTAATTTTAAAGACATGCAATAAGATTCATTATTGGTGATAAAAATATTCTCTTTATTTCAAAATATTCTAATATCAGCTCAACTAGATTCATCTACATTTATAAAACTAATAAAAAATATTTATATAAAAATATAATTATATAATATAGCCTACGAGGTTCCAAAAATCAGACATTTGTAAATAGGTTTTTATATTTGGCATCAAAAAGATTAACAGTATTTTTTCATTTTCATAGAAATACTTATTACATATTAAGTCAATATTATGAATAGTCCCAGAATTAAATTTCTACAACGAATGATTTAAAACATCAAATCGACTGATGGTTTTCTTGCCATAATAAGGAAGTAATTGTACTGTATTTCAATGGAAAGAGATTTGCTGTCATCTTTGCTCTTCGTAATCTTCTTAAAACTGTAAAACAAATTAATAATATGAGATAATTGAAAGTATTTGCTCTTACAATTTATTTTTGTAAAAATTGTGAAGGTTGCTGGAATTATCAAAAATATACAAATGGATATATGTACACAAATATAAATAGAAAGACTGACAAATACTGAGTTGTGAATTCTGAGATACTATTTCTGCACCTAATATTTGCCTACTGTGGCCTGCCTAGTAGCTTGCACCACTTCCTTCACTTATTCATCTATAAAATACTTTGATTCTTGGGACTGTAGTTGTCTAGATTTGTTTTGACACTGGCTTACATGAAAAACCTAAGCAACACAGCTGTCTAGATTTTTATGAGAAACTGAAATTGCTACATTTGGAACTGAGGATCAAATCATTCACAGAAATTGCAATTTCACCATTTTATAATTCAATTAACCAGTACCGAATCGTTTCCTGCTTACCTGCTTTAAAGTACAGCATTCAAGGACTCAATACTATAGTAATTATGAATGGGATGGTGTACCTTATAAAATGACTATTGTCTGATAAGAAAAAAAAAATCAAAAACAAAACAAAACCCAATATATATATATATATATATATATACAAAACAGCTGAATGTAGGTTACAAAATCAGGCTTTATAAAAGAGATCTTTATATTCTGTATCAGTATTATTAGTATTTTTCAGTATTTTTCATTTTCTTACCAATATTTATTACATCATAAGGCAATGTTTTGAAAAGCCCCATATCAACTTATATAATTTGCTAATTTCGTCTGTCTGTCTGTAACTCGATATAATTAAGCTATTACGATAGATCCAAGATTCTCAATGGTACCATTGAATCAAGGGTACTCAAAATGGATGAAATATTAGTTCATTTTGTCATTCCATGTTGTTTCCATGAAATTTTAACTGAAATTCTAACAAAACATATGTTAACATTAAATTATTGCTATAATTATAATAAATTTATAGTTTTATAAAAAATCAAGTTTTTCTAGATTACACATTCATTGCCAAAAAAAACCTAGGGCATCCAGAAGCAGGAGTTGAAATGGAATGACACTTGATACAGGCAATGAGTATGATGATGCAAATAACTGATTACAATATCAGAGCAAATGGGCCATTTATTATAGGTTAACAGTCCCTGTAATACTGCATTATACTGCTCCTAGCATGGATATATGTGGCACAACTACATACAATGGTGCTGTATATTGCATTTTGTCATTCCTGAATCATTTGTTCTGGGTGCTAATTTTTTTGGTAATGAATGTACAAAACAATGAATATCAAATTAATAAATAATAATCCACTACTAACTCTTTTTCAAATTGTTTCATCACTGAAGTCAACAGCTTTGGATTATTCTTTCTTAATGCCTAAAAATCCTGATCTTGAATTCAAATGACCAATCAAATCATGCAGTGAACCTTTAATAGTATAGGGAATGGCATCAATTCTATCAATGAAAATAAATAAAACTTTAAACAAAAATTCCATTCAATAACTGTTTGGATTAAAAAATAATAACAATCCTGCCTTGTGCTCTGAGCAACCTGCACACCTATACGCGACGGGTCTGCATACAAGATTATTAAGATTACATTATTAAGATCCAACATTTCTAAATGACTCATGCAGAAAGTGCCATCAAGTCTCAGAAAAAATACAACAAATAAGATGGACGTAAAATACTAACCCGACTGACTACATGCAACGACACAATAAGGTAACCAAGATTATTCACCAAAAACTTGCGATCAAATATGGGTGAGTTGAAGAAAAAGTACCACATTACAAATTACCACATTACCTCTACAGCAGTAATTGAGAATAGATTACATAAGATGTACTGGGATTGGGCAATTAGAACAGACAGAACAATAATATGCAATAAACGAGATATCACATTGGTAGATTAGATTTAAAAAAATAACCTATCTTACAGATATAGGAGTGCCTAACACCAACAATCTCCAGAAGACACTAGAGAAAGTAAATACACCGACCAAAAATACGAAGAGAAAGATGTATAAGATGAACAGGGTGGTAATAGTTCCAAAAACATTATCATCAACCGTGATAACCCCTAAGGCTCTCCACGAGATCCTAGAATTACAGGAGAATATTTACAAGGAATGTAAGAAGACAACGATTCTAACTTCTGATAGGATAGTGAGAAGATTGCTTGATCAATAGTGAATGGACAATTCATCCCAAGTATCACCTGCACTAGGACCAATAAAAGCAGAAAGAAAGATCCCGACGATGAAAACTAATAATAATTTCCCATCACGAGAGGTATTTTCCAGGAATACTCTTCGAGTCCTCTTTGGTTCTGCCTTGCATTGAGTCCATTGAGCTACATACTAGTCAAAACAAAACACGGCTATAGATTTACCTCAGGAACTCTGACACCATCCAAAATCACACACTTACTCTACATAGAAGATATTAAACTCTATGCCACAACCAACACACAACTTATAATCTACTACAAGCTACCACACAGTTCACCAAAGACATTAGAATGGATTTTGGATATATTTTCACTTGTTTGCTTCTAATTTACTAATTGCGGTAAAGGTCTTCTCTCTTGTATGCAATTTGGCATGCTGATTTAAAGCACTTGATGTCCTAAATTGTTTTTTACAAACATCACACATATAAGGTCTTTCACCTGTATGTGTCCTAATATGGACAGCTAAGTGGGTTGGATTGATAAAACTTTTTTCACATATTTCACATTTGAATTTCTTTTCCCCTGTATGCAATGGAATGTGAGCAGCTAAAATACTAGATCTTGCAAAGCTTTTACTACAAAAGTCACATGTAAATGGTTTTTCACCAGTATGGGATCTACTATGGAGATTTAATGAGGTTGATGTGATAAATCTTTTTTTACAAAATTTACACTCATATGGTTTTTCACCTGTGTGTGTTCTAATGTGAGGAATTAACCGGCTTGATGTTGAAAAGGTTTTACCACAAAATTCACACACATATGGTCTCTCACCTGTATGTGATCTTCTATGATAAACTAAACTGCTTGAATGTCTAAAAGTTTTTTCACAGAAGTCACACTTATAGTTCTTTTCACCGGTATGTAATCTCAAATGAGTAGTTAAACTGTTTATATGTGCATAGCTTAATTGACAAATTTCACATTTAAATGGCTTTTCACCTGTATGGGTCCTCATATGAACAGTCAAGTTGTTTGATGTAATAAAGCTTTTTTCACAATTTTGACATTTAAATGGCTTTTGACCTGTATGTCTTCTCATATGAACAGTTAGCTGGTTTGATGTGCTAAAGCTTTTTTCACAATTTTGACATTTAAATGGCTTTTCACCTGTATGGGTCCTCATATGAACAGTCAAGTGGTTTGATGTAATAAAGCTTTTTTCACAATTTTGACATTTAAATGGCTTTTCACCTGTGTGTCTTCTCATATGAACAGTTAGCTGGTTTGATGCTGTAAAGCTTTTTTCACAAATTTCACACTTATATGGCCTTTCACCAGTATGTGTTCTAATGTGTATAGTTAAATCGCTTGATCGTGCAAGTCGTTTTCCACAATCTTCACATTGAAACGGCTTTTCTCCTGTATGCACTCCCATGTGAGAATTCAATGAATCCTTTCTAGCAAAGCTTTTCCGACATATTTCACAAGCAAATTTACTTTTCTCTGAAAGGACATCTGTCTGATTGCCAACCGATACGATATTACTTGAACACGGGTCCATTTTCCGTATAACCTTTGTATATAATAAACTAAAATTAAAAAATAAAAGTGACTGAATTTACCATGAATTATTCTGGAAACTAAAGATATATCTGCAGATTTCAATCGTGGCTGTTGAAAAAGGTCCGATACAAAAAAAACGAACACAGAATTATCTTTAAGAGAAAGGTATGTATTAACTATCTTTATAATACGTTGAAAATTTTGAAGTATTTGTTTTTCCGCATTTCACAAGTCATCTTAAAAATGTACAAAAAGGTTAGAACGAAGAATTTATCCTTTGGAAAATTCTTAAGCCTGAACAATGAATCGGTAACGGTCAAAGACGTACAAAAAAATGTTCTAAGGTTAACAATTTTAGCAATAAATAAGAAAAAATATATTTTCTTTCCCTCTGGTGTTCTCTGATATTAGAAACATTTTTATTGCTGGTTTCAAATTAATCGGGCACAACTGCTTCTTAAAATAAAGTCCATTTTATGACCGATTCAGGTACACTTTCCGAGGACGTAGTTTGAACTCAATCCAAATGTAGTCTTGATTCGCGCCTTTTTAGTTTGAAATGTTACCATGTAAATCGGTAGGTAGGTAGGTTATTGTATGGAACACAGAAGCTGTGAAATTAGAACGATTTTCTGTTTTAGGGAACCAAACGATTCTGAAATAGCTAGGAGATATGTAAATGATGAAAAACTGTGATTTTATTTTGGATTTTTGAAGAATATTAGAAGATTTAGTTGGAATTTCTTTGCGGGCGGCGGATGCACATTTTCAAAGCAAGAGCTTATAGCGTTCTTTAGGAAATCCACCTGGCGGCAAATTCGTCAGATACCAGCAGGATTTTTCATTGGGGGGAAAAAAAAAACAACAACAAAAAACATTTTCCTTTTAATTAATATTAGGTTAGGTTAAGTGAGGTTTGACATTTTCCAGGTTGTTTCCTTTAGAAATACGACAGAAAAAAAAATATTTTTCGTCTCGGAATTGACCACTTGAGGATAGGCGGGGCTTCGTAGTTACAAAATATCCCACCAGGCTACTGCTTGGCGACTGCTTGGTTTATGGGATAAAGGAAGCCATGTGCATCGTTTTAACCTTAACCCGTGTTGATATAGATTAAATTAAAAGATTTGATTTGGATGAAACGATTGTAAGCCTATATCGGATGTAAACTTCATTATTGCCTATTGAACACCACAGCAATATATTATCAAAGATGGATATAATTTAATTATTTTTAAATATTGCAAATACGTCTGGACGGCATCGACAAAGCGTTTGCTTTTGTTAACTCTTTTGTTATTGCTATCAATAACAAATTGCTATCAAAACGACAAAAAAAAAAAACTTAAGCAGTAACACTTCTATATTTTAAAAGAAGAAATACCGATAGCAGATTCTAAATCACGGCAGCATTCTGTGACTGTAAAACAAGTTCAGCAGTTTCAGAATATTAACGTATTATTTTGTAGGATCATATGATAAACTGCGTTATTTAAGATATGGATGGCTACACTGTTTTGCAATTCAATATGACACTATGGTAATTCGACGTCGTTCCTTGTTTACTCTGTCGAAGTTTGTCTTTCATTCTAAAGAAATGATTTGTAAAGTTCAAATTTTTATGTCTTAACTGTTATTTTTTTATAGATAATTTTGCATAAATAATCTTCACATTGTTTGTGATTTGTTTTTTTTTATTTCGATTTCCCTCTTAACAGTATTTCTTAATTCTCGACAATTTGAAACTGTAGATTTTGTAATTAAATTTCAGAAAGCATAAGCTTCCTTCAGCTTACCATAAATGTAAACATCTGGTAGTGTAAGATCAGATGAATGAGGCTGATGTGGGAAGGTTGTTCCACGGGAAATGACTTATTAGCAACTTTCACATGAAGGAACTGAAGCCTCACTTTGTGTCTAGTGGCCCCATCCTGCTGGAACCATTGCAAATGAAGTGGCAGGTTACATGCATGGAAGAATCAGATGGGATCCCTCAGAGATGGTGTGAGAATGTTTTCTCTGTACCTCACCTGGTTCTCAAGTCCCAGGATTGCCATGATAATCCGCAACAAAATAGAGGCCCAAGATCCTGTTTGCAAACACTGCACTCCATATTGTTACACACACACTATGGAGGAGTTTCTCCAAAATTATGTCTGGCCGTTCAAATCCCAGAAAGTGAGTTGTCTGTTGATTGATAAATCCATTCAAATGACTATGGCTTTCATCAGAAAACCAGACATTTGACAAGAAAGCTTCATCATCATACGCCATCTTGGCACACAGTAAGCGATTCTCACATCGTTGCTCAGACATTTTCCGGTTTGTATCTTATGGGCAAACCCCCCATTTCCTTGAACATTCTTCTTGTAAATGTTTCACTAAGATTCAGTTTTAAGGATGCTCATCTGACACTTTTAGGTGATTGTAATAGCTGCTCCAGGAGCCTTCCTCAATTTGCATTTGTTGTAACTGGAGCTGTGTCAGAACGCTGTCAGTTGAACGATATTTTTTAATGACGGCTAACATAACCATATTTTTGGGTGGTGATTCTTGAAACTCTTCCCAAAATGCATTTCCAAAGTAGGCCTATAGCAAAATTAGTCAATTTGAATGCCCTTTTTCATATGAGCGAAAATAATGCTCCACAATAAAAAAAATGTCCTCCATTACTAACACCATTTGAACATCTACCAAGCCTTAACCGACATAATCATACTGTTACATTTCCATGACGATGTTCAATGAGGTGATCCCATGGCACGCATGAGCAACAAAGCTTTGTTACATTCAGTATCATTTGTGTTCGCGCATGCCATACTGTGATTTCATGATTGTACGATAAATAAACATAATGAGCAAACGCTTTCATTTCATAACAAAAACAAAACTTACCTCCAACAACCTGTGTTCCTAGGCGGTCTCCTATCCAAGACTGACTGTGCCTGACCCTGCTTAACTACAGCGATCGGACAAGAACCGGTGCTTTCTGGCTGGTATGGTCACAGATGTTAGTATAATGAATAGAGTTGTATTTGAAACAGTCTATTTCAATTGCCGTATCATTTCGACTTAAGCAGTTGAAAATTAAAAGTATTACAATTTGATTAGTCTGTTTATTATTTTGAGCTTCATAATCCCTATATTCATTAATACTGTAAAGTCATTGCAATACATTAATGCTGCAGAAAAACTATCGAGATGCATAAATGTAGCATCAGCCATTCACAGTCGAATTCATACAGCAGTATGAATTCAATTCTGCAATAGAAATCGCTATCAAAAATAAGATTTTTTTCTTCTATCATCCACCTTTATAAAATCTAGGCTAAACCGGAGAATACGGTACCTGCCTATCACAGTCTTCGTAAGGATACATCCAATCAGGGATACATGATGGTGTGTACTGTTATCTCAAATCGTAGTGTGTTAGTTTTTCTAGTAAAAGATCGTGCAAAACCCATTTTTAAATAAGCTTACTTGCAAATCTCATTCTACTTTTCAGTAGTTAATTGAAAAACTAAAATTCATTTCTTAAAAATAGTGCCAAGGCGGCCATCTTGTCAAAACTCGATCGTAGTCAAAAGCAGCCTGATACCGTAATCTCCAGTTTCACAAAAATCTAATATTGTTAACTGTTTTAAAATAACAGCGATTTCCAATTTTGAAAGTTTTCTGGGATATTCATAATAATTTCCATCTTTGTTACAAGCTAAATGTATTGAAATTAACTCCAAAAAAAAAAAAAAATTAAAAAATAATAATCCCATATTTAATTCTAGTAAGTTTCAAACCTGTGTTGCCAACATCAGAGGTTTCTCTCCAAATCTCGCCATTTTGGTCGCTGACAGAGGGCAGAGGGAAATCTAGAGGTTTACGATGTGTAATTGAGAGAATTTCTGATGATATTAAATTTTTTTTTAAATACTACTTACTGTGATAATTTATTGAAAATGATAAACATCTTTGAGAATTATATGGAAATTCAATGCATTTTGATTGGTGAAACAGTTGTTTCCTTTCCAGTAGAACGACTAAATTTCTTAAAACCTCAAATCTGGAGAATGCTTTTTCTTTTTAGTGCCAGCTGAGGGATTTCAGGTTTTCAAGTAGGCAATACTGTTCCGAATGGACCGTTTAAGTGGTGTCGTCACAAGCTATGTCACAATTCAAGGAGCTCAAGAAGATAATACAATAATATGCTGATATATTAATATATTTTATATTCATATATAATGCCACGGCAACATGTCCTTCCGTACGCCTTTAGTATAGAGACCAGCCACTAAGCACCCGTGTATATATACACACAACTAATTCTGAATTATATATACATAATTCTTATATATTTTAATCATTATATAATTTAGAAACATTTAATGCGAAATTATTACCCACTAGATAGTTCGCAAAATTCAAATATTCCGCCAAGGCAACATTTCCTTCCGTGCGCCGTTAGTACCGAGATCAGCCGCTAAGTGGCGGCAATTTCAGGGTTGGTTAAAAAAACGTTTTTCATTTTGTTTTTGTTCTAAGCAGTTGTTTTTGTTTAAATTAAGTTTAATGTAGGTGACTATGCAAATAATAAAATCATAATTCAAAATAAAAGGTCATGAATAAAAATAAAACACACACAAAAAAATGAAGAAAATGAATAAAAGATTAAAATGTAACCAGTTTTAACTCCGTATCTAACTCTCTTGTAAAGGCAGGCTTATCTGTACCGATATTATATCTTTAATTATATTAATCTTTGCATTGCATCAGGCATTTATTATGTATTCTTTAGGTCTTTATGTATTCTTTTATGTTATTTTTTTCCTAAAAGATTTATTAATTCCAGATTCTTTGATTTGCTTCTTAATTTTTAGAAGATGGTGCAGTTCACACAAAACTGATTTAGCCTGAAGTTTTGCTGCCTGATCTATTTCCATTATCTGTAGCCTTTAATAATTTCAATGATTCAATAAATCTTCAGAAATTCAAATCAAAACTTTTAAGATTTTAAAGTGAAATATCAAGTTTTAATTGTAGCAATTAAAAAATAAACAAACTGGTAAATTGATTGTTAGATGTTTCAGTTAAAAGCACTGACTGGCCGATTGTTAGAGATGACAGATTCTCTATTTACTTGAGGATCCCATTTTAAGTTACATTACGATAATTATATCTGTATTATTTGTCTAAAAGCTGAGTGTAGTTTCTTTGATGCATTGTTCCCACAATACTTTTTTAAACTATTTATATTAACTAGTTGCGACCCGTGAAATATTCACGGAAGTAAAAAAAAATCCATATTTTTGAAAAACACAAGATTGAAAAAGATGTTCTAAGCTCAATTTTTTAGAAGCCATGACTTCCACAACAGCCCATATATAATTTGAATATCGGCTTATTTGTTAAAATAATATTATAATATTGTTAAAATAAAAAATTGATTTACCACTTTCATAGTAGCCAGGGCTGCGGTTTCTCATTATGAAACATAATGGCAACCTGCTGCCCTAAACGAATAGGCTCGTCGAAATTGAGACAATATTAATAGAAGTAAAACAAATGCCACATTTTTGAAATACCCTGAAATTTTTGAAAAACACAAGATTGAAAAAGATGTTCTAAGCTCATTTTTTAAAAGCCATGACTTCCACAACAGCCCACAATTTGAATGACTAAGCCAAATTTTGTTAAAATAAAAGAAAATAAAAAATTGATTTATCAATTGCAACAGTAACAATGTAGAATGTCCAACAGCCAATACCAATAATCCTGTCTTTGACAACAATGACGGCACATGCTTCGTCATTGTCTCCTCCTTGTTGAGTAGTGAGAGAGTGGCTACATAACCGAAATTATGTAAAAACCGAGGTTTTACAAACTCTGATAAATTTTGACGCATGAACTTCATGCATTTCAGTGTAAACTTCATTTATGTGGGAAAGAAAATTTCAATACGCTGATAATAATTGTGTAATCGCGATCCGTCTAGGTGAAGTGGGAAGAATATTCAAGGTGCCATGTTTAAACATGAGTGTGACGTCATGCCTGACGTGTTCCAACGCTGCACATACATTAAATTTATTTTCTTTAATGCGTTAATAATTTTTTTTCATAATTCAACTAAGTATATTACTCTCAAAGGAGTGAGAGGTTTTGGGAATGTATATGCTATTTATCCAGTCCATTACATTAGCCATTGTTGTCAGTGAGATATACTAATCAACTGTGTATCCATGAAATAAGAACACAATAGCTGAAACATAGCAATGGGGAACTTTGGCCTGTGGGCTGTTTACTGTGAGGAAGATCATCTTTCATAGCTCACTGGCAAACAAGCATACAATCAAGAATAGCAGAAACAATTGAAAATTAAACCATTTTTCATGCTATGTTCAATATATAGTAGTATTTTATTATTCCAGCTCATGAAGGTTAGGAAACCTGAAACAGCGGTTCTGGATTCCCGGTATCGAAAAAACTAAAAACAGATCAGTGATTCCTTACTTATATGTGTATGTTTTTTTCTTGTGATGTTAATATTATTTGCGTTAAACTTGTTATTTTATTATTTCTCATGCTTAAGTTTATACGATTTCTAATATGGCCCACTCAATGCCAAAGTTTTTTTTTAAGAGCCCTCATACGATGGAAAATATTTGCATACTCCTCCTTTAGGGCACTTACTTAATATTGTGAAGGCATTTAAGGTCTGCCAGTTCTGCTTCTGAATTGTATACATTTGATAAATGTGATTTATCAAAGCAGCACAAATAAAATGAACTATAAATATATCTTTCTACATTGGAGCTTTATGTTGTTCATGCTAGGAACACCTTAATTACCTCATTGTCATTTTTATCAATTTCAAGAAAAAAAATCAATGAATAAATCATTTAATTATCTTAGAATGGATTATCTGTAGCCAAAAGACAAACTGTCCTCATTTTAAAGACATGCAATAAGATTCAATATTGGTGATAAAAATACTCTCTTTATTTCAAAATATTCTAATATAAACTCAACTAGATTTCTCTACATTTATAAAACTAATAAAAAATATTTAGATAAAAATATAATTATATAATATAGCCTATGAGGTTACAAAAATCAGACTTTTGTAAATGGGTCTTTATATTTTGCATCAAAAAGTTTAACAGTATTTTTTCATTTTCTTACAAATACTTATTACATATTAT
This sequence comes from Thereuonema tuberculata, assembly GCA_023159025.1. NCBI lineage: Eukaryota > Metazoa > Arthropoda > Chilopoda > Scutigeromorpha > Scutigeridae > Thereuonema > Thereuonema tuberculata. The sequence goes on from JAFIDM010012231.1 coordinate 33,387,768, forward strand.
GGCAATATTATGAATAGTCCCTGAATTATATGTCTATAACAAATGATTTAAAACATCAAATCGACTGATGGTTTTCTTGCCATAATAAGGAAGTAATTGTACTGTATTTCAATGGAAAGAGATTTGCTGTCATCTTTGCTCTTCATAATCTTCTTAAAACTGTAAAACAAATTAAAAATATGAGATAATTGAAAGTATTTGCTCTTACAATTTATTTTTGTAAAAATTGTGAAGGTTGCTGAAATTATCAAAAATATACAAATGGATGTTTTCACGATCTGTTGGCACTTGTTGATAAACCTTATCTTTTAGATAACCCCACAGAAAGAAATCCGGCGATGTCAAATCAGGTGATCTAGCAGGCAAATTAATAGGGGCACCTCTGCCAATCCACCGACCATTGTAATCACGGTCTAATACTTCCCGTGCATGACGTAAGTGATGCGCTGGGCAACCGTCATGCTGATACCACATACTTTGTCGAACGTCCAAGGCAACGTCCTCAAGTAGTATGGGTAGTTCCTGTTCCAAAAAATTTCAATATCTGATTCCATTCACAGTACCTTCAATAAAATAAGGACCAATGAGTTTGTTCCTGATGATTCCACACCAAACGTTAACTGACCAAGGACGTTGATGTTCAACTTGTCGTAACCAATGGGGATTTTCTACACTCCAGTAATGCATGTTATGCCGATTAATGCTACCATGGTTTGTGAATGTAGCCTTATCTGAAAATAGTACATTAGCAAAGAAATTGGGATTACTTTGCAGTTGTTGAAGAGCCCATTCACAAAATACTACTCAATTATGAAAATCTTCTCCATGAAGTTCTTGATACAGTGAAATGTGATATGGATGATACCTATAACAATGCAATACGTTGACAATACTAGCTAAGGACATTCCGGAATCACATTGTAATTGCTGAATGCTTATCTATGGGTTTTGATGAACAGCTGCTAGTACAGCTGTTTCATTAGCTTTTCCTGTAGCAGTTTTTCTTCGTTTCCTTTTCTTGGTTTGTATGCTGCCATCAGAGATAAAGGCATTGACAATTTTGTAAAAAAAAGAACGAGAGCGAACATTATCTGGAAAACGCTCAGCTTACAAGACAACAGCATTGTCAACATTTCTCCTACATTCACCATAAATCAGAATCATTTCAATTTTTTCTTCTATGGTTGCACGATTCATTGTCCACTTGCAATTCTGTTCTATTGTAGAAATGAATGGTAGATGTGCAGGCAATAAAACCTACTCACGTACAATGAAAGTTTTAGAGAAGCTTTCAGTTCTAATTCTGAAATATAAGAGAGCTCTAATCGCACTGCACTGCCTTTTATGATAGAGCAGTCCCCTTTTCGTTTTGTCGGAGGAATACAACGTTGAGAATGGGATTTCCCATTACAAGTTATGAAATAATTGCCTCTCCCACTCACAGCGTGGGGGTGGGGGGTTAATTCACGTGTCATTGGATAGCATTTTGATAAATATCACATACATCTACATTTTTATTTCTCTGATTTCATATGATTTTTTATTTCTTGAGATATCCCCAATTTTCAACGATGTTTTACCCATTTTGATTTTTGTCGATTACAGTGCCATCTGCGAGCAGCCCCGAAATACAGTACATCAAATCAATGTGAAATTTTCTGGAGAATCCGAATTTGCAATAAAAAAATGGGGGTTCCTATTTATGTTTTCTTCCCAATCCCTCACTTCATAGGAGGTGGGGGGTCGAGTTTGGTATCATTGGATGTCCCCCTCCGAGACGAACAAATTTTAATTATAAAGTTTTTTGACCTGATTTGTAGTTTTTGGGATATTTCAATGTCTTCAGATAAAATAAACACCCTGTATACATACATACAAAACAGCTGAATGTAGGTTACAAAATCAGGCTTTGTAAAAGAGATCTTTATATTCTGTATCAGTATTATTAGTATTTTTCATTTTCTTACCAATATTTATTACATTTTAAGGCAATGTTTTGAAAAGCCCCATATTTCTTTATAAAGTGTAAATAATTCTAAAATGAAGGGAACAACTAATTAAAAAAACAAAACATCTTAAGAGAACAGTGAATTTGAAATTTTCTAATAAAATTAGGTGTCTTGAGAAAATCTAGTCAACATTAAATTTTTGCTATAATTGTAATAAATTTTGAGTTTTATAAAAAATCAATAGTTTTATAGATTACACATTCATTGCCAAAAAAAAAAAAAAATAAGAGCATCCAGAAGCAGCAGTTGAAATGGAATGACACTTGACATAGGCAATGAGAATGATGATGCAAATAACTGATTACAATATCAGAGCAAATGGGCCGTTTATTATAGGTTAATAGTCCCTGTAATACTGCATTATACTGCTCCTAGCATGGATATATGTGGCAATACGACTTGGTATGGAGGCATAGAGATGTCTAATGCTATCATGTGGACGATCCTCCAGTAGCTGTTGCACCAGATAAGTGTCATCCCAGCTAATCCCACACATATTCAGTGGGCAACAAGTCTGGAGGCCAGGCTGCCCAAGGAAGGTTGTTGACAGTACAAAGGCAGCTGATGGAAACCTTTGCTGTATGTTGGCAGGCATTATCTTGTTGGAAAATAGACCGCTGTAGTTGCTTATTGAAGGGAAGCACATGAGGCCACAGATTCTTCTGAACGTACTGCTATGCTGTCACTGTTCCCCTGATCACTAGCAGCGAGACAAAGGTCCTTTGGGAAATGGCTCCCACATGATGTTGTCATCAGTCCTGTAAGTGTTTGCTCAACAATGAAGTCTGGAATTGTGCACTACTAAGTTCTTCTCCATACTCAAATAATGTGGTTATCTGTGTCCAGACAAAAACCTGAATTTGTCACTGAACACAATTTATTGTCAATCCACAGGTACCTGCTCACTACACTACTGCAAACGGAGTCCCCAGTAGTGGGGTGTTAATGGCAGACAGAGTAAAGTAGCGCGAATACGAGACAACTAGTTGGTTGGGCAACTTGAAGTTGGCGGCGATTGTCAGGGGTAAACATGAGACAACTTACATCGCATGTCGTGCGGACAACCAACGAAGCACAACACTGATTTGAAAGACGTCACATATGATGTCAAGGACAATACAGTGTTGTAGTTCCATAGGGATATTGGCTGTAGGATTTTCAACAAACGCAACATATTGTTGTCGTTCTGGAGGCGAACTGTATGGTAACAATGCAATGCAACAATAACGACCATCGAACAGCAGCGAACAATCCATCATTCCCGGGCTACAATGACTTCCCTGCTTTCCCTGTTAATCACTGTTCGCAGTGATTTCACTAAACAGCGAGCGGCTATCCCAGAATGCCATGCGAATGCAGCTGCTGATGTGCAAAATCTGAAAATAGAGAGGTTTTGCAAACACTCTTTGAAATTTTGACGCATAACATTAATGCATTTCAGTATACATTTTATTTCTGTGTGAACAGAACTCTTAATACTTTGATACTAATCGTGCAATCGCTCGCCGTCGAGCTGAAGCGGGCGATTCGTCGAGCCGCCATGTCTGCAATGGGGCGTGACGTCACGACTGACGTGTTCCCTTGCTGCACTGTGATTGGGTAATTTCTGACCAACTCACGGAGTAAATAAAACACCAACAACTTTAGTCAGCAGGAATTTCCCAACAACTGGGCTCAAAACAGGCTCAACCAACTAGTTGCTCACACAACTCAGCAAGTAGTTGTCTCGTGTTCACCCCCCCCCCCATTAGGGACATCGAGATGCAAGTCTCATATTGAAAGTCACCTTGCAATCATGGAGGTGGTCTCAGGGCTTTCTAGTGATGCCACTGTATGTCTTTGGATAGCAGTCTTGAACACCCTTGGACCAGTTTGCTCCTAGGTCGAACGATGACACGATTCTCTCTTCTGGTAGTTTGCCTAGGTCTCCTAGTGCCTTCCCTGCATGTTTGTGTTCCCTCAGGCCTTCACTGCTTCCAACGGGTCCAGATGGCGGCCAATTTGACAGAACCACAGTATAACGATACGACATCCCTTAAACAGTTGTCCAAATGCATTCTTGAGACCTGCACTCTACAACCACACTCGTTATAAAGCACAAAGCTGTCATACGATGGCCATTCATATGCACATGGTCTTAACATTTCTAATGTCCATGGTGGCAGTTCTCAGAAGGCAATAGTAGCCCAACTGCAAATACTAGCACAACTACATACAAAGGTGCTGTATATTGCGTTTTGTCATTCCTGAATCATTTGTTCTGGGTGCGCTAATTATTTTGGTAAGAAATGTACAAAACAATAAATATCAAATTAATAAATAAATAATCCACTACTTACTCTTTTTCAAATTGTTTCATCACTGAAGTCAACAGCTTTGGATTATTCTTTCTTAATGCCTGAAATCCTGATCTTGAATTCAAATGACCAATCAAATCTTGCAGTGAACCTTTAATAGTGTAGGGAATGGCATCAATTCTATCAATGAAAATAAATAAAACTTTAAACAAAAATTCCATTCAATTAACTGTTTGGAGTAAAAAATAAAAACAATCCTGTCTTTCAGAAATAAATTAAAATATGCTGCCATTGCGATATTGGCTTGAGGTTTGGTTCCATACAATAAAAATATTTTCATTGGAAGAAATAATGGAACAATAGGGATGTTGACAAAAAGGGTCACCATTTAACCTAATCATTCAAACTCACAAAGCCTTATAACATCCTATCTATCTTCCTCTGAGACTGTGAGAAGTGAATGCAAAAAGAATGGAATAACAACACAATATAAGCTTTTATTGAAACAAGTATCAAGTGGGGTGACAAAAAAAACAGAGAGTGTATGAAATATTCATAATAAACTTGCCTAGCCATGATACAAAATTAGATCAGATGGGTCAGGGAAATAGGAAAACATTAATCTGATGAACAGTTTTTGAAATAAAATTGCAAACAGCTATTTTTCAAAGATATTTAACTGGATCCGACCATTACAGAATATTAATTTGTTTGTGATTAAAAAGTTTAACGTGTGCGAAGCTAACATGTGAATATTCAAATAACAACACACTTAAAATAATAAAATAGATAAAAAGATAAGCTGTAACGCATTTAGACTAGATTCTGCTAATCATCTTTGGACGGAACGAAAGGAGAGGAGAACAGTCAGCCAATATACGGCATCATATATCCAATCATCATGGTTTCCATTCAGGAAAACCAAATGCTGTCAAGACAACAGATCATAAGCTACCATTAATTATTCAAAGACATTGGGGGGAAGAAAAAAATTGATAATTAATAAAATTCAAATATTAGTAAATAAGTTAAAATTGAATTCCTAATCATAGATATTCTCTACAGAGACCATGGGGTTATATGATTTGTTTCAAAATAAAAAAAATAAATTCTATAAACTTCCTTAAGTAGTTATTATTACGCCTGGCAACGATTCTCACATTGTCAAAATCTAACTTATGGTGAAATTTACAGACTTGTTCAGCAGTATTATAAAGGAAATTAACTGCGGTCCCGTGGTCTTTTAGCCATAGTTTTCCCAAAATAGATGCATTGATGTCGATTGCAAGATATAGCATATATGCAATTATTTTTAATTAAAAGCAAAGAAACCTATGAATCCAAGAACTGTTAATATAGTTTGATAAAGTATAACCCAAAGAACACTGATGATGAAATTCTGTAATATTCGGGAAACTTGTTTTATATAATCAGGAACAAATGGAATACTAAAAAAAAATCACAAGTTTTAATTTGAATGAAATTATTTGGGTTGTAAATTCTTTCTAGAGCATGTTTATCATAGATTTAATAAATTTCTTATCGTAACCATTATCTAAAGCAATTTCCGTAATTTTATTAAGCTCTTCCTCAAATAAGTGATAATTGGAAGACTATTAGGAAAATTTAGCTCTTTTAACTGCTAAAGTAAAGGAATTCCTTTTACGATGCCATATATTGGCTGACTGTTGTCCTCTTCTTGCATTCCGTCTGAAGATGATTAGCAGAATCTAGTCGAAACATGTTACGGCCCATCTTTTTATCTATTTTATTATTTTAAGTGCATTGCTATTTATATATTCATTAATTTGTTTGTGTTACATCATTTTTGAGTTCTTGCAACTATCTGTTTACCATTTTAGGAAAGCCTTACTTTGTATCAGAATGGCAGCATCCTATAATAGTCCTCATCACCCTATTCAAAAATTCCATGTGTTTCTCAGTTTTTCAGCAATCTTGTTCAACACACTGAAGGAGGATTTTCTTAATGCCAATAAGCATTAAGGAAAGAACAGATTTCAAGGAACCAACAAGTAAAACTCAGTGAATTCTGTACAGGGGGAATGCCGATAGGTTTTGCAAAGTCTAAAATCTATTTATAAGAAGTAACCCAACAGTCTGTAGCTACTTTGAAAAAAAGTTATCCAAATCTGATCCAAATAGTCTCTTAGAAAAATGTAGAATAAGATACTCCTGTACAGCAGGCTTAAATACCTACAGCCAATTATTCCTGTCAATACAATAAAGCTGAGTAATCATGTTGATATCTTGATTGAAAACTGTACAGTCAATTGTCTCAGCCAGGTAATGCATGCTGTGAAAACTGACTGTCCTTATTCTTTCTGAATTGGTTACTAAAGCACTGAAGAGGAACTCTGATCGTAAGGATCACTTATGGCAGCAACGAAAAAAATGACTGAACAATTTTATAATGTTTTTCCTTTTCAATTAATTTGATTTTTTTCCCCCTTGGGAATTTCAGGGTGTTTAGATATTCTCCTTTAATGCTGGCTTGAATTATCAATTAATATTAAGTATAATAAAATTAATAACCATAAACTTTTTTAAAAATCTTATGTTTCTCAGTATATTATTGTGTTACCTTTCTGTATCCTTATAGGGGATAATAATATCCTTGTAATGATTGAACAGCAAGGAATGAGTTGGTGGCCACAGATACTCAAATCTTGTAAATAACTGGAAGGGTACAAAAAAGAAAATATAGAATAGGATAAGAAAGTAAACTAATAATTTTTTACTACTATAATATTACAATTTCTACATAAATCACTTTTACATTTTATATGCAAAAGCAGCATGGGAACTATAAAAATTATTAGGAAGGCTTCCGTAGTTAACAAGCACGACTACTGATGCCTATTGTTTTCCTAAATTTGTTGGGTTTTTTTTTTTTTTAATAGCAATGAAAAATGTAAAATAGTGAAATGTTCAAAATACAGATATGGTATGAAACTTATTAAGTGGATCTAGATTTGTGTTTAAGTGGCTACAGTACATTATTGTTAATAAATAAGAGTGAATCCAGTTGATGATGGTTAGGAAATCAAAAACATTCTGTCCTGGATTTCCGGTATAAAAACTCTAAAAACAGCTAATAAGTGAATCCTTATTTGTGTGTGTTTTTATTGTGATGTGATTACGATGTACACAAGTTAAATTTGTTGTTGTATGTATTCTTCTTCTACAATTTAATCCTTTATTGGCTAAGCATCTGCTAGAAGGGTAATGATTGATTGGCCTTTTTTATTCTTAATTTATATATTGTTGTTTTTAATATGGAGGGCCGTTGTTTTGTTGAATTATGTTTTGTTTATGTCTTTAGAGATCTTGGAAATCCAGCCGACATTGTTTAGGAAACCAGAAATAGTCTGTCCCGGACTCTCGGTATCAAAAACCCTAAAAACAGCTCAGTGAATGTTAATAAAAACAATGGATGAGACCAAATTATTTACAAGTGACATCCTGGAACAGCTGTTCATGCTCGTTGGCGATCATTAGCCAGGAGAAGACACTGTAAATAATAAGGTCTCGCAACTGAGGCTGATATGAATGATACATCGGAAGCTCAGTGGTGCCTCAAAGGATAAAATAAACAATGAAAAACTCACCAATGAACCATTAGTGAGAAAATTCATGTGCCAGCAGTGCACAGGCCTCAATTAATTTTTTTAATGCATAAAAATTCAAACTGCGCATTTGAATTCACTGAGGCCTGCGCACTGCTGGCACTTGAATTTTCTCACAAATGGTTCATTGGTGAGTTTTTCATTGTTTATTTTATCCTTTGAGGCACCACTGCACTTCCGATGTATCATTCAGCTCAGTGAATGTGTTTATGTTTTTATTTGATGTTATTTTGATTTACGCACGTTAAATTTGTTGCTATTTTGTTAATAAACTTCAAAGGTCAATGTTAATAAAAAAAGTAAATTGTAGATATGAAAACCATGGCTTTAAAACAAACATTATATGTTAAAAATGGGAAACTTGTTTTTTGAACATATCTTGCTTTTTACCTCTAACATGCCATTTATTAAGGATAAATGTAGTCGAAATTCACATTAAATAAACAGAAATAAAGGAGAATGTTTTTCTCAAATGGTACTCTAAGATATATAGGAATTAAGTAAAAAGTTATTTTAAAATTTTGATTTAACAGTGCAGTTCAAATATAGTCATAACTCATTGCATTGATATCTAGTTAATGTAATGCTGAGTGCAGAGTGACAAACGCTTTAAGAATTCTTGTATTGTTAATGAATGTAATGATGTTGATCCTAAATTCCAATTTTTTCTTAGTAAAATGAAAGATGTTTCTCATAAATTTCAGTAAAAAAAAAAAAAAATACAATGATGCAGTTCATTAACTTCTTTTTTTAATAAAACTGCATTTCAATATTTTTCTTCATTTCATCATAATTTTAATTATGAGATGTTAAAATATAACAAATAAATTGTTAATCATGAAATTGTATGTAATGTGTAATCATGTCTTTATTTCTTTTCTGTCACAATTTACTGAATCATATCTGTATATTGATGAAAGTAATGAACAACAAAGTAATATATACATTCTTTGAAATAAATCACTTGAAATTCAAAGCAAGCATTCCATTGTAATAAAACTTTGTACAACAATATTGATAGAGATTAAAAAATCGATTACAAAAGAGAATATCAATGAATCTATAAAACCACATGAGTGAGGTAGCCAAGTGGTAAAGCATTTGAATGCGGGCTGGAGGACCCGCATATATTTCAGAAGAGTTACATCTTAAAATGTAACACATCAATACCTAATAAAGCCACTTCTGGCTGTGAAGCATGCTGTTTTATGGTGTGGTACGTAACCAAATAAAATATTTATTGTTATCCTGTGACAAATTTTTCCAAATGTTCTAAACAAGCTCCCCAATATTATGTAGCATCACATATCCACTGTTGCAACATCATCACTGCAGTTAAGATGTCAGGACCTTAGTTGACATTACTAGCAGCATGTGTTTCTGTATTCCAATGACATAGCCTCTCTCAAATTCGCAGTCGTCAAATGTGTTGTTGAAGCATAATTATCAGCAACTGAAGTGAATGTAACAGATAAAGCAATCAGTATATTCACAGCTAGTATCTGACAGCCCTTAGATAGGCAGCACAATGCACAATTCAAATGTGCTCTTGGAATAACCTTGACTTTCACTGGTGATAACATTTTATTTATTTGTAAGCATGATCACAAGTTTTGAGAGAAAACTCTTCTTAATAATATTCATAACATTTATCTTCTGCTATTCTTCTTTTTATTGACAATATTTCAATCGTGCTATTGCCGATATTCTTCGGCTATTACAAATCCATTATTTTGAAATTTGCAGTATACATAAAATTTATAATGGAATTAAAAATTGAAGGAAAAATTACCATATTTGGATATTTTATTAAATGATACCGAATTTAGCCTAACCTATGAGAAAACATATGAGAGTGATCATACATTAAATTTTAAATTTGAACATAGTTTAACAGTGAAACATGCAAATATTAAGAACTATATAGATAGGATCACCACTTACACAAGTAAATAGAAAATTATGGGATGCAAAAATAAGATGAAAACTAAATTGGCAATGAATGAATATCCTGAAAGATTGGTTGTATTGTAAATTATTTCCATAACAAAAAAACTGATGAGTAAACAAAATTATAGTAAAAGATGATAAAAATTATAAAAATATAATAAAAGTTCAGCAAGACAATAAAAGTAAATATATCTATTAATGAAATATGTAAAATGAATTACATTACAATAATAAGAATTAACAGAAAAAGATTGATTTTAAAAAACAGAGGTAGAGAAAAACATGAGAAAAATTAATTTATGGGTCAAATCCAGTTAATTTCAGGTTAAATTCAGATTAATCAAAGAGTCTACTTATTGTAACAGATAAGTGACTAAGATTTTATCTGAATTTGATTGTAAATCATTTTATTTTTTAAAATTTAATAATAGTTCCATTAATTATGAATAAAACATAAAATAAAATTCACAGAATATGTTAAAAACAATAATGTTGTATTTAATATGTATAAATTTGCAATTGTTTCTGCTCATTGTAAATTATTTCATTTTTGTCCAAGAATTGCAAAGAATTTAAAACTTGAAATTTTAAACAAGTATTTGATTTTGAGCCATTCCAGCATAGCCTTGTCGTCAAGTTATGGCCTTTCATGAGGCAGATGTGTCGAAACCTGGGTTCGAATACCAATGTTGGCATTGGATGTTTATTTCCTTTCATAGATTTGCTTGCTTCTCCATCTTTCCCTTCAAGTCTAAAGCCATTCCAAAATGGCTTCCTGAGGATGGTCATTGGTAACCACTTCAGTTCTTTCCCAAGATATTAAAAGGAGGGAGACCAGACTCCTACCTGGCGTGCCCTCGGGTGGCAGCTGAGGGAAAACCCAACGGGTTGCTTCGAATAAGGAATAAGGAGCAGTGAATGAAATGTACAGCAGAGGAATGTCAACCCAGTTGCACTATCTGTCGACATCTCTCATGGACAATCTTGTCCATGGAAGCCTCAACCCAATATAATATGGATGAAGATGAGTAAGTGAGTAATCTGATTTTGATATATACTGGTACATACTGAACCTGTGAAATGTCTGACATATATTTGGTAATGTGTGTTGAAAAACAAATTCTATCAATATATTTCAAAAAAGATGGCATGTGGTCTATACTGTATTTTACCTTTATAATTAGCTCTTGCAATTGATAAGATATCTCTTCATTTTCAAACCAAGGTTCTGGATAAGCATAGCCAGCAATTGCCACCACTCCAGATGGAACCAAAATCCGATGAACTTCCTCAAAGAATTTTGGAACGTTAAACCAATGCACTGCCTCGCATGCAATTACCAAGTCAACAGTGGCATCTTTCATGGGCAGCTGTTCAGCATTGCTTACCCTATCAGAAACAAAATCCATTAAGAAACTGAACCATTTGTAATTGTTAAAAGTTTACTGGAATACGTAAAAAAAGGAAGATAATCCCTAAAATGTTTTTTTTTTTCCCCTGCTTTAGACATGCCCAGATAAAGCCTTCAGAGGTTTCAGATCGAACATTAAAATCCTGTAAAATCATTGAATGCCTGGAAATAAAAGACTTAAGATTAGTCTTGTTTGCAGCTTAGCTAAAATCTACTGAACTAATCAAATTTCTTTGAATAATTTTTCACTTCATGAACTTAATTTCGTAATTCTGTAGATGAGTCATTTAAGGTCAAATCAGGGATTGTCTTCCATTTTTACTGAATTTTGGGTAAAAAAAATGAAACCATTTGATTTTTTTTTTTATCATAAATTGTATATTTTTTCCCCAGGAAAACTTAAAGAGTAGAAAAATTTATTAACCAAATATACTTTTTAAAAAAAAATAATGTTTTGCCTTAAAGTTGTGGATTTAGACAAGACTGTCTTTGGGTTCTTGGCACCAAATCAAAATTGATGCTAAAAATAGAACTCGATGGAGAGGTGTGATCGAAGACCTATGCTCCTTTAAGATGTTAAGAGGATTAAGTCTTTGGCACCTAAGTAGCTATTCTTCTCTGGTTTTATGAAGTTTATTAAAAAATTTAAAATTATATTTACTTTGTGTGTTTTTTTTTTAAAAACATGAATCAATGAAATAACACATATTTTGAAATACTCAGTTGAAACCAGACTTCTTTGGAAATAAAGTAAATTCAAATTTAAATTATCTTAACATCTATGAAAATCAAGATTTGTTTGAATTTAAGTCTAAATGAATAATTTAAAGAAACAGTATAATTTTCAAAACATCTTTTCAACATTTTTTTTTCATAATGAACCTGAAAAATGAAATACTCGAAAGCTTCAAGATTTATTTTAAATGCTTACTGTATATTCTCACAAAACTCAAATAGATGAGAATAAATTGAATGGCGAGTGCTTAATTAGATACTTTTGAATTACTTAATGTACTTGGTTTGTTGAGTGACAGGCTATAAAAGTTTCAAATCAGGATGTATTACCAAATTGCCAAAGCCTGCGGCAAAATTAGCTCAACTGCTGATTCTCTCAATTGCAGTAAGCAATTGCATTGTGGAGAGAATGCATAGAGGGAAACAGTGAAAAGTATAAATACCATGTTGACATGAATTGTATGTATCATGTGGACCACTGGCGAATTAAGGGGTTGCAGCCAGGGGCCCCCAAATTATGTATGTGTATAAACTTTATAGACACACTTATGTTATTATTTCAATAAATTGTTTGCGAATGAATAACTAGTACACTTTAAACCTCTTTAGATCCTATTTATTTTATATGCCTGTACCGATTATGTTTATCTGACCAGAATGTGATCCCTTTTTACTAGTAAACTGAAATCAGTTTGATGCAAGGTCTCTGACAAAATCTTCAGCCAGCTGTCCATGCAAGATTGCTCAGCAACTGATATGGATATAATTTTGTCACTAAAGAGTAATCAAACTTCACAAAAAAAATACTCAAATATTTTGGAAGAAAGTACGGCTGTTGTTGTGAGTAATGCTAACAATTACTAATTAACAATGGATGAAACCAAGTGCTTATAAAGTGACATCCTAGTACAGCTGTTTCACGCTAATATGGCGATCATCAGCTAGAAGCAGTCACCAGTAAACAACGAGGTCTCGACACACAGGCGAATGGGAAATATCGTCGGAATCAATGTAGAGCCTGAAAAGCTTAAATAAACAATTAAATTTGATTACAGTCAAATACAGAAAGATATTGAGCTTTTGATTAATTAAAAAAATCAAACAAACAAACAAAAATACACAAACATTTATTTACATGATTAATTTTTAAAATATTTGAAAGCTCTTTGAATATTATATACTATGATTATAAGTTTTTATTTAACATTTCATAAAATAAATAAATAAATCTGCACTGATGATATCTTTGTCTGAAGAACTGATGAAGTGTTTACTTTACTTAAATTAGTTATTAGTTATACTAACCAATGTTAAGACAGAATCCAATCTATTTTTGGCTGGTTATATGTTCATATACGATATTTTTATCAGGGTTACATTTTAATACAAAGGTTTATCGATTGATCCATCTGAAATTTTCTCCAGTTTCAAAAATTGAACTGAACTCTTATAAATATTTGTATGGATAAATCCTAATCTCCAACAATAAGAAGCCATATTAATAATCAGACATTCAGGAAGCAGCCTCTGGCATTTTGTTAAGGTTAGTCATTCCGTAATAGGATACTTGCACTTATTTAATGATATGCAATTGGTATTGAGAATTGTTCAAAATAAAGACTGTTTAAATATTATACTTTTAGTCTTTGCATTTGTTGAAAATTGCCAGATACCTGAAAATACAGTATTAAGGCTTACAAACAGTTCGATTTTAAACTCTTCTCCATGTCATAAAATTAACAAAAAAGGATATCGCTGGTTAAATAAATAATCTATTCCATCTTTTTTTGAAGCCTTACTATTAACAATGTTCTCGACAGCTTTGTCAGGAGTTATGGCATCTATGACCCTAATAATTAACATTTAATAAATGTTTATTTTAATGAATACTTATTTTATTTGGAAATACAACTTTACTTTTCTTAAAAGTCCATAAACTTGATGCAAATTATATTCCTCGATTTTTTTTTATTTCCCTTGCAGTACCAACATTTTTAAAAAAAAGTTTATTTCCTTTGCAGTACCAAACAGCTTTTATAATTCAATGCTTTTTAGATTGGAAAGAACCTTAAATGCATATAAGTTTTTTTTAATGAAAGTATTATAATAAAATAATCTATTTTATTAAAAATTGGTGTTATCATTTCTAAAGGTTTTTATGAATAAATAAATGTTAATCTAATGACTTGAAGGAATAAATGTCTTTCTGTCAGGATTCCAAAAATTTGTAAAATGCAAAATATTAAAAAATAATAACAACAATTATTTTTAGAAATATGGGCAAGCATCCGATTGGCCCTCTGATCTGAACTTCACCCTATTTGGTTGATGATCTCAGGAGTCTTAACCTCTGTTTAGAAAAATGCAATGCTTTAAATTATTTTAGAAAAACAGACATAACTGTCATCTTATAATTTAAAAAATTAAAAAGTCCATAAATGGAACATAAGAAATGCACTTAAATTATCTTTATTTCAACACTCACCTGTAAAGAAGAAACCAAAACACAATTTAAAGAAACTCAAGTGTGGAATCAAACCATCATTACCTTAAGAAGTCCAGAAAATCTTGGAAATAGTGTGTTATAAGAACAACCAACACCATAATTGTTAAAATGAGTTTTAGATAATGTTATTAAGGTAAAAGATGATAAAGAAAGATCTGTTTTTTACCACGGCTTGAAACTGTAGCAGATTAGTAAATCTATCATCAGGAAGAACATTACCAGGGGTTTTCTCTGGCTGAAAATAATTTAATTGCAATCATTGTATGCTGTATAAACATAGATTACCTATCTCTTTTATCCTGAAGTTATGCTTGAATGAATTCTTTTGGCTAAATCTACATGCAGACGATGTTAATATGGTTGGAAGACAAATATTTTCCATATCGTGATATTTTACTTCACAATAAGTTTTCTAGACTTCTCTAAACACTTGCTATTTTCACATTGTTACTTCAGAGTGCTTCTTTACCTTGTGAATGATAAAGTTAGAGAGTCGAGCTTTCTTTCCCAAATTTGTCATAATTGCAATTAAATAACAAAGCAACACAAATGTGTTTTTCAGAACCACAAATGAGAATGAAGGACACTTAGGTCTCAAGACAGGATTTAGTAATTTCATGTGGAAATCAAACAATGCTATCTTTCAAGCTTTATTTCCTATAGTTCGACTGATTTGATTTCAACATCTCAGTATAACTATGAGAGCTTTTCCATATGCCTCTACTTCAGTTTATCAAAGTGTAAATGGCTAAATAAAGCCTGCGTTATTTTATATAAAAGTGATCTAACTGAAGCAATGGATACTTCTACCAATCATTTGGATTTACTTGACCACTTAGCAAAAGTAATACTGATCAATCTAATTATTTTACCTGAAAGCAATTCATAAAATTAGTTAATTACCTGAAATCCACATTTTTATTATTATTGCTAGTGACAGCTTCTTCAATCTGAGCTTTGCTACAGTCAAATCCAACGACTTGATCAAAGAATGGGGCAAACATTTTTGTAGCTTGGCCACTACCACAGCCAATATCAACTGCAGTTTGTAGTGGACGGCGAATCTACAAAGAAATGCCAATCAATTATGTGAAACTTCATGAGAGATGTTAAACCACTATTAAACTACTTGAACTTCAGTAAAATACCATAGAACACTTCCTCCTGTCATCATTGCATTATTAATGCTTGAAAATAATAATTATAATTCTGAACTCTATTAAATTTAATCTGAAGCCTATCAGTAGTAGGATGAAACTAACTGAATGTGACTACAGGATGAAGGATGGAAAATTCTGCAATTATCCTTTTTAAGCCAAGAAAAACATGGGAATTTAACAATTCTCAGAACTGATTCAGTATAAGGATAAAAATGATTAGCAACAAATCTTTTATTTTTGGTGCTTTTACTGTGCTATCTTAGTTTTTATGCAGTGAGCTTTTCTTCTCTGTAATATTATTCATTGGATAAGTTAAAATTGTTAAATTTTCTTCCTCATATATAAAATAATAAATATACAACCATAGGCAGATCCAAAGGGGGGGCTAGTGGAGGCTATAGCCCCTTCCTTTGGCTGTGAATATAGAGTGGATAAAATGGAGTATCCAAAGGCTGCTGCCTGATTGACATTAATATTGCCATGATGATGATTTCAATTGCTAATAAAAAGCTGGCATATAGCGTGCGTTTCAGACACACAGGTATAGTCAGCCCTTCAGAAAAGTTAGCCCCTCCCCCCTTTGAAAAATCTTGGATAGCCCGTGTATACAACTGAACCTTTCTCTTTTTTAGCTCAGTGGATGATTTATGCAGAACTATGAATACAAAGATTATATATATTTAATAGACTTTCAAATGTTTTAAGGCCATTGGATTAGTAGTTAGTTTGATTCCAGTAAGTTCTGTATATTTGTTAATTTTTCCTGATTTTTGGCTATCAAATACTTTGTTGATTCCTAAAGTCCATTTCTTTGTGTTTTGTAAACCTAATCAATACTTTTTTTCCTTCGATTTTTACTTCGATTAAAAAAAAAAAAATCCTCTAAATTTATATATTTTTTATTATTAAAATTGTTAAGATTGTTTTATAAAGCTTTTAGACTTACAGATGAAGAACTTAAGCAAATGAAAGAACTATTTATTTGAAAAGAATTTAAGTTTCTTATTAGATCTTGGTCCCAATGTAGCAATTGTTTCAATTGAATTTATTCTCCTACAGGCTGTGCACTTTTTGATAAAGCCAGTAATTTTTTAAGACTTAATTAAATAATTTCAGGACAGGAATTCCGTATTTATTTCTTTATAAAAACTTTCACCTTTTTTATTTTAACATTAATTAAAGGTTTGAAAACAACGCTTCTATTATCATTATCAAAGAGTTACAGCAAAATATTTGATTACTTGTAGGAAAAGATAATAGACAATTTTAAAGTGCGTTGAAGACAATATAATAAGAAAAATAAGGCATACAAAAAAAGTTCACTGAGCTTTTTTTGGATATTTTGTACCAGGAACCCAAGACGGACCATTTCGAGATTCCTATCCCTCCTCGGTTGGGTTCGCCCAGGACTCAACAGCTCAGTGGAACCAAAAGAAACATAAACAAAGGACAAATGAACAAAACAATGACCCCTTTAGTTAAAAAACATGAAAATGTAAATTAAAAATAAAAAAAGTAAAAATTCATTTATATTTTGATGTTTTTTAAGCTAAAGGGTCATTGTTTTGTTTATTTGTCCTTTGTTTCTGCTTCTTTTGGTTCCACTGAGCTATTGAGTACTGGGTGAACCCAGCCGATGAGAGATAGGAATCTCGAAACGGTCTGTCTTTGGTTCCAGGTACAAAATATCCAAAAATAGCTTAGTGAACCTTTAATTTGTGTGGGTTTTTAATCATTATTTTCTTGTTATAGGAAAAGAGAATTGTGGAAAAACAATAATAATTGCAGATAAAAGAAAAAGAAAAAAGTAGATAAATAATATTGCAACTTTCATCAAGGGTATTATTAAAAATATACATAAAGATAAACTACTTCTAGGAGAAAAAAGAAAAGTCTTTAGAATACACTGGCAAATACCCTTCAAGTGAAAAGGTATTTTCCAAATAACCAGTGTGCGATTTGTAGGGGGATTCCCCCCTCCCCCCACTGGCTTGGACCATCCCAACCTCTGGATATGAATGATATACCCCTGCCTGGGATAATTTACCCACTGGATATGCTAAATTCACACAAATATTTAATATTCTTATTGTTAGATAAGAATCTTAATTTCGGTGAAACGAAATTAAAATTTGTACTTTTCTGTGATAGGAATTTGTCTGTCTATATTTCTTTTACATGTAGGTCTGTATCGTCTTTTCATCAACAGAGTCTGTTTGAATATTTAATAATAATTTTGAATATTCAAATAAAATATTTGAATTACAATTATAAAAAAAAAATGTCCTATATAAGTATAATTGAATATCTCATAGAAATAGTTATTGTTTAAATAAAAGAGATTGTTAGAAGCACACATGTACATAAATTCAAGTAATAATTATTATTGATATTACTGATAATTTGTGTAGGAACATTATCAAGGTTCTAATGATTCAACTATAATCAAAGCTGGAATTCATGTTAAGAAGTTATTGTAAAAGAATATTACACTTTCTAAAAAAAAAAATATATATTTCTTTCTATAAAAATTATATATAAAGGACACTTAATTGTATTTTAAGTTCTGATTATTTATTTCTATAATATAAGATGTTGATGTGAATAGCAAATTTGGGTAAATTTTCTTATTGCAAAAGCACAATTTTTTTTTTTTTTTTGCTCTTTTAAATTGAAAATCAGCGTATTTTCAAAATGCTGTTTTCAACATTTTTAAAAAATATCTTTCATTTGCACTGCTCAAATGAAATGCTAGGGAAAATGGATTATATTAATAGAACTGGAAGTAAATACAGTATCCTTTAAATATATACAGTGTAAATATATTTTTTTTTCAAGACTCTTCTCACTTTTTGACGGAGTTTTTGAACATTTACGAACAAAGCATTCACATAAAGATCTTTCGATATTTTTCATCCATTTTTTTTTATTGCGTATTACGTGATGATGTTTGTTGTCCTCAAATCATGGCAACGTGCTCATTTTGAAATAAAAAAAAAATGGATGATATTTTCTCAAAAATCAACCTAATTTTTTTGAAAATTTAAAAAAACTGGATTAACTATTGTTTTTGAAAACAGTTAAAACAGATTTGGCGACTTTTTTCACATGTATCGCTTTAGGAAAACCTGAGATGGCTCCCGCTACCCGAATTAAAATGGAATGGGCCTAAATTTACATTTCCAATGTTTTAAAAAAACAATCAAGTAGGTAAATCAATTTTTTTTAACACATATAAAATTAAAAATATTGTAATTTTTTCCCGCTATGATCAGAGGCCATTGGAAAACTTGAAAATGAAACTGAGAAATACTCTGTAAGGCTCTTTTTTTTTTTTCTACTAAACTTGACGTCACTAATGAATGCTCCCCTAAATGAAACCGATCTTTGAAAATGACTTTACTTTCACTTTGAGAAACTCGAGAACTTTGTTGATAAGAGGCTCAGGTGGTTGCGGTCGGAAACTCGCGTAGACTTTAGCAGAAATCTTGTCATCGTAAGCCATCTCATGGGCAAATCGTTCACACGATAAATATAGACGTATATTCTGTAAAAGACGTTGAGATCTCGAACTCAGGTACAGCGACATCGTCATAAGTACTTCGATCACACCATAAATACATTCATCGAAACCTTAGAACACATTAGATTTCATTGTTTGGAATCGTAACGAACCTAGTGGCGATAAATGAAATAATAAAAATTAAAATAAAAGAACAATAAAGCGCTTTAACTTATAGGAACAACAATAGCAAAAATGATTTGAAATCTTTCTTTTTTTTTCCCTTTTAATGAAAAATTAGGATTATAATAATAATTTTTGATCAGAAGGCTTCACGTGTAAGGACGAAGAACTTCACGTAGAATTCCTAATTTTTTTTCAATGAAATCAGATGTAAAAAAAAAAAAAAAAAATCCTGATTTTTATGGACTCTTTACATATTGGCCTACATATTAAAAAATATTAAAATTTCTAAAATTACGATAAGCTATGTTATTTAAGTAAGAATACATTTCGAAGAATTAAAATGGATTTTTTTTAAATAATATTTATTTTATGATTTTTCACTGTTGATAAAAAAAGAAAAAAAAAAGTAAATTACAGTTGTGCCAATTTCCGAACAATATGATGATAAGATTTAAAAATAATTAATCTAATATATTGTGGAATTCTAAAGATATACGTATAATTAATTCTTAGCTTTTCCAAGTATGTATTTTATCAATAATTAATTTATCGCAACTGTATTTTGGCGATTTTTAGCGCTATAGTATAAAATCCGTGAAATATACACGGAAGTAAAACAGCTCGACCGAAAGACCTTCGTTTTACGATTCTTGATTTTTTAATATCAACATGCTTTCCTGGCAATTTCGGCGAAATAAGTTAACCTCCAAATTGAGCCAATGAGAGTGCCCCACAATGCCTTACAGGGGCGTAGGAATTATTTCTAGTTCATTTTTTTTTTTTATTATGCACTAAATGAATAGAAGCAAAAGTTTATACTAATTTGTTTAAACTTAAGCATTCTTTTTTTTTTAGTTGTTTTTGAATTAAAATTTTTGGATTGATTTAAAATAATTATTATTTAATAAGATTATTATTATTTTTTTTTTTGTATAAACTTTTAAGCAAATATTGAACAACGCACCAACATTAAATCAATTAATTTTTCTTTTCAAAAAAAACATTTCGATAGTTATTTTTAAAATTAAATTAAAAATAACAATGGATGAGACCAAATTATTCCCAAGTGACATCCTGGATCAGCTGTTTCACGCTCGTTCGCGATCATCAGCAGGAGAAGTCACAGTAAAAATATTTTAAAATATATTCTCTCTCCACTTTGATGACAAACAAAGGAACATCCATTTTTTTGCCTATTAATAGTATGATTGGAATAATATTTCCAGAACCTTCAGGCGCCAACTTATATACATTATTGGTGGGATAAGAGCAACTAAACAGGCACATCTACTTCCGTTTTTTAATAAAATTTGGAGATGAATAATTCTAACTTGTAAGGCCATAAATATGATGAATAAGTTATTTTAATGGTAATTATTTTCATTATAAAAATCAATTTAAATTATACTGTATATTTCATTACTTTTAGTGAATGATCTTTATTTAATTTTTAATATTGGCTTTGATGCTTCGTTCGTCTCATACGACTTAAGCCTCCGAACGATGGCTGTACATGTTGAGACCTTTCAGCAAAGGTAAACAGCATATCCATTATGTAAGTGCCTTAGTTTTTTGAAAACGTCGTTCAAAGTACAAAACTTGTCACTTTTTCGTGTGCATTCTTTATATCTGTCGTCATATCTCAGAATATCTTTGTGGATCAATGTCGTTCTCATAAAATTCTACAATTTCATCACTTGTTATTGCTTACACTGGTAGTAAACTGTTCAACATTAAAGTGAAAAAAGTTTGATTTTAATTCAAATCTTGAGGTTAAACAGAAACATTTCGATACCAGCCTTTTGGATTTGTGAAAGGATGAATATCTACACGACTACTATTTTTCGTCATTGAATCCGTATCCGAAAATAAAGTGTAATTGCGATAAGCTCAGACCATTTGCTTTATTTCCAGTTTCTGCCAAAATTTGAGCTGAATTTCGTAATGTTTGTTTCACTGCTGCAGTTTGGTAGATGCATCTTGGAAACGGAGTATTCTTTAACGTGCCAAATAATTCATCAAATGACAACCAAGGAAGGCAGAAAGGAAATTAAAATGATCTCGCACCCCGAGCTGAGAACGAAACGGCCGTTCTTGACTCTCCCCGGTAGATAGCTCAGGGTGCAAAAGGAAGATTTTTTTTTGCATACTTTGAAGTTTTCATGGAATGATAAAGTAAAGTTACAGATAATATCTTCGTATAAACCTAGGGATAAAAATTATCAACCATTAATTAGTCTTAATATCATACCTCCTTCTTAGTTCACTCCTCTTCATTTTAATGTATTAATGTAAAAATATTGGCTTATGAAAAAGATAGTAAAACAAGATAATTAATGCTTTTAGACAGAGTCAAAAGCAAAGCGGCCCCAAAATATGCACAATTTTATAAACACAATTTTATAAATAAAATTTTATCGGAAGCGACCACTTTTGACCCCCAACTTCCGGTCAGGAAGTGAGTCCTACAGGTCTGATATTTTGGACGTGGTCACCTACTTTTTGATGCTGAACACAATAATGAAGGTTTCATTTTAATATCTCTAACCGTTTGACTACTACAGCGTGTAACATCCAGCAAGCATAAAAGCAAGAGCGGTTCCCTATATTTTACAGGCAATCTGTAACCTAGGAGCCGTTACAAAACTTTTTATACAGTAGAACCTCGATTATTCGAAACTCTTTTAACCGGAACCTCGTTTAACCGACGTTGGTTTCCTTAATATTTTTTTTTTGGTAAAAAAACAATTCCCCCCCCCCCCCCCAATCTCCCATGCTGTCGGAAATTCCATTCTATTATCCCTCTTTGCCGGAAATTCCATTCGTCTCCAAGACCATCTTCCTTCTGCCTTTCTATTGGCTACTTTCTGTCCGATCCAGAAGCGTTCGCTTTACCGAAATGTAGAACATTCATTTATGCCTTGGAGCCCACTAAAAGTAAACGTGTTTTGTTAACAGTGGAATAGAAGTTTCAAATTGTGAGGAGAATTGAAGCAGGTGAAACTTCTAAAATAAGCAATTCCGATGCTTTTGAATGTTTTGCTAAAGGACTGATGTGGTTGGAGCAACAGACTGACTCTGATTCTACAAAACTTAAGCTACTGAAACAACTTCGGGACAGATTGGCTAAACGACGTCAGTCATGCTTACGAAACAGCAAACTCCCGTTTAAGCCAATGTAAAGTATGTATCAACTGCCATATAAACATTTACATTGCATTTTCTGATTTGTATGACATCTATTGAACAAATTTATTATGTATAATTACAGTAATATAATTAAAAACATCACATTTAGTTACTTTGTACATGTTAAAAATCCAATGTTAAAGTTTTTGTGGTCTCCTGACGGCCATTTTTAAGTGCTCTCTTTTATCCGGAATTTTCGATTTACCGACGGAGATCCGGTCCCGACCACTTCGGTTAATCGAGCTTCTACTGTACTTTGCACTTAAATAACTCAGGTGTATTGCGGGTTGGCGCCTCACATGGGGTAGGGGGGGGGTTGCCGCCAAACACTTCATGTATCTTGCATGTATCTTGCAAACGCAGAAACGTTTTTGAACGACTGATATGTCGTTCGATAGAACTTTCAAATATCAATATTTTCTCAATATCATCTCTTCCAACTTTTATACTTTTCGTTTAAATTGAGAAAAAGTCAAAATTTGACCCTTTAAAAGGCGACATCTTGGAAACCAAAAAAGTTTTTCGAAAGATTTTGAAGCATTTTGTTTGTCTTAAAAAGATCTACATTTTATCCATTTGCATGACCAATCTATCTCTTACAGTTTGGTCACAAAATTGGAAAAACGTAAAATCTTATGACAGAATACCGTTTTTTAATTTAAGACTAGCCGGGTACAGTCGCTTCGCTCCGGAACCCTTGCATGTATATCATTAAAAAAAAAAAAAAACTTTATTTATTTAGCAAATTAATATTAAGATCGGAGAATATGCTGCTTCCCAGCCCGTTGTGGCCTTTTTCGCTTAACTCAGGTGAATTGCGGGTTGGCGCCACACACCTGGGGTTGCCGCCACACACTTCATGGTCAGTTTGCCAGATTATTCCCTATCCTGTAGGAATTTCGAAAAATCCGACCTTATTCCTTCTCTACATCATAAAGGGAACCTCTGCAAAATTTCAGCTTTCTACTCCAAGGGTTTGGTGGACGCTGATGAGTCAGTCAGTGACTGAGTCAGGACTTTTCTTTTTATATATGTACATTTTCATGAATTTTGTTTTGCTAACCTCATTGATTAGTTCTTTACAGATTATATTTGGATCTGTTATTTTCTCATTTTCAGTTCTTTATTATCCGAGATTCGTTCTTTACATAATATTCCTGGTGTTTCCATATGCTTATTAATGAAAATATGATCTATATTTGTTTTCGTATTTTCATGAATAATATAGTTGTTTCTTGTTGTTCCGTAAAGACAATTTTTGAAACCATTATTGCACATACGTTTTAGGTATTTCTGTACTGCGTTGTTTTTATTCATTTTTAAAAGATATATATTTACGTCACCAATTAGTGTAGTTGGACAGTTGTTTAATGCTGGGCGAACACGTAGCAATTTGCGGCAATATTGTGGGACAATATTGCTCGTTTTTATTGCTGACAACCGTTTCCAGCAATAAAAATTAACAATATTGTCCATTTCAAGATTATTTTTATTGCTGGAAAAAAAGGAACAATATTGCTGGAACAATATTGTCGAGAAATATTGCTGGTTCGCGAGCGAATCACATGAACGGATGAAATCACGTGAAAATGGTGACGTATAAGGAAGGCGGGACTTTGAAAATCGGAAACTAACTCTCTCACTCCGACCATGTTTTTTGAGAAAGAAGGCTTAAAATCAGCAAAATTGGTCGGCCCAAAAAAGATAATTCAAACAACAACCTTTTGTCAATTGATAATGAAAGAATCTTAATTGATTTCTACCGCGGTAAGGCGTTTAATACTAGATCGATTCTGTACGTTCGTAACAAGTTAGGCTTAAACGCAAGTACGCTTACACTCGATCGCTCCCATTTTATTCGCAAATAAATTGTATAAATAAAACCGATTTCGTACAATTGCTGGGAATATTGTCCCCAGTGCACCTATGCTCTGCTCGTGTGGTTGTTTATAATAAGGCGTTCTCACTGAGTGTGTAATGACTAGGGCTCCCTAGTGAAATACGAAGCGCCGTAACCATCAATATTCAGGGCAATACTCGTTTAGGAACAACTGTGTGTTCGCGCGTGATAACGGTTGTCAGCAATAAAAATGAGCAATATTGTCCAGCAATATTGTCGCATGTTGCTACGTGTTCGCCCAGCATAATATATTTTCATTTTTTAATGAATAGATCTTCAGTAATTCTTCAGTAAATTTACCTTTCTTTGTGTTTGGTGGTTTATATAGGGCTAAAATGTTAATATTTTGTGTTATATTTGAAATATAAATTGCCCTCGCTTCTCTGCGCTCCGCTCTATTTCTAACGATTAGTTTGCTGTTCTAAACTTGGTACAGATTGGTACCTCGATTAACCGAAGTGGTCGGGACCGGACCTCCGCCGGTAAATCGAAAATTCCGGATAAAAGAGAGAACTTAAAAATGGCCGTCAGGAAACCGCAAAAATTTTAACATTAGATTTTAATCATGTACACATGTACAAAATAACAAAATGTGATGTTTTTAATTATATTACCATAATTATAAACAATAAATTTGTTCAGTAGATGTCATACAAATTAGAAAATGCAATGTAAATGTTTATATGATATACGATACTTACTTTACATTGACTTAAACGGGAGTTTGCTGTGTCGTAAGCATGACTAACCTCGTTTAGCCACTCTGTCCTGAAGTTGTTTCAGTAGCATAAGTTCTGTAGAATCAGAGTCAGTCTGTTGCTCCAACTACATCAGTCCTTTAGCAAAACATTCAAAAGCATCGGAATTGCTTGTTTTAGAAGTTTCACCTGCTTCAATTCTGCTCACAATTTGGAACTCCTGTTCCACTGTTAACAAAACGCGTATAAATGAATGTTCTACATTTCGGTAAAGCCAACGCTTCTGAATCGGACAGAAACTAGCCAAAAGAAGCAAAGAGAGATGGTCTTGGAGACGAATGGAATTTCCAACAGGAGGGGTGATGGGGGGGGGGGGGTGAAAAATTCTTTATTTACCAAAAAAAAAAACTTAAGGAAACCGACTGCGTTTAAACGAGGTTTCGGTGAAAAGAGTTTCGGATAATCAAGGTTCTACTATAATTTAAAATTTAATCTTTTTACAATTTTCAATCGCTAAGTGAGGATAATTTGCAGTTGTTGCACTTCATCAATTAAATATTTCAAATTTTTAAAAAAGCTCTTTTGTCTGTCATTTGAATGAAAAAATCAAACACATTGTTGATAACGAAACATATTAGGTTTTATTACAAAACTTCATGATAAATAACATGTTTAGTGAAAATTCTTGAAACATTTTCCAAAAGATTTCCTTGCTCTGACGTTTTAGTAATTTGTAATTTAACATTTTGCTTACAGAATGTCAAACAGAAATAACGTTTTGGTTAGTTGGTTGGTGTTTAATGGCGCAAAAGCAGCTGCGGCTAAGCTGCGCCAAAATAACGTTTTTATAATATAGTTTTTGTAATATATAATAATAATGGCGGGGTACCGTCGCTTCGCTCCGGAACCTTTGCATATATAGCATTAAAAAAACAAACTTTATTTATTTAGCAAATTAATATTGAGATCGGAGAATGTAGGACTTCCCAGCCCGTTGTGGCTTCTGCGGATAACTCAGATGTATTGCGGATTGGCGCCACACACCAAAAATTTAAAGCAAAAAAATCACCTTTTTGCATGTATTTTGCAAACGCAAAAACGATTGTGAATGACTGATGTATCGTTCGTTAGAACTTTGAAATACCAACATTTTCTCAATATAATGTTCTCTTCCAACTTTTATACTTTTCGTTTGAATTGAGAAAAAGTCAAAATTTGACCCTTTAAAAGGCGACATCTTGGAAACCAAAAAAGTTTTTCGAAAGATTTTTGTAGCATTTTGTTTGTCTTAAAAAAATCTACATTTTATCCATTTGCATGAGCAATCTATCCCTTATAGTTTGGTTACAAAATTGGAAAAACTTAGTTTTATGACAGACAGAATAACGTTTTTATAATTAATAAGCTTTTATCGGAAGCGACCAATTTTGACCCTCCAACTGTCAGTCAGGGAGTGGTTAATTATCTTGTTTTACTAGCTTTTTCATAAGCCAATATTTCTACATACATGGTCATCTACTTTTTGATGCTCAACACAATGGTGAAGGTTTCATTCTAATATCTCTAACCGTTTGGCCACTACAGAGTGTGACATCCAGCAAATAGTGTGACATTCAGCAACACTAAACCAATAGAAGCACAGAATTTAAATAGATACAATGGTGTTGATATAAGAAATCAGAGTATTTTTCTAGCTAATGGTTTGACAAAAGAATATTTGCTTTCATCAAAATCTGTTGCATTCAAAGAATTACTTTAATAATTATGTTTAATGACTGTATGATCACTTTTTTGGTTTGTTAAATGGTTTTTACCGGTATGGTTTAGTATTATTTAAATACAAAGATGTTGTTCCATTTTGATATGTGAATTTATTTGTTTTAATCGAGAATATCTTATATCATGTTTCTCTTTTGTTTGTCTTAGTTAGTCTTTATTTATCAACAGCTTGAAACAGGAATAAGGAAATTTTCCGAAAATTTGCAATATAGGCCTATATTATTTATTATTTTATAAAATAATTTGAAGAAGTTTGTTGTGATGGACATCAATTAATCTTTATCCAGTTCCGTCGAAATTATTTTTTTTTCTTTGAAAGTATAACATTTTTTGGTATAAAAAGGAATAAAAACGCACACGAAAAAATATCATTGAGCTGCTTTTGGATTTTTGGATACCGAGAAATCAAGACAGACTGTTTCTGGCTTATTAGCCATCCTCAGCTGAATTTACCCAGTATCTATGATGGCTAATTCCTTTTTATACCAACATATTTGTTCCACATACGTTAAAGTTTTCCTATTATACAACATTTTTTTATATAAATTTTAGTGTTTTTGTTTGCAATTTATGCTTCTTAGCTGATTGATACTGATTCTATATTTTTGAACTTCATTTCTTAAAACACTTCATTTTTTAAAGGCTTCCATTTTCTCTTTTATTTATTTTTTCTTCTTTTTTCAGGTAATAAAAGGCTGACCACTGAAAGGCTAAAACTTTTCTTCAGCTTATTTTTAAGTACATTAGGCTGTACATTAAGTTCATAGTCTCTTTACTTCTAATATTTCGTAAATTTCAATTTTTTGAATATTTTCTTGCGGAACATTTTGGAACATTTTGCTAACTTAGATATTCTAAAAAAACATTCATGTATGTTGCCAACTATCTGTAATAAATTTGGCAGATCTACTTCGGCAACATAAATAAATTAATAAATCGGTCATTCCTGTAAACAGGGTATTCCATCTCCAGGCTCTTTATAGTCATGTATATCGAAATAATTATTAGCTAAAGCAGGGCCGTCGCGTGGTTTGTTGGCGCCCGGGGCAAGATTTCGTCAGGCGCCCCTCAATCTCCAATTCAACAAGCAAAAAAAAAAAAAAAAAAACGGAATCTCCAATTCAACAATCAAAAAAAAAACCGGAATCTCCTGTTGCCGTTGCCGCGGTGCCCTGGGCGAGATTTCGTCAGGCGACCCCTAACAACCAAAAAAAAAAAATATAACGAAATCTCCTTTTGCCGCGGCGCCGAGGGCGATCGCCCCGGTCGCCGCGCCAACGCGACGGCCCTTGATAAGATTATTACGTCAAACAGCGCTCGCATTGAATGCTGGAGGAGAAGACAACCCGCCACATTCAAAGCCTTATGATTCGACAGTCACGGGATTGTTCGCAAGATACCGAAGTTTCACACAGGTGATTTAAGCCATTCGACGTAGCGATTCTACTGGATTATCAACAAGATTGAAAAGCCATAAGACGAATCTCTGTAAGTACTTTTTCAATTCTATTATTTTGAGGGAAAAGATCTCCTCAAAGTATTGTGCCACGGAATTGATAAAACCTGGAATTAATGAATGCGGAAATTTGTGTGTGTGCTTCGAGGAATTAAAATTAATATAGTAAATCAAATTATTGAAGTAAATGAAAGTGAAATTAGAATTATCGCAAGTAGTGAATTTAAGAGATTTATTTGTGATATTAGTGAATGCGGAAAATTAGTAAATTAAGTACAACGTAAAAGTTAATTGCAGAATATTAATTCAACGAAATAGTGAATTAGTGATTAACTTAGAATTTAGTGAAGTGAACCTTTATTTCATCAAGTGTGATTTAGTTAGGAGAAATATTAAATTATTATTTTGGAGAAATTTATCAAGGTGATAAATTTCGTGAAAGTGAGAATTCATAAGATTGAATGTTGTGAATGAAATTTCAAAATACCTGCACGAAGCAGAAGACTAAAGAAAGACTAGAACTTTATTATTCTATTATTGAAACAATCTATATTTGTACTCATCACCACTGTAATAAATTATTACAGTAATTTTAAATTAAATACCTGGTGTTGTTTTGTTGTGCATTAACAAAAAAAAAAAATATCAGCGTGCATTTCATACGCTCTTTCAAAGTTACTAAAGTAAATTTTTAATGACAGTAGCTTGGAATCGTGGTATCGACGAAATGATCCCAAATCATTATTAAGCGGGGAAAGGCCCATACAGAGAGGATCCATGAGAGTGGAGG
Source organism: Thereuonema tuberculata (assembly GCA_023159025.1). Lineage (NCBI taxonomy): Eukaryota > Metazoa > Arthropoda > Chilopoda > Scutigeromorpha > Scutigeridae > Thereuonema > Thereuonema tuberculata. The sequence continues at coordinate 33,416,983 of JAFIDM010012231.1, forward strand.
AAGTGGATCTACATGGAACGACTAGGTATCACAGAGTATCCGAGGATAAAAGTAAAGTGATACAGCGAAGTTCTTCTAGACAGTGTATCCTTGAAGAACGTTCATAGAAAAAGACGTTTCTGTAAGTAAATATTTTGCTTAACTTACTCAGCATAAAATGCCGATGGAACAATGGATCGCTATAATGGAACGAGAGACATTTCGTCAAGCAAAAGAGGTTAATTCAATTAATTAAAGAGATATATCAAAGAGAGATCCATTAAAGATAAAAACTCAATTTAATAGGAACTTTAAATTGTGTTAGCGGTAAATAATTCTTTGAAGAAAAAGGTTAAAAGAACAAGAGAGAACTTTGTTATTAAAACCGTGTTATTATTTTAGAACTTATAGTGAGCTTTTTAATTAATGATTCAGAAGACATTAAAATATTAATTATGAAGCAAGGAAATATTTTTGAACTTTAGTGAAAAGAACAGTGAATACATGTTAAAGAGTTGATTGATTAAACCAGAAGAATTTATATGAAGTTGCAGTTATAGAATATAAAACAGAACTATATTAAGATAGAAAAACTAGATATGCTCTACATATTGAGGAAATTCAAAGACTGGTTGATATAATTAAACTAATGGAAGAAAATGAAGAAATATGTGTAATTTATTCATAGAAGTATTGGATATTGAAATTGTGTATTCAACTGAACTTTACTTATGGAACAATTAAATGAAGTTAGAGAATGTAAGGGCTCTGCGTGATAACTGTATTTTAGCGTTAACATAATTATACCAAGATCAGGCTTTATTAAATATATATTACATTGAAATAAATTTTTTCATCACTTCTAGACTTTTTTTTTAATAATGAAGTCTACATTTTATATAAACTACTTTTCTACTTTAACCGACTGCATAGACCTATTCTGCATTACAATATTTGCATAGAGCGAATTTTTACTAAACTTCATTTTCTAAACTTTTAGGTAGAGCCGGAAAAAAATAGATGTTGATGTTAAAATTAATATAACTGTCTTAGGTTCTATAAGATTAAACTTTGTAAGAGAATTAATATAGGTAGATAGTAATTAATATGGGCGATCTTAAACCCATGAAACCGGGAAAATCGAGTTCAACGTATCTACAATTTATTTAAATATTGGGTCGGCAAGAGGTCTGTGCCAAAACAAGTATTGAAGAAAGATTCCTACCCAATAAAGACATTTTCAAAGATTGCTCTTGGCTGGATCCTAAAAAGTTTCGTGAAATAACAAACATAGATACTTTCCCTCCCGACATACTATGCACCATTCCCAACCTGTGTAAATTTGACAGAAGTCTTTTACTAATAGAGCTAAACAGTTTGTAGATCAAGACGAGGGTTTAACGAGATGCGAGAGTGGTAAAGTTGAATATGATAAAAAAGATGCCTAGTCAAGAAGACAGTGAAAATAATTATGTTGACTCTGAAGAAGAAGAAGAAAATTTTGTCCACTGCACCGAAAATAGACAATGCTTCAAATGTTTGGCCTGTGCTTTCCCCATTACTTATGAATTATCTCGATCTGGGCTTTTTATTAACCTATACAAAGCTTACACGTTTGTTGTTATCCTTCCATGTAAGCAAGTAACATGTCAAAGGGTATTTTCTACGGTAAAAATTGTAAAACACAGGCTTCGATCAACTCTAATTCAAGATACATTGTCCACTAATGAATCATTAATCATTAATCATTCACTAATGAATGTGAAAAAGATTTGTTTTTCAATCTACATTACTAAAATTTTTCAGTTCTCTGTCTGTCCAGCGCAATTGCTAATTATGAGTTTCCCTTGCTGAGAAAGTCAGATTATAATTTTTTTTTTTTGCCTTGCATGGGATTCGAACCGAGAACCTTCGTCCTTGCAGTCAGGAACGCAAACCATTCGACTACTGCTGGTCCCCCAATATCCAATCCTACTTTTCTTCTATTTGTTCAGTCTGTACTTATGTTGTAAAATTTACATTTTAGTCTAATATTCCCCTTTTGTCTGTCCGTCTGTGAACAAGTACCATTAAAATCTCATTAAATTATCATTAAAATCTCATTAAATTCTAAATGATTAAATTGTTATAATTGCACAACAATCATAACAATCGCAACATATATAGTGATTGATGTGATGTCAAAAGGCGCAATTGTTGCGTTTATTGGAAATAAACACAAGGAAATTAAAGCAATATCAATGATCAGAAAACGTTGCGACGCATTGTGATTTGTTTACTAATCGCTTTCCTTAACTTGCTTTAATATAGAAGTCATCATATTTAAATTGACGTAGGTAATAAAACATATGTTAACCTTTTCAAAGGTACAGAATAAATTTAAAATGGCACTTTTGAGGCAACTATTTTACAAAATTTTCCGAGGGAGTATTGTTTGTCCGCCACGAATTGAGACTTAGCCACGCCTCTTCAAACGGAAAAGACATTTCACAATAGGGTTGAGGGTTGGAAAAGAAATATTTTGGGGAAAAAAAAAATTAGGAAAAATTTTAAAAAATACTTACTATTAAAGAAGAAAATATTTATAAAATAATTATGAATAACATTTATAATATCAATAGGGAAAAAAATAATCAAAATAATGAAAAAATAACTAGAAACAATTGGTTAAAAATTTTTAAATCAATAACACGAATAATAATTTTGGTCTAAGATTAGAAAACGATATAAAATATAAATTATTCAGTCAAATTAATTGGGAAAAATATAATTCTGAAACGCTAAAACTTAAAATATTAATTGCTGACGTAATTGATGAGCATATTACTCTAAATTTTTAACTTAACTTTTGTTAAGTTTCTTTTCTTTTGTATTAGATAATTAACTATTAATTTACAGTTAATAATTATATATTAATCTATCAGCACCTACATTACAGGTATTCTTTATTTTTAAATACCTACTTTATTTTAAAATAGGACTGGCGAACAATAAAAAAAAAATGTTTGTAATTTCGTTAAAAACAGTTGCGATCTTTCATTATTAAAAATTTAAATCATCACCTGCAATATTTTTTATTATTTTTTATTATTCTAACAATTTTATTTTGGTGTTTTGATTGACTATTATTATTACAAACAATATTATATTATTTTAGTTTTGTTTTCATTTCCATTACATCAAAGCTTGCAGTTTGAATTCATGCAGCTATTATTATTATTATTGTCAATCTAATTCTATTTTTAATCTTTTAGTACAAGTGCCAATGGTCTTAATTTGTATTTGTAAATGTTCTGAGGAACTTTACGGGATTGTTTTTTTGTTTTTTTGTTTTTTTTTAACTGTTAACAATTAATTGTTAAATAAAACATTATTACCATGAAGTGTATATATTTGTTACTTACAATAATTAATATAATTTTTATATAATTACGATTTTTCTTACGAATAAATAAGAACAGTATAAATATAACAGTTCTTAAACAGCAAATCAATTTTATACATCGTTACGGTTAAAATATAACATTGTTATTATTATTATATATGGGTACTTCTACAAGAATTTTTAACTTTTTGGAGGAAAACGTGCCATACTTTATTTATTTTAAATAATGTGTTTTAACATAAAGTAGGTGGGAAATATAATCAATGTACTGTTCCAGAAAGGAACAGTCACTTTATTCAGTATTTTCGAATTTATTTCAGTTTTTCTGAAAATTGCCTCCAGGGGACTGACGGGTAGACCAGGGGACTGCCGAAAAGATACGTTTTATTGAAAATAGAAATGCTTTAAATCATTAAAATCATTAAAGTCTTGAAATTCATTAAAACAACATCACAATCAGTAATTTTTGGTATATAAAATAACTTTGTCTGTTACGTATTTAAAAAAAAAAATAGTTTAAAAACAATCCCGTAAAGTTTGTCAGAACAATTACAAATAATTAAGAACGTTGGCATTCGCACTTGTACTAAAAGATTAAAAATAGAATCAGATTGTCAGTAATAATAATAATAATAATAAAACATAAAGGTGCTTTGGCCCTTGACCCGCCATATTGTCTTAGCTGGGGAAACCCATGGTTTGAAACTTTTTCGAGATCATTATAATAATAACTGCATGACAGGGCCGTCGCGTGGTTTGTTGGCGTCGGGGCAAGATTTCGTCAGCCACCCTACACTTGATATTTGCGCCCCCCCCCCCCCCACCATCACAAAAATTTAAAACCAAAAAAAAAAAAAACCGGAATCCCCAATTAAACAACCAAAAAAAAAAAAAAAAGAATTTCCAATTCAACAACCAAAAAAAAAAAAAGGAATTTCCAAATTTTTTTTATTTTTGCCGTTGCCGCGACGCCCCCTGGCCACGCGACGGCTCTGAGCTAAAGTTATATTCACAGCTCCAAGATGATTGACAGCAGATGGATAGCAGCCATTTTCATACGTAATGATATATTAAAAATATTATAAGTATGACACGAAAATTATTCTTCTACATTTCCTTTGTAAATTTTAGAAATCTATGATTAAGTTCCAAAACTGAGAAGCAATTCCTATCTAGTTTCCTTTCATTTCATTAACTGCTTGGAATTATATTAGCCACATCCATAAACAATAGTGATTTATGTCATTCCCCTGCTCTTATTCAACTTGAATATTATTTGAAATAGCTTAAAATAACGGTAACAATACGTAAAGAGGAATCCGAGATGGATAAAACCATCAAAAATTTTGGAAATTCGAAGAATTCGTAAATTTGTATATATAATGTATTTGTATATATATATATATATATATATATATAATGCCACATTTTATAATCGGCTAATTTATCGATCTAAAAATTTAGTAGTATTTTTTTTCCAGTCGTGTCAGTCATCAGAGTGTAGAGAAATTCTCGATTAAATATTCGTAGCTACTCCCTATGGTGAGAAACACACATCTTTCCGGAGTTTCTTTTTTTTTTTTCAATCTAAACCTTTTCGAAAATATTGGAAAATACCTCCCTAGAAGATTTCTTCCATCCGAATGTTTCAGTAGAAGAATAACATTTTCAGCTAATCTTATCGCCAATAAAAAAGTATTCTTATTTTCTTAAAAATATTATATTCGAGTTACTTCTTGATTCGAATTCAACAACATTGTAATAGTGACAAACGTCCCGCTCTCTGCGGTTTATTTTTTTCCTATCTTACATTTTATGAAAATAATGATAAATATCTGTTTGCTTCATTTTTCTCACCGAAGTTCCAACTAAATCCAATCATTAGCGAATCGATTCAAACTAAACTTTCATTGAAAGCCAAAGTTATTTTTTTTTGGTATTAGTTTTAATGTGTATCTTTTGTAGATAATTTAATTAACGTCTTCAAAATTAAGACTCTTAATGAGAAATACTTGAAATTAGTGGTGGGGGCAGGGCCGTTGCGTGGGCGGGGCGACCGGAACGATCGCCCTGGGCGCCGCGGCCAGGGGGGCGCCAATAAAACAAAAACAAAAATGGTTGTTGAATTGGAGATTCCGTTTTTTTTTTGGTTGTAGATTTTCGGGATGGGAGGGGGGGCGCAAATATCAAGTGCCTACGGGCCCTGGGTGGGATTGAGTTTGGGAAGGGGGGGGGGCGCCTGACGAAATCTTGCCCCGGGCGCCAACAAACCACGTGACTGCCCTGGGTGGGGGAACTGTCCCCCATGTCAAAATTACTAGTTTAACCCAAAACACTCGAGTTCTCTACAGTGTGGGCGCCATTAATAGGCCTAATGTGTCTTTGAACCATGCAAGATTTCTACAAAACCCCAGTAAATGGCTGCCAAGATTATGTCTTTCTCTTCTAATGATTTACTTGATCTTTTGATGAAACAAAAGCAATGGATGGTTTCAGCAGCAACACCACGGACCAATGAAAGAAAACAAATGAAAATAAATTCTTCTCAGTCCCTAAATAATCAGCCTAAAAATCTGAGAACAAATAATAGAAACAAAACGTAAATATAACAACAAATTTAGCGTGTGTAAATCATAATAACATCGCTATAAAAACATATACACCTATAAAAGAATGTTTGCTGAGTTTTCAGTATGTTTGATACCAGAAATCCAAGGCAGACTGTTTTTGTCAAAAATATCAGAAAAATATCTCAATCAGTTGGATTCGCCCAGTTTCTACAGCTCAGTGAACTCAGAAGACATATAAACAAAACAAATAACGGCCCTCATTGAAAATATCAGAATTCTTTAATTTTTTTTGTTTAGCTTCGTTTGTTTTTCTACGGAAGTTTTGTTAATCTTCACTCGCCAGTTTTTGACAGAAACTCATAGGGCAATTTTTTCAAATATAAAAGTCAGATTCTCTTCATGAAAATATTTGTCGAGTTAAAGATCGATCGTTCACCTAAGATGCAGACTTAAACTTCATGGGAATATAAGATTTACCAGCAGTGTTATTTTGTTTTTTTTTCCCTCTGTTTTAGGAATGAGGTATGTTGAACAGAACCTGAATCTTTAGAATATTGCACAAGGACGAACGAAGAATGATTACCTCTATTGACGTTTTACATTTTAACTTACCTTTTGGACTTTTATTGGACTTTTATTCATCTTTTAATCTTAGATAACGACTCAGGTGACTAAGGTAATTCCGTCTCCATTTTCGTTAATTAAAAAAAAAAAGAAAAGAAATACTTCTCAAAGTGAGAAATTTATACTACTGGTGTTGGTCATAGCAGATATATATAAGTTAATTATTCATGATCACTGTCGTAACTGAAAATGATAGGACAGTAAAACTAGAAGAATCAAGGAACAAGGTCATCAGTTATGTGCAGGAAAACGACAGCATATATCAAGGAATCTTACCTTCAAAATACTGAGTGCAGAAATGAGAAAGTTTCATGCAGATCGTACGTGCAGAGTTCGCAATGTTATGGGTTTCTATAGCCAAACATAATTCCAGATTCCAGCATGTGCTCTCCGCCATTCATTAAGTTGGATCTGTAATGTTAATCTTATAATTCGCTGTAGGACATTTTATTCTAAAATAACAATGGCATCATTCCACTGAGCTCCTGTTGGACGAACTGGAATTACTGGATGGGCCAACATCAAAGAACGCCAAGTTCCTATTGTGATGTTTCAATCTCCAGGATGGAAATTCTCAGGTGGTGTGTAATGGATGGACCAACATTATCTCACACTGCCATGATTTCAGATATAACTGATTGATTTAACAAGATAGTTTATTTTCCTACATATAATAAAGTTGAAATTCCAAATATAATTTTTTACCTTTAACTAAAAAAAACACTAAAATAAAGGCAATCAACTGATTTGAAATGAGAAATTAAACAGTGTTAACTGATTTCAAACTATTTTATTTAAGAGAAAGAGAATTGAATGCTATCTTCCAAGCGAACATATTCAATAACAAAAGTATTATGGGTGTTGAAAGATAGACGAAATACAAACATCTTTTAAATGAATAGCATAGT
>JAFIDM010012231.1:33427273-33437988 GCA_023159025.1 Thereuonema tuberculata
TTTTGCTTTACTGTGTTATCATTCTATTGCATGTAGAACTATTAAAAATGACTATTACAATATAATTATTATAAAGAGTTTAATGAATATCCCAAAATAATGATGGCTTAATTGGCTCCATCATTTAAACTTATCACAATGAAATATCATCTGTTCTTGGAATTGCATTCACGGAAATTGACTGTTCATTTTCTGTTTTTACTTTACGATACCTCCCCAATCTTCATGGAAATAATTTCTGCTTAAAACGAGCTAAAAATTCAAACTTTTAAACTTAAACTATTTGTAATGATGCTTATTCATCTAAGTAGTCTAGTGTTGAATTCCTAAACTAGCACTAGAATAGATGGAAAAATATATATCAGGATAAATTCCTTCTGTAAATTAATTTGAAATAAATTTCAGACCTTGGCTACGTTTAGGGAAAATTTTTCTATTTGGGACAGCATAGAAACACTGACAAATGTATTTGAAACGTGATATTTCAAAGAGCTAAAATATACTTTAATATTTTAATATTTTTAAAGAATATTTCAATCTTATATTTCAGTTGATTTAAAATACAAACTCTTTCTTTTACTTTGGTTTAAATTCCTCATTTCTTCTTAAGCTAAATATTTTCTAATTAATTACTACACTTATTTAAATTAAAAGTTAGTAAACTCTTTTTAAATTCAGGTATAAATGTTTTACCTGATCCAATAACGGTCAGCATTAACAACATTTTGACATTCATTGGTTTTTAAACTACATAAACTCTTCAAAATGAAAGACGGAATGAAATCAATTGTACAAAATAATTAACTCTCTTGTACAAAACGTGAAGAATTACATTCACGTTTGAATGTAATTCTTCACGTTTTGTACAAGAGAGTTTGTATTATGGACTGAAATTCCATAAAAGAAAGAAGTTAAGTGTCACTTGCTACTATAATTGGCTACAAGCACATTATATTTCCAATAAAAATCATTTTTCTGTAAATACTGCAATTTAAGAGCCTTTGTGTTGCTGAAGTTAAATCAGGTTGCAAATCAATCCGGTTACAATAATTCAATAGATGAAACTCAGCATGACCTTTATGAAAATAGAATCACAATTAATAAAGAATTAATGTCCACTTATGATTGTTTTTAAGTAAAATGATATTTAAAAAACTATCTTTAATAGTTATGTGTAATCGTTAAAACTAACTACTAAGCTACAATGTAGTCTATTTTTCATTTAGATATTTTATAAATTTTTAATTCATTTAAATTTTTCTGCTTCTTATTTTGAATTTTCATGAATTACAACTTCAATCTTTATTTCAAACAAACTCCAAATGAAATTTTATTTTGAAAAAATAATTCTAAATAAAATAATAATTCATATTATTCTTATAAAGTGACATTAGTAAAGTTTTTTCATTGGATATTTTAAGAAAGGGCGTTTTCAGAATCGAAAGGATTTTATATTACTTAAATTTCTATTTAACTTCGTCTGAAATAACTTACCACTTTAGTAAGTTCATCTCTTTGATAGCCAGGGGTCGATAGCAATATACTTAATAACCGGCACTGCCAAAAAAAATGTAAAAACTATTTCCATTCGATTGTTTAAGAACCCACAAAGCATCATATGCGTTAAGTCAAAACCACCTGGACAACGGCTACCAGGGGCTTTGCATTAAGCCTCCCGATGCCATCAGACTAACGACAAAGTAGCTTAGTTGACAAAACTGGTTGTTGTATATATATCAGAATGCCTTGATTGGTGAACACTGGCCAATAACTTGATGTTTAGCTCTCGTAAGAGATACAGAATTTGAATATGACAGTTCTCTGGGAGCAAAGGCAGCATTAACCATTAAGTAAAATAAGCACTTGCTTACGACAACATGGGAAGGAGGGGGAAACCACAGATATTTTCCATTGCTGGACATATCATGCACCAAATGATTCAAAACTGTAAATGATGCAGCTGAATCAGGGGTCCACAAAAAGGATGCCCCATAATAAATGGGAAAAAATGTAGATTTACATTAGTGGAAAATGAAAAATGAATATCCCTAAGTGAATGGGAGGAACTTGTGGTACTGGTCGAGGTACTGGTAGAGGGCAGAAAATGCGATGATCAAAAACACAGTGCTGTGGAACAATTAGGAACAATTACCGGCCGTTGACAATCCAAGTCCCTATCAACAGTTGGTGAACTGCTGCAAGATAGGACGGCTATTCTCACATACAAATGCGCCGGACAGACAGAGAAATAAAAGATTTTAGTAAATTGGTCTAATTTTTCTCTTGTTTCAATGTCATTACGATTGCAATTTATATTTAATTTTTCTGAAATGCATTTCATGATGTCATTTAAGTTTTCATTTGTATTTTCTTTTACATTTAATATTTCAAGGTTTTTTCCTTCTAGAATATTTTTTCATCAATTCAGTTTCTTTGTATACCAGATCCCTTATTTATTATGGCTTCTTGTTTTAATCCGTTTATTTCTCTTTTCTTTTGGTTTTTATTTACTTCTTCAATATTATGGATTTTCGGCAGTAAGTCATCATAATTTTTTGTCAGAAATTCCAAAGATTCTTTAATTTCAGTTATATTTTGAATTATAGTATCTAGACTATGTAATTTTCTAATTTATTAAGATTATCTACTTGGGTTATTTTGTATTTCCTCTAAAGTTTTCTCTGTATCTATTTGGGTATTTTTTTCCCAGTTGTATCCTCATTATCAGTTATTGTGGTGAGTGGAAGGTTTTTTTTTTTTATCATATCTGATCAGTTTGAATTTCCAATAATTTTTACTTTTTAAATGTCGTAGCCCTATACGTTGTTCCTGCTAATGAACAATTATGATGATATTCTGATTTGCAGTTGTAATATTTAACTTCCTGATCTATTATTTTCATGGATCAGACTGCACATTTATTTCTAGATCCCATTTTATTTTATTTTTAAATTATAATAGTAGTTATTATTTTCAAATCAGTTAAGTATGAATATAATTTCTTCTAAATTTCGAATTATAACTCAGCTATTCTTAAATAAGTATTAAAAGATTCACTTAAGTACTTGCCTTTCTGGGTTCTTTATCAAGGGAGGGCGGATTGGGCTGATGAGTCCCATGCAGGACAAAACGGTTGTTCCTGATTCCTTCCGATAATTGAATCTGAAAGGCAGTTTATTTATTCTTGTGCTGCACTTGTTTCTGATATTGAAGTATTACAAGATCTTTGAAATATACAGATTAAATGAAACATTGACAATATTTCAATAAGTTCTTATTCCCAATTCATAGGAAACACTGACAAAAAATTAATAACTTCTCATTCACACAAAAGTAATTAATTTAAGCAATTTTGTATATTGAAAAAAGTCTTTCGGTGATACTTGGTTGAGATAATTTTCTTATTTATAGATGATTGATTTTAGAGCACAGTCAAATTTAGGATAGTAAGTAATTCAGTTTTTTTCTATTACAAAGAAAGTCTTAAATTATTGGCAGGTAAACTTGATGTAATAATTTCGTCGCATATTTATATTTCCATACTTTTTAAGTAATTGAAGCACAATGATTCGTAGAAGCACATTTTCATGGTTAATATTATTTGATTCACTTATTCCATTACAGAATGAAGGCTGTAAATTCATTGATTTACAACATGAGTTCGTCCATTCATTTGCATTTGAATTTAATAAGTTCTTGTTCCTATTTATCGAAGACATAGAAAGAATAAATTTTACACTATTCCTAGTATTTTTAGATTAGAGACTTTAGATTTTAGAGACTTGTGATTAAAGTTCATTCAATTTTTCTCTCTGTCTTTTGGTAATAGTTGAATCTTTGTTAATATATCATTGATTTAAATGGATAGAGGATTAAGTAGCTTCCGCTGTCATTTAAAAGTCAATTTCATCTACTATCCAAAATGGAATCGTCCAATTTTTTTTCCTATTTGCTAAGAAGTTCAAGGAGAAGGGGTTTCCTCCTCTTTCGTTTGAATGGGACTTTTCTTAAAATTGAAGACAGAAAGGAATTTTCTCTATTCTTTTTTACTAAGTACACGAGTCAAATTTCACAAGATACTTGAAAGTAATTTTTGGATGTTATCCTTTTCTACGTTAGTTATGGAAGCTTTCTAAATAACATGCAGTTATTTAGATTATTATATGTTGAATATAATAATAATAATAATAATTTTTTTTATTCACTTAAATACATAATTCAGTCCCGCTAGGGCTCAAAAATAAAATCCCTATCAACTGTGCTGTGAATTTTACTACAAATTCTTTTAACAACTATATTAATCATTCAAATTTAAAATAGAGAAAAATTAGTCATCCCTTTCAATTCAAACAATTTCAATTTCCTTTCCATTTTTTTTTTCCCGATACTAATTCACTTAATACAACAATATCCTTCAAAATAGAACACAGAAATTTAGTCAAAACCTGTCTATCAAACAATTTCAAACATTATTTATATTTTACTCTCCCTTTTTACTTCCTTATTTTTTTTTTAAACATAAATCCATTATTAATCAACATTGTCCACAATCCATCTATTTATCTTTTTTTACAAGTAATATTTTTTTTATAATCTTTAGTAAAAATCCCATTCATATCATTTAGTTTTTCTATTATACATTTTACATTTCTTTCACCATATTCATTGTTAATACAAGGATAGTCAAGTTTGATTCTATTGCAATACCTCATATTATATAAACTCTTGTTCTCATCTTTTTTATTAATAATATCATAGAAATTTTTTATTATTATATTACATAAAAATTTTTGTTTTGGATAAAGTATATTTTAGTAAAATTTGTTTTCTCTTATTTATTTTGTTCCATATCTTTTTAGAAAAGATCAACTTGATGACTTTGTTTTGTAAATTTTTTAAGTTTTCCAAATGAATATACCCTACATTTGCCCATGTATTTACTCCATAGTTTAATAAAGAATCAAAAAGTGCAAAATAAATTAAAACTTTTGTTTTTAGTGGAAGAATATTTTTAATGTAGTAGAAAATACATGTGGTTACATATAGCTTTTTATATAAAATATTTAAAGAAATCATTTATAATTATATCCAAATATTTTAAAAAATTTATTATATCAATCCTATCATAAAATTTACAATTTACACTATATCCAGTTAAGCAAGCATGCCTATGAATGATGATATTTAAATTATTAACTATTTGTTTTTTTTTTTGGTTTAATAAATATTCCTCTCGTTTTCTCATTGTTTAGAATAACTTTGTTATCATGTAACCATTTTTGTAAAGTATCAAAATTATCTTGAAGAGTTTTATTTGCAGTTTTGTGGCCTGTATATTATTATGTCATCTGCATAAATATATATATATATTGCAATCCTTTATTAGAGGAAAAAGATCGTTTAGAAAGATTACAAACAATATTGGTCCTAAATTTGATCCTTGGGGCACTCCAATATTTGTTCTTTTCCTTTTACTTGAAATATTATCTATTTGTAAAAAATGTTTCTATTTTCTAAATAACTTTCTATAATATTTAACATTTTTCCCCTTACACCATTTTTTTTTAATTTAGTCAAAAGTAATTTATGGTCAATCAAATCAAATGCCTTAGACAAGTCAATGGTAATTAATAAAACAAAGTAATTTTTAGTTAGGTTATTATTAATCTTTTCACAAAAATCTTCTAAAAGTTTTGTTGTACTTTTTTTGTTGGTAAGCATATTGATTTTTATGTATAATGTCATAAACCTTTAAATATTCCTGTAAGTTTTTAGTAAAAAAATATTCAATTATTTTACCTAGCGTCGAAGAAATAGCAATAGGTCTGTAATTTTTACAGTCATTGTAAGCATTATTTTTGTTTATTGGAATAATTTTTGATACCTTAAAAATATTTGGATATATTTCTAATTTATATATTTTTATTTATAATTATTTTTGTCATTATTATAATTAATAGAGAAAAAAATTTCCTTATTTATTTTAATATCAGAAATGGATATCAAATCATGTCCTCTAGATTTTTTAACATCCATAGCATTTATTATGTTTATAATATAATTTTCATTTGGTTCTTCAATTACAATAGTATTCATTTTATTTATATCATTTTTAATTTTTTCCTTGCAATTTAAATTATAATGTTTTTGCAATTTTTTGGTAATAATTTAAGAATTTCTCCGTAAGTTTTTTCTTTATATTTTCATTGTCCATTTCTTGTGCAAGTTTATCTATTTCATTTATTTTTTTATTTTTATTTGTTCTTTCTTTCTTTATGAAAAATTATATTTCTTTTGGATTTATTATATTCTCTTAATATATTATTATATAACATATTAGGATCATCAATGAACTTACTTTTTATTCTTTACAATAAGTTATTTAAATTGTTTTCTAAAAGATGGTGATCAATCTTTTTAAATTTTTTTCGTCTTTCTTTTAGATTTAGATTTATACTATTTATTTTAGTATTTTTTCTACATTTATACTTAAAGATGTTATAAAGTGGTCTGAAATATTTTCTTTTATAATAAAGCTTTTGTAATCTTTATCTGTTATATTTGTAAAGATATGATCGATGCTAGTGTTTGTACTTTTCTTACAAGTTTTTCCATGTCTTATAGTGTCATACAATCAATTTCTAAATCCCTGACAACCCAAAGTTTCTATGTATAATTTTACATTATGATTTTCATTTAACTTATATAAATCTATATTTATATCTCCAATTAGAACACAATTATTTTCAAAAAAATTATTTTATTAAAATTTCTTCCAATTCATTTATAAATAACCTAATTTTTTTGTTTTGGAGGTCTATAGATGGCTAGGATATTTAGGTTGTTTTTCCACATTTCATGTTTTAAATTTAAACTTAAGCATTCAAAACAATTTGAAGATAAAAACACTTTATCAACATTAATATTTAATAAATATTAATATACATAAATTATTGGAACATGTTTTTCAATCTAAGACAAAATCAAAATATTAATGTTGGTAGATTTTGTCTTAGATTGAAAAACATGTTCCAAAAATTTATCATAAACAAATCTACTTCATTTTCTGTTAAATTTACCTCTGTCAAAACAATAACATCAATCAATTCTAACAACAGTTTTATTCTACAATGGGGTGTCTACTTAATTATATTAATCTTGGGCCCCCCCCCCCCGAAAATATATTCTATATACGCCACTGATAGTAGGTATTATTTTAAAATGAGTTAAGTATGAATATAATTTCTTCTAAATTTCGAAGTATAAATCAGGTATTCTTAAATAAGTATTATAAGATTCACTTCAGTACTTGCTTTTCTGGGTTCTTTATCGGGGAGGGCGGATTGGGCTGATGAGTCCCATGCAGGATGAAATGGCCGTTCCTGATTCCTTTCGATTCCTTCCTTGCAATTTTTTGGTAATAATTACAGAATTTCTCCGCAAGAGTTTTCTTTATATTTTCATTGTCCATTTCCATTGTGCAAGTTTATGTATTTCATTTATTTTTTTATTTTTATTTGTTATTTCTTTCTTTATGAAAAATTATATTTTTTTGGATTTATTAAATTCTCTTAATATATTATTATATAACATATTAGGATCATCAATTCCCTTACTTTTTATTCTTTCCAATAAGTTATTTAAATTGTTTTCTAAAAATGGTGATCAATCTTTTCAAATTTTTTTCATCTTTCTTTTAGATTTATATTTACGCTATTTATTTTGTATTTTTTCTACATTTATACTTAAAGATGTTATAAAATTAGTGGTCTGAAATATTTTCTTTTATAATAAAACTTTGTAATCTTTATCTGTTATATTTGTAAAGATATGATCGATGCTAGTCTTTGTACTTTTGTTACAAGTTTTTCCATGTCTTATAGTGTCATACATATCTAATTGCTAATTAGAAATTAGCAATTTCTAAATCCCTGACAACACAAAGTTTCTATGTATAATTTTACATTATGATTTTCATTTAACTTATATAAATCTATATTTATATCTCCAATTATAACACAATTATTTTCAAAGAAATTATTTTTATTAAAATTTCTTCCAATTCATTTATAAATAACCTAATTTTTTGTTTTGGAGGTCTATAGATGGCTAGGATATTTAGGTTGTTTATTTCATGTTTTAAATTTAAACTTAAGCATTCAAAACAATTTGAAGACATAAAAACTTTATTAACATTAATATTAAAGTTTGTATATATAATTATTCCTCCACCTCTTTGAATTTGTCTTAGATTGAAAAACTTGTTTCAATAATTTATCTTATACAATTCTACTTCATTTTCTGTTAAATTTACCTCTGTCAAAACAATAACATCAATCAATGCTAACAACAGTTTTATTCTACAAAATAATAAATCCCAATTTTTTCTAAAAGATCTTACATTAAGATGTATAATATTTAGATTAATATTATGCAAAAGATTCCCTTCAATGTTATTTTTCCATTCTTCAATATTTTCTAGTGCAAGAGTATCTTGGTGTATAAGATATTTTTCAATATCTTAGTGCAATGTATCCTCAGCCATGTCGTTTTATTAACCCTCCCCCTTTTTTTTTTATCTTATCTCTCATTCCTTTCAATTTTTTTCTAAGTCTCCTATCACAATCTTTTATAGGAATACACCTTCCTTTACCGTTCTCAGCATAACCAGGTTTACAGCGGCAAGTGCGAATACAAGTTGTTCTGCAATCACTCATGTGATTATAAGGATACGTTTTGACATCAGCACAGGTTTCGTTGCAAGAATTTTGCCACTTACCGTCACAGTCAACTGCTATTTTATCAGGTCCACAATCTAAACAATCAGAAACAAACTCTTACATTGATATCTACAAATGTTTTTAAAATTAAAATCTTATGCAAGGCGCACACGAGAGAACTTTAGTTGCCCAACTAGAGCCAACTAGTTGGCCAGCTAAGGCTGCATACGATCAGTAATGAGCACATATGAGACGACTATTAATGCGCCACCGTGCGGACAACCAACAAAACACAGCACTTCATAGGTGTGATTGATATTCAACATATGAGAAATATAGTTTGAATATTATTAGCCGGCATGTAGTCGCAATTGACGGCAATAATGCGACACAAGAATAACGAACGACCAACAGCCAATAAAGCCCTTTTCTGTGATTTTTTGCCGTCGTCAATTCTTCACTAACAAGTGAGCGGCTATCCTATAATTCCATGTGAACACAGCCTGCTGTGGAAAATCCGAAAAAATCGAAGTATTCAAAACTCTCTGATAAATTCTGCCGCATAAACTTAAACTGGGTGTGACGTCACGGCTGACGTGTTCCAACGCTGCTACTTTGTGATTGGCTACTTTCCCAACAACTCATAAAGTTGTTTCCACAGCACTAACTCGAGTTGGCCAACTAAAAAGTTGCTGGAAAATCACTACCAACTGTGCTCAAAAGCCGCTCTAACAACTAGTCGTCCGTACAATTTGGCACAAAGTTGTCTCGTGTGCGCCCTGCTTTATATGCAACCTCATTTTCCTCAGAATTGAATTTATTTATAGGATACAAACTAATATTCTTTATTATACACTCATTGCTAAAACCAATTGGCCCATCAAGAACAAATGATCCGGGAACGATAAAACTCGGTATTTGTCCGGTCTGATTGTAACTGGCTGCATACTGCCTGCTGAGAACTGCCACCAGGGATTTTTAGTGTTGCTACAGCTGTGGTCATGAACGGACCTTTCTGTGCTTTATAATCAGTGCAGTTGTGGATGTGCAGCCCTTTGAGTCCTCTGCACGCCTCAACGACGCAGTTTTGAATAACTGACGGTCTGAGAGAGGTCCTATTGTTGGACTGCAAGAGATAGGCTGTTTGTTCCGTCAAATGGCTGCCACTTGAATCATTCTGACTACACTTTGAGACAGGTGTGAACTGATCCAAGTGTTTCTCTGTCATCCAGAGACATGTAGCAGCATCACTAGAAACCCCTGTGTTTACAAGCACGATCACTAGTACTTGCAGAACGAGACTTGCATTCTGGGAGCCCGTTATGCTTTCTACAATTAACACAGCACAATACGTGGCTTCATATCGTGGCATGGTGAAGCGTGGCATGGAAAGCCAGAGATCAGCAAACAATCGTGTTTAGTGACGAATCCAGGTTTTGTCTGGACAAGGATAACCGCCATACTATAGAATGGAGAAGCAATGAGCAGCATACAAAGCCGGACTTCATTATTGAGCGCCACATCAGCAAGACTGTTGGCGTCATGGTATGGAGAGCCATCTCCTATGATTGTCAGTCTCCGCTAGTCGTGATCAGGGGAACATTGACGGCGCCGATTCTGCGGCATCTTATACTTCCCTTTAATTTTTTTGGCAATGAGTATAGGCTCTATTTTTGACATAGTTTCGTAAGTATCTATTCTATATAATTAAAAAGAATATGTATCATACACATTTAAAAACATTAAAAACATTAAGCGGCTTTCAACCCTGAAAGAGGATCATCATCAGAATGTGGTCACATGATTATAGTCCTTTAAATAGTGGTCCGACATCATTTGCTGATTGTGGACAGGTCCTTTACTATTTATACGTGAGGGAAAAAGTATTATACATCACTCCTTTTCGCTCTAATCTATTTTTATTTTATTTTTGGTTAGGAAAATTGAATTGGTTCGCTAGTCTTAAAGTTATCTTTATATCTGTTGTTAGCGGAC
>JAFIDM010012231.1:33450107-33469988 GCA_023159025.1 Thereuonema tuberculata
GTAAATTAAATAATAACAAAACTATAATTACGAAATAGAAGTAACTGAAATTTCTATGATTATTCTGGAGCTATATATGAAGGATTTAATTGTGACTCTTCACAAAAATGTCCGATACATAAAAAAATAAAACAGAATTATCTTTAGAAGAAAGCTATATGATTACTAATTTAAATTTTTATAGTATGTGGTAAATTTCGAAGTATTTTCACATTTCACAAGTCATCTCACGAATGTAGAAAAAGCTTAGAAACGAAGAAAGGTCCTTTGGAAAATTTTTAAGCACGAAGAATGAATCGCTAACAGACAAAGAACGTACAAACAAAGTTATGTGGTTACCAGTTTAAGAAATAATAATAAAAAAATATTACGGAATAAGTACGGTGTATTTCCCTCTGGCAGAAATGGTTACGACTAGAAAAAGTGTTTTTGCTGCTTTCAAATTCATCGCTAATCGCTTCTTAAAATAGAGTAAATTTCATGATTTAATTACGATTCGGATGCACTTACAAAGAACTTACGTACTGTTCGTTTTTGTTTACGAGAGCCTTCATCGCTTTTGCGCATGCGTCAGGTCTCGAGTAGCTGCGTTCTATTTGCGCTTTTCGGGAAAGAATTAATACTATTGTAAAAATGCTCCTCGTTATTTTTTTTTTCTTAAAAGCGAAAATGTCCAAAAGAATTTCTTAGGAAAATACCCATCTCAGCGTATCACCCCTCTGTGGAGTAAATCGTCCCGCAGTTGTAGTCTGCGTTTCAGAAACGCGACCCCAATACAACAGGAAATAGAAACACATCCGGTTTCTCTAAAAGCAGATTTACGATAATTCAGAATGAAAATTTTACAAAATTTACGATATTTTAGTTCAAAAATCAATGTTTTGGTAAATTAATGTAATTTATGGTAAAAACAAATAGATTACAATGCCTTTTTAGAAACACTAATAACAGGTAATGTAATGTGGTCACAATATAATAAATGGATATCGAAAAGGAATTCACATTACTATACAACGGCCTTAACGGATGAGCACATGGCGCCAATGCTAAATCGTTAGGTCGGTTGTTGTGTTGAACACAGAACCAGTAACATTACGACCAATTTTCTGCTTTTGAACCAAACGATGTCGAAATACCTATTATATATGCAAACGATGAAGTGGTTTTATTTTGTATTTTTTAAGATAATTAAAAGATTTACTTAGAACTCTTTTGCGGGCGGCGGATGCAAATTTTCAAACTTTAAGAGCTCATAGCGAATTAGGAAAAAACCATCTGACTACAAATTCGTTTGATCCTTCCAGGATTTTTCGTTTAAAAATAAAACAGAAAAAAAAAAAAAAAAACCAGCAAACGTTTTCCTTTTTATTAATTTTAGGTTAGGTTAAGTGAGGTTTGACACTTTCCGAGAAAGTTTGGAAATAGGAAAGAAAAGAAACATAATTTTCGATGACAACTTGTTCGCCATCTTTCAAATAGTCCAATCATCGTAATTTTTTTATTTTATAGGGCTGCTTCCACAAAAAAGAGTCCCATCTATATATCTAATTTTTAAAAAAAATACAAAACAATATTAAAGCTTTCCATCAATTGCATGTACATTCCCTATTTAGGAATCGTTTCATTTCAAAAAGAAAAAAAAAAAGGAAATTCGTTTTAATTTCACTGGTTTCTCTGTCCTACACTATTACAAATGGTATATTGTGGCTTGAGTACAAAAATTGCTACGACTCAAAAAAAAATTTGGTTAAAATTGCTTTTATGGTTCACCTTGTAAGTCATCGCGCGGAGCGATACACCACTCTCGTACGGCCTTCAAAACAACTTCATGCTAATGATGTCCGTAGGACCGAATCGTGTACTATAATTAGCTGTAGGTTAGGTAAGATTAGGTCTGCTCAGCTGCAGGATGTATGTATTGGTAAATTTCCGAACAATTTTCAACCTTTCAAACCTGTCCGCCATCTTGAATATAGTCCTAAAACAGACAGGTGAACCATAAAAGCAATTTTAACCAATTGAGGTTTGACACTGGTTTCTCTGTCCTACACTATTACAAATGGTATATTGTGGCTCTAGTACAAAAATTGCTACAACTCAAAAAAAATTTTTTAGAGTTCCATTACATCTGAAATGGCAAAGAGCATGGAGAGATATTAAAATACAAGACAAGACATTCCCATATGTATATTATTCGGTGACCAGACGTCCCGCTTTTGGCGGGACAGTCCCGATTTTTAACAATTTGTCTCGCGTCCCGTGGCGTTTTACAAAAGTCCCGATTTTTGGAAAGAATGCACGAGGAACGCCGGGAGAACGGGAAGGGAATATACGGTTTTCGGCGGCCTTGAAAATTATCCGAATGAAATAATATTTGAAATATTAAATTTATAAGCGGTATAAAATTAAAATAATAAATAAATCAATCGCTTTGATTTTTAATCAAGGACCCCCCCCCCGGTCAATGGTGTCCCGCTTTACCAATGTTAAAATCTGGTCACCTTAACATTATGTTTCTATAAGGATCATTTATTATATTTAATTATCAGCTTCTGTAACGAAATCTAGATTCCGAAAAAACACCCACAGTTAAAACCCACGTTCTCGTCTAACATCATGGATCATACAGAAATATAATAATAATAATAATAATAATCCCTGTGGATATAACCCTACCTCCTCGCAGTGGGGGCGGGAACTACCCTAGCTTTAGTGAAGGGTAAAGTGTCCAACCATCTATGATGAGATCTTGTCTGGTATTGATCATGCTGCATGGGCTTTGGCGCAGAATAAATGGTAATAATAATATAATATATACTTGATCTGGGTGTTAACCCTTTACAAGTGAGAATCTTCCACCTTTTTTCTTTTACAATATTAGTAATACAATTTCATTTTTGTTTGTATTTATATCTATAAACAAAAATAATATCCTTTTTACAATATAATAGTAACATTATTACCATATAAATTTATTTACACCTCTTATTTATTCTTTCTTATCTATTTTCTCTAAAAATACTTTAATATATTTACATAATTCCTTATTAATTCTGTTTTGATTCAGTTGTGTAATCCACCATCCACCCCTATTGGTAATTTTTTCAGTTTCTAACTCCTTTCTTTCTTTCATTTTTTCACATTCAAAATTTATATGGTTCCAATCCTCTAAGCTATTGCATCCTAACCTACAATTCCTTTCTTCGTTATTTAACCAGTATTTACCCGACTTCCAGATACTACCACATCTAATTTTAATGTATATTTCTCTCCAATAGGAGTGGATCATGTTTTTACATAAAAACTGGCCCCTTCAATGTGAACATCTAATTTTCCATAGTAATTATTAAATTTCGATTTTTGTATTTTATTATAATTACATTGCATATTTATTTCTCATCAATTTTTTAATAATTATTGTTTTACATTCCATCCAATATTTATCATCCATTATCTTTTCCAATTCTATCCCTAATCCTACTTCATTAAATATTTTTTCAATCTCTTTTATATAATTACATTTATTCCCCTTCTTTACATTTTCTACCATGTTCTCTAGAACATGAATAAATGGTAAATCTATTATATATACAGTAAAGCCCCGATTATTGGCGAAAGCCGTGAAAATTTTTTTAAATTACGAATCTCAAAAAAACAGGAAAATTACAATAGGGCATACAGTGCGAAGGTCAAAAATTACTGACAGGTTTATTGTGCATCGTATTCCTATAGGGCTTCTCGGAATTTGTGGATGAGTGGCAGGCTCTTGCTCTTTTGTTTTGTAGAGCAAAGGTTTCTGTTGTACTGTACATATTTTAAAAGTTTAACATATTTTGATTTTTGAACAATAAAACATAGTTTTTATGCTGACTTATTTTTTTATGTATTTACACCTCATTTTTAATCTTTATTCGGGTTATCCTCGATTTTTGCTATCCGCGGTGCCCTTGCCACACAATTTCGCATATAATCGAGGCTTTACTATATATCTATATATATATAAAACCATTCGGGCACCGCATACCTCCCACAACAATACATCAAGAACCCCCCCCCCCCCTTGGAGATGTCGCCTTGAGGGCCACATAGCCAGGCTCACACACTATTGTAAAGGAAATAAAACAAAGAAACTTATGTCCAGGTTAGGAAGATATTCAAGCACATATTCAGGAACATCTCGATACACTAAAATAAAAATTGAGTGCATTTGCAAAAAGATTACAAAGATACAGTGCACTCTGCGCAAACAACAGAACAACACTTAACAATAAAATTAAAAAAAAATTCTACAGATCTGTTATATTTCCGTCTACTACAAACAACACAAACACTCCCACCAGCGAGGCATTACATGAATACTGGTTATCTCTATGGTAAAACCCCATCCTCTATAAAGACAAAGCACCATGAATCACAGAGGAACAACAACTCACTGACACTTATCCTTCATGCCGTTCCATGATATTACTCTCGCAGACATACAAACAGTACAGACTCTTCATTTCTACAAAATACATCCCAAGATCACTGTATACTTGAATGCAACGATGAAGAGTTGGACACAACATTACACTTAAGCACATCCAACATCTGCATCACTACAGTCCCCATTCCCATAAGGACACGTATTCTCCAGGGAGACTCCTTGAGTCCTGTTTGGTTCTGCCTCGCCTTGAATCCATTGAGCCATATGCTAGACAACACAAAACATGGTTAAAGGCTTACCTCAGGCACTCTGAAACCATAGAAAATCACATACTTACTCTATATAGATGATATTAAACTCTACACCACAAACAAGGCACAACTTACTAATTTACTACAAGTCATCACACAGTTCACCAAAGACATTGGGATGGAATTTGGAATCGACAAATGCCACAAGCTACATACTGTGCAGTATAACATGCGGGAAGACTTTGAATTTGGAGGGTTTTGAACTGGACCATGGGTTGGTCAACCAATCCATGGAAGAGGGAGAGACCTACAAGTACCTGGATTTCCAGCAAGCCTGCGTCATTGACAACACAAACATCAAAAATGCACTCAAGAACACATAGCGTGCTCGCATTCACAACATCCTTAAAACACAACTCAACACCAGAAATAAAATTTAAGCCATCAACACTTTTACCGTCCCCACACTAATATATTCGTTTGGCATAATTACATGGAAAAACACCGAAATCGAAGCACTACAATGCATAGCACATACTATATTCATGGAACACAACATGTACCACCCCAAGTCCACTACGAAAAGGATGACTCTTCAAGGAGGGACATCGAGGATTCATCACCCTACACGAAAAACAAGTATATACACTTAGGGAGCACTTCCACCAAAGAGCACAACACTCCTCACTCCACACAGCCATTGTCAAGGCTCACACATACCTCACACCCCTGGACCTCCAAAACGTGGTTGTTTATATCGCGAATTCAGATATAACGCGATTTGGTCTTGGACCCCTTCTATTTTGGAAAAGGTGTATAATTGTAAAATTGCAAAATTTATCATATTTTAGATAAAATTGATTTTATCAATTGATTTTAGAGAACTGCTCGTGATTTGCAAGCATATAAAGGTGTAAGTTAATATTCTTGTTTCCTTAAAATTGAAACTGAGACTCTATACCCACCCTAAAGTCACGAAAATGCATCAAATACAATATATTTTAAAAAATACCAGAATCGCGAACTTTTTCGTTTAACCAAAATGATTATCGAGATCTATTTTTCTGCCAATGAGAACCAGTACAGAGGCACATGTAATCTAATAGGCGTATGAATACCTAGTTTCGATCCACGTGACTCGTCGTTTGTACAAGATGCCAAGATGGAGGCGCCATGCCGATTTTGGCTAATATAACCAATCAAAGTGTTGAAAAGGTAATGATTTATGTATTTATAAATATAAAATTCTCTCATATAGCTCTGAATGATATAAGAAATTGCAAAATGACCATTTAAATCGATTTGGAATCGTGTGGACGATAATAGGGTTCGAGTATACGACATTTGACATCGCGAAGTAAAAAAAGTTCGGTTATATTGTGATCTTCTATATCTTATACCGAGTGATCCAAATTAAAGAGGGGCTATGTAGACCTCTCTGTAGGAAAATCTACTGAGCGAATCCCACCCAAATTTCGTACACAATGCATAGTGTCCTGAGTATGCGGTTTCAATTTTTTACGAAAAAAAATTTCAGCTGCTAAGGATGAATTGTGGCGAATTCATATTGCCGAACTGATTAACAAATATTGGCAAAAAAAAAAGTAACGTGGAATAACTTTATTGCAATTACATGTGGAATCACACTAACATCATAGATACTGTTCAAGGTGCCCTCCATCGCTTTGCTCTACAAATGACATTCGCTGTTGCACATAACAATCGACAGCAGAACGCAACTGACATGTATTGAGTTGTGTCACATGTTGCAAAATTCTGTCTTTCAACACAGCTAAGTTCTGAACATTGCCTTGATAAACGAGGCTCTTTAAGTAACCCCACAGCCATAAATCACAGAGGTTTAGATCTGGTGATGAGTGGGGCCATCCCGTGGGAAAGGGTTCTACTAATTACTCTGTCGTCCAAAAATGTTCGCCATAGTAAGGCTTTCAGAGGTAAAGTTATGTGAGGAATGCAACTAATGGTGATTGCTGATTCGTTACTCCTTGATTATCAAGTTTAATTACGTCATCATTTATTGCCACAACAATATGGAGGAGACTCACCAGGACTATATCTATAGTTATACGAATCAAGATATAATCAAGCATTGCTTCGCCACAAATTAAACTGTCAATTACGAGGGTGTGTGGGTGAAGGTTACACGCATTTGTCAACGCTCCTCAACTTTAATCACGTAAGTAGAACAATTTACAGTTAAAAAATCACAATCTGATTTAACTATTATCCAAACACAAATATGGCAAGTAGAGATAACTCACCTACTGAAATCAACTGCAGAAAATGTAAAAAAAATCTGAAAAATAATCCAGTTAAATGCAACGACTGTGGACTGGCATTTCACACCAAGTGCGTGGAATCGGAGGATCGCAACCTAATCATAAGCCCTTCAAGGAAACTGCAATGGAAATGCCAAGACTGCAGGAACAACACACAAAAGCATAGGAATGAAAACGATCATCATTGCGAAGCAAATTCAATTTTCAAAAAAGATTCACCCCCGTCCCGAGAAAAACAACCCAACCACCTGCCAAGTAAAATGGACACACTCCCCCCGCAGGGGACAGTGGACACTTTCCCCACACAAGGTCAAGTGAATGAAGCCATTCTTAAAGAACTCAAAGAAATAAGGTCACAACTGTCAGGCATAAATGAAATCAAACAAGAAATGAGACACATCAAAGAAGGAATGGACTACATAAATTCCCAGTATGAAGAGATCCTTCAAAGACTCAAAACAAACGATAAACAAATGATGGAGATGACTGAAAAAGTAACTCAAGTTGAAGTTAAGAACAATATTTACTGCAGAAAAAACAAAAATATTGGTGGACCAAGTGCAAAATCTGGAAGAAAGACTTAGAGCCTACAATTTAGAAATCGATGGTGTAAAGGCTTATCCCAACGAAAACCTCAAAAGCATTATTGAGAAAATAGCTGATAAACTAGAAACAACTGATCAACTAAATAACATTGATGTCTTTCACAGGGTCCAAACATATAATAAGGACAAAATTGAACCTATTATCATAAAATTCACATCTTTGAAAGCCAAAGAAATCTGGATAACCAAAATGAAGGAGAGAAAAAC
Source organism: Thereuonema tuberculata (assembly GCA_023159025.1). Classification (NCBI taxonomy): domain Eukaryota; kingdom Metazoa; phylum Arthropoda; class Chilopoda; order Scutigeromorpha; family Scutigeridae; genus Thereuonema; species Thereuonema tuberculata. The sequence goes on from JAFIDM010012231.1 coordinate 33,457,897, forward strand.
ACTACAAAACAATGACATTTATCAAGATAATGATTATTCCAAAATCTACATGAACGATAATCTTACAAAAATGAAAAAAGAACTATTTTGGAAATCTAAGCAAACAGCAAAAGCAAAGGGCTATAAATTCACTTGGGTAAAAAACAGCAAGATATTAGTGAGAAAGGATACAACATCTAGGATCCTCAAAATAACAAAGGAAGAAGACCTAACAAAGCTATAAAAAAAAAAAATAAAAAAAAATAATGGCCGATAGAATGACAGACGAACAAAAATCAAACTCTTTCCATAGTATTGATGATTGGTACGAGTTAGGTAAGACTACCTTGTACAAATCTGATCAAATGACAATATTATGTTTAAATATCAGAAGCTTAAGGAAAAACTTTGATTACTTCATCTGTAGCATTAGTAAATTCTTGGATCTAATTGACATTATTGTTTTGAATGAAGTGAACATTAAAAACTCAGAAATAATCTGGTATCAAATCCAAAATTTTCAAACCATTCACAAACTTAGAATTGAAAAAAGAGGAGGCGGCATCATTATATTTTATAAAAGTAACCTCAACATTACAGAACACTTAATTAACACAACTAATTACGAAAATATAACTTGCGAAATAAAGCATAATGGGAAAGGTAACAAAGAAGATAAACTCATATTACTATCAATATACAGACCCCCTCATCTTGATAAAGGCAGCTTTTGTAAAGAATTAGATAAGAATTTAGATCAACTAATCAAAACCTTCAAAAATATACTGGTAATTGGTGATATTAACATAGACATAAGTAAAAAAATTCCCAACTACGAAACTTTAAATTATCTAAAAATATGCTCTACTCATGGCTTACAACACTATATCACAGAAACCACCAGAGAATCCACGACTAAAACCCAGCATTCTGAAACCTGTATAGATCACTGATTTGGAAAAATAAAAGATTCCATAGTAACAGGTTATGTAATTGATAACAATATCTCAGATCATAATATGATACTTATCAAATACCAAAATTAACTTTCCCACCAACGACGAAAGAAAAATTAAGCAGAAATTAATTATGCCTATATCTGACGTTGCCTACTTCAATTCACAAATAAGTAAGTTGTTAGAAAAACAATATACCTCACACTATCATGATGTAAACAAAACTCTCAAATATTTTTATAAAATTCGCTACAAATCCTGCATGAACACAAGACAACATATCAATACAAATGATAGTGATTTCGCTAATGCTAAGAAAAATCAGAACCAAAAATTTAAACAAATATGGATGACAGATGAGATTTATAAACTCATTAAAGAAAAAGATCAGCTATATAAAAAACACAAAAACAATAAAACAAACATTGCATACGCCCTTGAATACAAAAAGGTCAGGAATTTGACAATGAACTTAATAAAAAAAAAAAACAAAGAAAAATATTACTCTGATCAGCTTGAAAAAAACTACAACAATAACAAAGAATACTGGAAAATAATAAACGATACAATAAATACAAGCAAAAAAGAAAACACAGACAATAATTTATCTTATATCATAAATAAGCAAGGCACAGACAAAACACCAGAAGATTTTGGAGTACATTTTGGCAATATTGGCAACATAAAAGAATGCAAATGTAACAGCAATTTTCTAAATTATAACCTCAACACACCTTCAGGCTCTATAGTACTAAATGAAATGTCTCCAAATGATGTGAATATAATTTTAATCAATATGAAATATCAAGTAAATCAGTTGGACTGGACAAAATACCTATAAAGGAAATCAAAGAACACATCGAGTCGTATACAGAAATCATCTGCGAAATCTCAAAACAAATCATAAAAACATGTAAGTTCCCAGAAAAATGGAAATGGGCAAAAATCATCCCCATTTACAAAAGTGGGAAAAAAACTTCGATAATCAACTACCGTCCTATATCAGTCTTACCTAACATCTCCAAAATCTTCTAATCACACATAACAAACACCATATACAATTTCATAGGAGAAAATAAAACCATAAATACTAACCAGTATGCCTATCAAAAAAATTCCAGTACCACAAACTTATTAGACGACTTCAACGAGTACATAAACACTAATTTAAACAAAAGCAAAATATTATCCATTGTATTTATAGACTTTAAAAAAGCCTTTGACTGCTTAAATCATGCCATACTGATAAAAGAATTAGAAAAACATGGCATTCGAGGTAACACACAAAAATTGATAAGTAACTATTTAAAAAATAGAAAATTCAAGGTACCATTAAGAACAACCTAAGTAAGTTCTACAAATTAAAAACAGGAATCCCTCAAGGATCTAATCTTGGTCCGTTATTATTCTGAATTTATACGAATACAATATTCACGACACTCAAATACTCCAAAGCGTTTGCCTACGCAGACGACTTCATAATAATAAATGCTTCCGATGAAATGGAGACTATTCATCAAAGAACTCAATACGACTTGGATCAAATTGTCAAGTGGACCCATGACTACAAAATGGAAATAAACCAAGCAAAAACAAAATTCATGGTAATCAAAACTAAAAACAAAAACGTAAGCACCATACCAAGCTTAAAAATACACACATTTGAGTGTCTACACAAAGACAATGAACAAACTGTTAATTGCAGATGTGAAGTATTGGAAAACATAAACAATTGCAAATATCTTGGTATTTATATTGACAATAAATTTACATGGCATATTCACATAATCTCAATACTCAAAAAACTCAACAATTACACTTAAATTTTCAACAAAATTAAAAATTCTTTCCCTTTAAAAGCAAAAATCTTAATTTATAAAGCTTTTGTTGACTCAACAATAAACTATGGCATAATTAACTGGATACATGCTAACAAGAACGAAATAGACTTAATAGACAAATCAATAGATAACATAATAAATCTAATCTTCCCTAATTTCAAGCAAATGTCACGCTCTGAAAAACTTGATATCCTAAAAAAGCACAAAATATTATATCCACGACAAAAAATAAAATACACAATTACACTAAAGAATTATTTTACTTTTCTAAATAACACCGAATGCACAATGCACTATCCAACCAGAAACAACTTCTATAATAAACCAAAATTTGAACAATCCCGAAATAACTACGGATTAAGATTAAAAAGTAAAACAATAGTAAACATATTTAATCAATTTGACAAAAATCTAACCAACCTAACAAATTTTAAAGACTTAAAAAGAAAACTCTTTAATTACATCACAGAAAACAAGATAAAATGGCTCAAATAAGTACATATCTTTAAAATCCAAACTCCAGAAAATATCTCGCTTTTGTACAGAACTTCTCTAAAACTTCCTTAAAAGCACCTACCTAACCAACTATAGCATTGGTTATAAAAAAACAAAAACAAACAAACAAAAAACAAAAAGGAAGTTGTAGCGAGTAGAAATACTTAAATACTTATCCTCGTATTCTTGAACTTTTATAATATTAATGTATATCCGTACCATACGTAACTATTTTAAATTTACATTTAAATACATATCCTCTTATTCTTGAACTTTTATAATATTAATGTATATCTGTACAATATGTAAATATTTAAATTACATTTACATATATATCCTCTTATTCTTGAACTTTTATAATTTTAATGTATATCTGTAATATATATAAGTCTAAACATGCACATATGTGTATTTACGTTCCTGTGTGTGTATATTATACATATACACAGAGACATATACACATGTCTGCACCTTCATATTAGAGTGAATGTTCCTAAATGTTTTACATTTTATTGATTGTACTGTGTAGATATGTAGATTACATGTACATTGCATCATATTATCAACCATAAATTAATCAGATTGTAACTATTAAACTCCAGAACCTACTGACAGGGAAATTTCTCTAGTAGGACTGTAAAAAAACTCAAATTATATAAATAATAATAATAAAAAAAACAAAAAAAAAAACCAAACAAACAGAAAAGAAAAAGGGGCTTTTTAAAGTTTCTTATTCGATATTCCCGTTTATTTCATTTTCACCGTGAACAGAAGCATTCTTTTCGAAGGCTGATTAGGGAAATTTGGAACGTGCTCTACAGAGAAAAAAGAAGAAAAAGCTGTCTTTTCTTAACTGAAACTGAATTAGGATTCAAGCTTCGAGTTAAAGAATAATGGATTGAGTTGAAACAAGGAGGCTATTGATTAACGTTATAAACTTTCTAAAATGATAAGAATTTGAATTTCAATTCTTAATCATCTTTTGTAAGTGTATGATGTAATATATGCAAATCCAACACAGTGATAAATTGACTGATTCGAGTTAAAGAATAATGGATCGAATTGAAAACAAGGAAGCTATTGATTAACGTTATAAACTTTCTAAAATGATAAGAATTTGAATTCCAATTCTTAATCATCTTTTGTAAGTGTATGATGTAATATATGCAAAATCAACACAGTGATAAATTGACTGACGTGATTTACTTCTGAATTTTCTATTTATCTTTATTTTTCCCTTTTCGTTGAATTTTCAAAAGTTATATACATTCACAAATATATATATATACACTAACATACATTCACACACATAAAAATATACAATGAATATATACATATATACACAGAAGTATATACATAGAGTCTTTAGAGTTATTGAATATATCAGTATACAATCTCCTGGTGATTTTTTTTTTTTTATATTATTAATACATGTATTGTGTATGGTAATGTTCACTAATATTTGTTAGTTAATTTCTATTATTTTGTTGTATATGTTCATACATATATATACAATAACAATTTCATTAATAAGAAAATTATAAATTGCCAGGCTGCTACCCAAAAACAACAACTCCTTGTTGGAGTAAGAACATAATTTCGAAATAATGTGAAGGTACAGTAAACACATATATATCTATATTCACACACATACAACTGCATCTAATCATATATACATTCATAAGCATATTTGTTTCAATTTGATCATAATCATATTTGTGTTTCTTCAAGCATTTATTATTAACCATTTTTTTATTTGTTTTTTAAATATTGAGATTTTTGTATAATCTAATTTTATACCTTTTCCTTTCCTTTCATCGACTTTGGCCAACTATGGACCACGGGCTAGCCCTACCTGACAACGTCAGGGTGAGGCTAGAAAATTCCAGAAGGGGGACGAGATTTACATCCCGTCCAGAAATAACCCTGAGATTGTAAGTCCCAGGGAGAAACGGACGAAACACAGAAGAAGAAAGAAACAGCCATGCCAATGCCGGGATTCGAACCCAGGTTCTGACACAACGGCCACACAGCAGATCGCCGTCTAGACCGCTCGGCCATGCCGGAACGGCTTTTATATCTTTATTTATACTATTACATGTGATTAATATGACGTTCTCCATATTTCTTATGTATGAAATGATAATCCATTGAATTTTTCTGTTGTTTCATTTGTTTCTTTTTTTTTTTTCTATTTTTCAATTCTATTATTTTACAGTAATTTTGAGTTAATATGTAGTACAGAAATTTTCGTTGGGGATTTAGTATTTCATATTTGAGTAATAGCTTATTTCTATAGTTCTCATCATTCTAATATTTTCTAGTAAATATTAATTTCAATATTTTATTTTGAAGGTTGTTAATTTTTTTGATATTTGTCTGTGTGGTTTTTTGCCCACACCTGAACTGCATAATTAATTATAGTCAAAGAAGGCATAATAGATAATTTTAATTTTGATTGATAAGAGGTCTTTGATGTGATAAAATATATATGACAGTGCATTAAGCCATTTGTATATGTGATTATTCCAGGTAAAAGTGTTATTTATGATTATTCCTGGATATTGAAAGTCATTAACTAATGTTATTTTTGTGCATGTGATTCAATTCGGATTGTGTCTGTGTAGACATTCATGGCTGTGATAATATATCTGTGATATGACCTTGACCTTATTTGCTGCTTGCCATTGAACCTGTCTGCGACAGAACACTGATGATGATGATTGTATCAGGAGTTTGCTTTTTGGGGTGGATTATTATTAATTTTGTGTTCATTAATTATTATTTTGTTGTCATGAGACCATTTTTGTATATTTAAAAGATCATTTTGAAGTTTGATTTGTGCATTTGTAGTATTCCAATCAATTGCATAGATGAGAATATCATCTGCATAGATGCATACGACATGTTTTTCTGACACTGAATATATCATTTATATAGAGCATAAAAAAGAGAGGGCCTAAATTTGAGCCCTGTGGGACACCTTTTCTAACACCTTTTTTTTTTTTTATTTTAATATTTTTAATTGAGACATAATTCTTTCTATTTTTGAAATACTCCTTCCTAATGGCCAGTAAAACACCTCCAATTCCTGTCTTTTCTAATTATTAAGTAATATGTTGTGATCTACTTCATCAAATGCTTTGCTTAGGTCAATAGATGGAGGTAAGATATAATTTCTATTGTTCAAATTTAGATTCACATTACTGCTTAACTTTTCAAATAATTTGTTTTTTTTTTTTTTTCTTTTGATATGCATATTGTTTGTTGTGTATGATACTGTATTTGGAGACAAAGCTATTAATTCTCAATTATTTATGATTGGTTGGATAGCAATTGGCCTATAATTTTCCACATTGTTATACTCCTTACCTTTATATATTGGTACAATTTTAGCAATGTTAAGATTTTCAGGAAATTTTTTTGATTTTTTATGATAATGTCATCAATGAGAAAATGATAACTTTTGTAAAAATCTCTTTGTTCTTCTTTAATTAGCTTTGATTTTACGTTATCATCACCTATTGAATTTGTTTTCTTCAAATTTTTAATTAAATTCAGTTCTCAAGTTCAGTTTTTGTGGGGGTTTCAAAAACTAATGTATTTAGTTTTGAAACCCCCACAATATCTATATCTGTTTGTTTTCTATTAAGTCCTTGCTACAAGTCGTATTGTTATTATTAGTTCCTGTGTTTGCGTAATATTTGCAGAAATCATTGCATAATATTCTTTCTGTAGTTTTTTCCACAGATACTATCAATAAATTTTTCAAGTTTATTTTTCGAATTTTCATTCTTTCTGTTACATAAGATTTTATTCAATTCGTTCGATTGTTGTTTTGATGTTGATTTTTCATTGTTAAATTTGTTTTTATACAATTATGCTTTTGCTTTTTTAACTTTTACATTTAATTTATTTCAAGTTATTTTGTAGTTGAAATAATAACTTAAATTAGAAGGGTTATTTTTGTATTTTTTAAATAGTTTATCTTTTTCATTAATTTCATTTAGAAGATCCCGAGTTATCCAGTCTTTGTCTCCTTTTCTTCTCGTTCGGAATTTCAGTTCTTTTATTTACATGTATTTTCTGTTTAGCTCTATGTACTTTATGTATGATAGCGTCGTAAATACTGTTCGGATCATTTAATACTTTACTATTTATTTTGGTTATTACGTTATTGAGATTTCTGTTTCGTTTTTCTTCATCTATTTTGTAATTTGTGTATTTATTATGTTCATATTTATCTTTATATTTATATAAATAAATTTATATATAATATAATAATAAATAATTTTTATAGTGTATTTAAATTAAAAGATGAAAGTATAAAAGAAAATTATAATTTGAGAAATAAAAATAAAATAAAACTTGATTATCCTTATATCTATAATGAATATGGTATAAGAAATTTAAATTATATAATTTAGAAAACCTTTAATGATATAAATTGGAATATATTTAAAGATTCTAAAAGAATTTCAATTGTAAAAAATTGGATATTGGATAATATTGATTAATAATTTGTTAATTTTATGTTTGTGTTAATATGTTTTTGCTAATACTGTATTTTGTTTCAGTATGTTTGAGGATGATAAGTTGATTTTGTAAAATTTGTAAAATTTATTTAAATGTAATTTTCAATATAATTATTATGTATTATAATAAAATAACAGCACCTGTTGATAGGAATTTGAATTCCTAACGGGACTGAATTGTATAAATTTAATAAATGAATAAATAAATTAAATTAAATTTATTATAGAAGTTATCTGTGTTATTTCTTCGCCAATCCAATAGTTGTATTCCAACCACAAAATGATCAGTTACGACTTCAGTCCATATCATGCTTTTTGTATCTTGGTTATTGCAATTTATAAAGATGTGATCTATGGCTGTTTTGGAGGTGCTAATTATGGTCTTATTATGTCGTGTAGTTCCATATATGCAGTTTCTGAAGCCATTTGTAGATAGAGCTTCATAATATCTTAGTGTAATCAGATCTTTTTGAATTCTGTATAAATCAATATTAATATCACCAATAAAAACTGTTAATTTAGTTGATAGTTTAGCCTGATTTCTTTTTTAGGAACTGTTCTAATTGTATTGAGAAATTAGCTTTACTATTATTGGATGGTCTGTAAATGGCAATTACATTTAGAATTTTATTGCTGTTTTGATCAGTGAGCTCAAGGCAAATGTTCTCACAATAGTTTATAATTTCTTCAAATACATTCACTTCTAAACATTTTCGAAAAAAAATTACAATACCATCACCTTTTGTATTTTCTCTTACTTTTGATGTAGAATTAAAATGTTGGATATTATACAATTTAGATTCAATTTCGGTAATATTAACTTCAGCAAGGACTATTACATCAAGAAAGTTAATGACACTTTTGATTCTGCACTGAAATATATTCCAATTTTTTCTTAACGATCTAATATTTAAATGTATTATACTGAGGTTTGTTTTTGACAGATTTTGATTATCAAGATTAATTACTTTCACCCAATCATCAAAAGTGACTTGATTTATAAATTACAATGTTTCTTATTTACTATAATTTTAATCCAGTTTTTACTTTAGTTTGTCTAGATCCTGGTTTTTGGAGATTTTGATAATGTTTGATTGTTCAGTTTTTCTTACTAATATTTTTCCATCTTTAATTCACACAAATTTGTACATTTTTTCTCGAGCATTTTATTATAGTAGAATTTTGCATTTCCATAGTTGAGCCTTTCTTCTACTTCGTTAGGTTTTCATTTATGTAGATTGGAGTATTGTCATTGTTGTTAAAAATATCATGATTGGTGATACGGATTGTTTTTCTTCTGTCCAACCATTGGAGTTTTTTATCCATTGTTTTGAACCTAATAATGATAGGATTGGGCTTATCATTGCTTTTAATTTCACTACTTCTGCCTTAATTTTTATTTTCTCTTCTATCTTTGTTATTAGTTCTATCAAATTTTCTTCTACATGCAATTCCAAGTTTTCTCGAGTAACTCTCCATGTCATCCAATCTATTTTCCAGAACCATAATTCTATTTGTTTTCTCTTCATTCTCTTCTTGAAGTTTTTTAATTTTAGATTTGGCGAAACGTAAGCACTCTGCATTGATACCAAAATGTTAATAGCATAGAAGTGATAGAAGCTCCATATTTTGATGCATTTTACAGATACATACCGAGTGAGTCGAGCTGAACCTGCTAGCAGAACCACTTTGGTCTTAACATACAAAATTTGGAAAAGCTTATTTTAGCATCTGAATGCATAAATGTAAAACATGAGAAGAGCTCAGAAAGATTACAAAATATCCAACGCTTCTGTTTAAGTAATTTCTTTTTTCACGTACTCACTGAATTTTTTTTTTTTTTTTTTTTTTAACAGGTATGTGTGAATACTCATCATCATAAAACTTAGTAACAAAGTTGACAGTATCATCAGAAATCCTCTTCCCATTTTTTTTATTTTTATGGCAAATAAAATACACCTTTTTCATTCTGTAACGAGCATGTCTGAAGAATCGTATAGACACTAGCACCAAAAGTTTCAACTATATGTTTTTTTGGGGTCAGTTAAGACAAGCAAACTACCAACATTCTCCCTTCTACTTGCTTGCTTGAATTTTTCAAACAATGTAGAAATCTGCTTATCAAGATCAGTAGCTTTCTGCTTCAGAGTATCGTCAATTGTTTCTTCTGATTCCTTTTCATCTGTCTAAATACAAAGCACTCGCTACCTTTTTTGCCACAATTCCTGTGGTTTCTTACAACTTCTTTTTACCATAAGCAGTTTCACTTCCAGATGGAACTGAATCTAGTTTAACTGATAAACATCCAAGTTCCAATACACTGACGTTCAGTGTTCCCTAGTATATGTTGCTGTAGCAGCTTTTATAGATGACTGTCAGAAGATTAGCATTCTGTCTCAGGAACATCATCATCTTCACTACACTTCATTATATCTCATAGTTTTTGGGCATAATTTCTTGCCAGAAATCACAAAAATATCTTTCTCCTTCGGTTGTTTTGAAACTAAGAGTAACTTTTAGACATTTTTTGACACTTTGTGCAATCTGAAAGGATTGTTAATAACTTTTTTTTTTTTTCATTTTAGAACATTAGTTCATGATGCTTGTAGTTGTAAGTCTGACCTATTAGGTATTCTAGCTCTCCTTAATGTCAGTTATTTGTCTTCTGAAGCAAAAGAACTAAAAAGTTTTCTATCCCTTTTCTTAGTATATATAGTTCTACGAACTCACTTTGCAACATATACCAAAACTGCAAGAACCTTCTGGATTCACTGTTACAAGAATAACGGATACAATTTTACCTTCATGTCCACTCTTCATTTTAATAGGTACATCGAGCATAGCTAATAAATAAAAACTAATTAGAACAAGACCAAACTTGTTATCTAATACTTCGAACGCTGCCATACCACTTCCAGTGGCAAATTCAACAGACGGTAATACTTGCATTTGAGCATTTAACGATTTAATGTTAATTTCTACTACCATGTACAGTGCATTGCTTTTATATTTTTTGTCCATTATTGAAATGCACTACGAGTCTTGAAAAATTCTCTTAATCTATTTTTTAATGTTCCTATTTTTTTCTTCTAATTGGACAAAGTATTTTCCTCAATTTTTGTGTGTTTTTTAGACACTAATGAACTCTTAATATATATTTTTCTCAGCCTTTTAAAATTGTCACCAAAGATTGTGCAGTCATAAATAAAGAAATTGTGGGTATTATTTTTATTCGTAAATCATGTAAAACAGTTTTTGAGAATATTGCTGGAAAAGCTAACTTTGTGGTAAATTCAATCAGCCATATCTCTCAACCTATTAGAGATAGGAAGCTGAAATTTTGTAGCTGTCCATTTGGTTTAGCATACATTTGTTATGCAAAATTATATTGAAATCCAAAAATGTGGGTGGGCTTGGTTGAATTGACATGGAGTGACCCATTCATTACAAAATTAGTTATTTGACATTCCCAGTATGGCCACACAGAGACTGTCCGAACCAACACTTGACCAGAACTTCCCATTTAAACCATTCAATATGTTGCAGATATGTTGTAATAGGAAGTGACCTTTGGATATCACTTTGAAAATGACTGCAAATCTACAGTCATAATTTCCTCAAGCTTCTGACCCCCTTTGTAAATAATTAGTCATCTTGTCTTATTTTTATAGAAGACTTTTTTGTTGCCAATAAAACATGGAGGAGAATCAGTACAATAAGTATTAATAGGCCTAAACAATTTCTGCACATAGAAGCATAAAGATATAAAGGCGACATTATCTCTAGAATACATTTTCATATCACAAACCAGCATTCTCCAAGGGTGTGCAACAAAAAATTGATGGACAGCAATAGAATCCTGTTAAATTATCTTTATGATTCTCAGCCATAGAGAAACAATGATTTAATTGCCTGTCTGTATACATGAATGAATCTGACTCCACTTGACCAATATTAATGAGATTTGGTGAACAGAAAGATTAATGAAAGTAAATGACCAATCTCAAATTTCAAAGATATTGGATGAAAATTAATGCCCATTAGTCTCTCAGCCCATAACGGGTCATTCACGTCAAGTCATCCAGGCCATGTCACCCACTATTGTCCTCCCAATGAATGATGGCCGCCCTGTTTTTGTGAGATCTGCGCATGTATCATCGATTACTCTGGTCAGGCACTTCCGTATGAGTTTATCACAGGACGTCGCCATTACGATAAAGGCTTGTTACTTTGCAAAAGAGCATTGTATTTATAAATAATATATATTTATTTATTTATTTATATAA
>JAFIDM010012231.1:33480390-33495244 GCA_023159025.1 Thereuonema tuberculata
AATTATTTAAAGAAATACGTTGATCGTCAATCCATATACAAACACTCGGAAGATGGGCAGAACCAAATACACATCTTGCGACAGCAGCGCCAATGCGGCGGTCATCACACCGGAAACAGGAAGTTCTAATGCTAAAGCCGTGTATTATTTATTCTAGCAACTGTAACTACGTCCTCAGAAAGTGCATCCGGATCGAAATAAAGTCCTACATCTTTGGACGTAATTTTAAGAAGCAGTTAAAAGCGATTAATTTGAAAGCAGCCAAAAAACATTTCTAATAGTTCTTCAAAACCACTGAAGACCATTTCTACTAGAGAAATTTATTTTTTTATTATTTATTTATTTACTAAACTGTTAAGCACAGAACTTTTGTTATACGTTCTTTGTCTGTTAGCGATTCATTCTTCGTGCTTAAGAATTTTCCAAAGGATTTTTCTTCGTTTCGAAGTTTTCTGTAGGTTTGTGAGATGACTTGTGAAGTGCGAAAAAGAAATGCCTTAAAATGTACAACATATTATAAAAGTGTAAATTAGTTAAGCTTTCTTCTAAAGAAAATTGTGGGTTCATTTTTCATAATTATATCAAATCTTTTTCTGAACAGTCACAATTAAATCCTTAAGACGTATCTTTAGTTTCCAGAATAATTCATAGGAATTTCAGTCACTTTTATTTTTTAATTTTAGTTTATTATATAGAAAGGCTATACGTGAAATGGACCCGTATTCAAGTAATATTGTATCTGTTGGCAATCCTACAGAAAGCCATCCAGAGAAAAATAAAATTGATTGTGAAATATGTCACAAAAACATTAGAAAGGATTCATTATATTCTCACATGAGATCACATAAAGGGGAAAAACCATTTAAATGTGAACTTTGTGGAAAACGGTTTGTACGATCAAACCAATTAACTGTACACATTAGGTCACACACAGGTGAAAGGCCATATAAGTGTGAAATTTGTGAAAAAGGCTTTACAACATCATGTGGATTGGCACGTCATATGAGATCACATACAGGAGAAAGGCCATTTAAATGTGGATATTGTGGAAAGAGCTTTATTGCATCAAACCACTTAACTGTTCATATGAGAACACATACAGGTGAAAAGCCATTTAAATGCGAATATTGTGGAAAGTCATTTTCAGAATCAGGCCACTTAAATGGTCATGTGAGAATACACACAGGTGAAAAGCCATTCAAATGCGTATTTTGTGAAATAAACTTTACCCAATTAAGCAGTTTAACTAGTCATATGAAATTCCATACAGGTGAAAAGAACTATAAGTGTGACTTGTGTGAAAAAACTTTTACACATTCAAACAGTTTAGTTTATCACAGAAGATCACATACAGGTGAGAGACCATTTGCATGTGAATTCTGTGAAAAAACCTTTACAACATCAGGCCAGTTAATTTCTCATAGTAGAATACACACAGGTGTAAAACCATATCCGTGTAAATTTTGTAAAAAAAGATTTGTCACATCAAGTCTTTTAAATCGTCATGTTAGATCTCATACAGGTGAAAAGCCACACAAGTGTGAATTTTGTGAAAAACGTTTTATCACATCAGACCACTTAACTCAGCATATTAGGTCACATACAGGTGAGCGACCTTTGATGTGTGATGTTTGTAAAAAACAATTTAAGACATCAAGTGCTTTAACTCGACATGCCAGATTGCATACAGGAGAGAAGCCCTTTAAATGTGAATTCTGTGGAAAAAGCTTCAGTACGTCCTGCACATTAAATGTTCATATGAGATCCCATACAGGTGAAAGGCCTTTTAAATGTGACTTTTGTGATAAAAGCTTTATAACATCTAGTAAATTAGCTGTTCATATTCGATTGCATACAGGGGAAAAGAAATTCAAATGTGAATTCTGGGAAAAAGTCTTTTCACAAGCAGGTAACTTCTCATCCCACATAAGATCAGATGCAGATGAAAAGCCTCTTCAATGTGAAATATGTGATGAAAGCTTTTCTCATTCAAGCAGCTTAGCTACTCATATAGAAAAGCCTACAAGTGAAAATGTATTTAAATTTGATGGAAAAGAAGTTTACAGTAACAAATAAATTATGATTGCTGTTTTTAAAGCTTATATAATGTAATTTAGATTGCAATAAAATCACACGGCTACTTTTGTATGAATTTAAAAGTAGAAACATTTCGAAAAGAACACCATTGTTATCATAAGATTGTTTAAACATAAATCTTCTATTTTGTCACAAAATCATAAAATTAAAATATTATATTTTTTTAATTATTTATTTATTTATTTATTTATTTATTTATTTATTTATTTATTTATTTATTTATTTATTTTTAATGTTTATCATTAGGTATACTTATAAATACTGTATACATGTATTATGGGATAGAGAATTTTAATATATTTTCTTAAAATTATTTAATTAATATTTAATTTTTCCCTCCACCACATCTGAGATCATATTCTGTTTTATCTGTTTAAAAATTATATTATCTTTTTGATTTAGATTTATTTGTTTAAAAATTTAGTATTTTACATAATTATTTAATCTGCATCCAAAATTATTTCTCATCTTTTCTATTTTAAAGATTTTATTCCAATTATATCTTGTTTTTAATTCTCCTTCTTTAGAATTTATTTGTCTTCTTACTTCGAAATAGCTCTTAATTAATATTTTATATATGTACTTTTCAGTTTTTACCCATTTAATTTAATTTTATTTTGGAATGACCATTTATTTTATTTTATTTAAATTTTTTTTCATATTATTTTGAGCTAGAGTTTGGTCGTCATCATTTGTAATCAATATTACATCATCGGCATACAGAAAAATTTCTGAATTATTTATATTTTTGCTTATTGAATTTACATAAATATTAAATAAAAGTGGATCCAGATTTGAACCTTGTGGGATTCCCTTTTTAGAATTATATATTCTACTTATTTTATTCTCAATTTTAATTTTAATTTTCTATTTTTTAAATAATTTTCTATCATTTTGTATACATTTCCTCTTATTCCTATTTGATGAATTTTATGTAGTAAAATTTTATGATCAATAGAGTCGAACGCTTTACTGAAGTCTATAAATGCTATATATATTATTTTTCCATTGTTTAATGATTTGTTTATATTTTCATTTACATTATTCAATAAATTTAATATACCTTTATTTTTCTAATATGCATACTGATTTTTGTTTAGTAGTTTCTTTTGACTCACATAATTATAGTCTTTTCTTTAATAAATAACTTTCCAATATTTTTGAAATAAGTGAAATAGGTCTATAATCATTTAGGTTGTTATGACTCCCTCTCTTAAATATTGGGATTGTGAATGATATTTTCCATGCGTTTGGATATATTCCTGTTTTATACATTTTCTGAAATACAGTATACTCTTGATATCTCGAAAACCTTCATATGTTGAAAAATGAATTTCCCCCTTGATATTACCTATTCATCTAATATTAATTTTAATTCTTATATCGAAGAGTTTTCACTCAAAACCTTGTTATGTCAAATATTTTTCGAAGTAAAAAATGAATTTTCCGGGAAAATTTTCAGTCGTGTCGAAGCAAATAGAGGTATTTTTTAAGAATTCTAGCTATGTAAGTTCATTGTATTTTACTAATTCTTTTCAATTTAATGAGTTTAATCATTTTCACTTTATGTTTGAATATTATAATTTTCTCTATACCATACCATTACCCCCCCCCCCTCTTAAACGTATTCTTAATTTCTGTTCTCTTTTAAATCCTTTAATATTATATAAAAAGTTTTACTCCTCTTTTATATTGACCTCTACCAGTATTATTATGTCTGTGTTTTATTTTTCTATCAATATTTGTCGTTAGGTATGTGAAATTTGATCTTAAACTTCTTATATTTAGGAATAATATATTCTTTAATTTATCTATTGGAATCCATTTTTCTAATTCTTCTATTATTTCTAGATTCGCCAATTCTATTTTTATTTCATTTTTCTCCATTTCTCAGTTTTTCCAAATTTTTTGTTATATTAATTTTAAGTCTTCTTCAACTGCAATTCTGGTTACTTTTGATGATTCATTTTTTTCTTATTAATATTTCTTGGTTTTGATCCCCCTTGGACCTTGTCTCTTGCTTTGTTTTCCAAAAGAGATTCTTCATTTTTTTTTTTTTGTTAAATTTTCATTTATATATATTCTTTTATTATTATTGTTTCCGAATAATTCATCATTTGTTATATATTTTTTCGTTTTTGAAAGATTTCAGCCAATTGTCTCTATCTTTTCTACTTTTAAATTTCATAATAATCGATCTTTCTTTTTGTTTTTGTAACCTTCCATATCTATGTATGTATGACTTCCACTTTTCCTATTGAATATTCTACGTGTAAAAATTTCTGCTAATTTAGAAATTTTTTCTAAGAGGTTTTCATTTTCATTTTCTTGCTTTCCAGATACTTCTATATTGTTTTTTCGCATCTGTAGTTCCATTTTATCGACATTTTCCTCTAATTTTATCATTCAATCCTTAAGTAATTTATTTTCATTTTCTAATATGTTTTGTTTTTCTTCCATTGATTTTTTATTTTTATTAATTTTATTCAATTTTTCTAGTAGGTCCTCGTATTTTTTATTTAGAAATTGTACTGTATTATCATTACCTTTTTTGTCTCTTACTGTTATGTTCCTGCATTTTGTGCATGTCCATAAACTTCTTCTGTGAGGTGTTGATATATCTATTTCTTCCTCACGTTTTACACCCTTAGCACACTTATCGTGCTGTTCTATTCCACATGACATACATCGCAATTCCGCTTTTTTCATTATTTTTCTACATTCATTACATTTAATTATATATTGTGTGTAATCACTCATATTTATTTTAATTTATATATAACAGCATACTACAACAAAGGTGTATATGATACATCATTACTATTTATTAAAGGGTATTTAAATATTAGATTAAAAAAAATTAGGAAATTATGAAATTTATAATAATGATGACACAAGCAAAATCTACTTTAATGAGAATTTAACGAAAAGAAAAAAAAAACTTGTTTTGGAAAGTAAGAGTATTAGCAAAAGAAAAGAATTATAAATTCACATGGACAAAATTCCATAAGAATATTAGTAAGAAAGAATGAAAATTCACACATTATTAAAATAATGACTGAAGAAGACCTCAAAAAAAAAAAATTAAACTAATAAAATAGTGGAAAAAAAAAAAGAATCCAATTTAGATGTTTGGAACACCAAATCAGAAAAATTTAAACATATACAACAACTTTGAAGAATGGTATATAAATAGGAAAAAAAAATCAGTCTTCTGAAAAAATATTATACCTAAACATAAGAAGTATGAAAAAAAACTTTGATTATGTTATTTGTCATATATAAAAATTCCAAAATGAAATAAACATAATAATTTTACAAGTAGAAGAAACAAACATAAATGAAAATGAAATTAAATATTTTACTTTGAAAGATTACAATATGATATATAACCTCAGAAAAAAAATTAGAAGAGGTGGTGGGATAATAATGTACTATTAAAATGAATATATATTAACAAACTTCCAAATCAATACAACAACATTTGAATATAATATAAATAAAACTGATAATAGAACAGATTCTAAAAAGTTATTAATAGTCTATAAACCTCCACTAACCAATAAAAATTAGTTTCTCCAAGAACTAGAAAAAACAATAGACTATAATCAAACTACTTAGAAAAAACAGATAATTTCATAATCATTGGTGATAAGAATATTAATATTTTAGAAAAGAAAACCAATTCACTTATATTGAAATATCTAGAAATTTTTAATACATATGGCTTAGAGAATATAATCAATGCTCCAACTAGAGAAATACAAATAACAAAATCTAGTACCTCCACATGCTTAGATCACTGCTTCACTAATATAAGAACCAAACATACTCAAAGTAATATTATACAAACTGAAATATCAGAACACTATATAATATTAGAATTGTGCAATCAACAAGTATGTAAAAAAATAATCAAAATTTGAATAAATTTAGAAAGCAAAACAATATAAAAAATGAAAATTATTATTAAAAAATCAGAAAACTTACTTAATGATATAAGAAATAAAAAAATAATAGACCCAAATAAAATAATCAATAAATTTGTAAAGATAATTAATACATCTAAAAAAACCTTAAATAATAAAGAGCAACACAATAAAAGAAACCCGGAACACAATTATAAAATTATAAACATGAATGGATAACAGATGAAATCTATGACTACATCAAAGAAAAAGACAAATTATACAAAAAACACAAAAATAATAAAACAAATAAAAAATATAAAGAAAATTATAGAAAAAAAAGCAATTGGTTGAAAAACCTAATACAAAAAACAAGGCAAAAATTTTACCAAAATAAATTACAAAAATATAACAATGATAATAAAAAGACTTGGAATACCATAAATAATATCATTAAAAAAATGAAAATAAAAATATAGATAAAAACAAAATTTGTAAATTAATAGAAAAATTTAATTACAAACAAACGGATGAGCTATTTGGTAAGACATTTAGTAAAATTAAAAATACATGTAACTGCAGCATTACAAATAATAATAATGAAGACATTGAAACATTAACAAATACAATAGGATTTTATATATCTGATATCAAGGACATAATAAAAATTATCAGATCAATGAAAAATAAAAATACTGTTGTTATCGATAATATTGCTATAAATGATATAAAAAACTATATAGATATATTTGCAACAATAACACATGAACTTTTAAAAAGCATGTATAATTATGGAATATACCCCAATATTTGGAAAATGGCAAAAATTACTCCTGTATATAAAAAAGGAAAAATCTACGAAATCAAAAATTATAGATCAATTTCTGTTCTTCCCAATATGTCAAAAATTATAGAGGCTTATTTAACCAACTCATTATATAACTTTCTATCTAAATATAATACATTAAAAAAAGAACAATTTGCATATCAAAAAAATTTAAGTACTGATAAACTATTTCAAGATTTTCAAAATACCATTAATACTGCTCTAAACAAAGGACAAAAATATTATTTTTATTGACTACGAAAAAGCATTTGACAGTACAAATCATGAGATATTAGTACAAAAATTGTTTAATATCGGTATAAGAGGAAAAATGATAGAAATATTAAAACCCTATCTTCGCCCATAATGACTGAACCCTTTGCTTTCTCCACCAGATGATGTTTGGCTGAGCCCAAACGAAATCGATTGTGACTTTTAATATGTTTCTATTTTATTTAATTGAATTGTTTCTTCGTTATGTGTGTAGGCTGAACTTTTATCTCATTAAATACATTTCACACACGTTAAACTTATGCTCAAGTTTGAAGCCGAAGTTTCCAGATTATTGCAGGATTCCAGTCTTTACTTCAAAATTAATACTGAAAATTCTACGGACAACATGGACTCATTCCGCACTCTACAAAATGGATTGGCCCTCTGCTTCCTACATCCCTATCGCAAACATGGATAGGCCTCATTTACATCTGCAACTTCATTGGTTTGAAACCCTATCTTCACCCATAAAGACAGAACCTTGTGCTTTTTTCTCCACCAGATGATGTTTGGCTAAGCCCAAACGAAATCGATTGTGACTTTTAATATGTTTTTATTTTATTTAGTTGAATTGTTTCTTCGTTATGTGTGTAGGCAGAACTTTTATCCCGTTAGATATTAATTTCTTTACAAAAAAATAGTAACACAAAGACTCAATTAACTTTACAACAAAAGACTCATTCACAGTTTAACATAACATAACATAAAATGGGAGGTACTATTAAATCCCTAACACTGCGGCCTCAAAAGGCCTATTGTGTATCTCAATGTCCTTAATTCTGCATAAGTCCTAGGATTTTACCAATCTGTAGTGTTTTATGCAGGAGTATTGTCACATAGTTTGAGGGATTGGGAAAACCCATACCTATTAACTTGTGTCTAGTGCTCGCAAGCGCTTCACACACACAGTATGCGTGCTGCTGTTTCATCAGCTTATCCACATCTTCTGCAAGTAGGATTTGAAACTATTTTTATATTAAAAAGATGTTTCATTAAGTGACAGTGACCTGTAAAGAGTCCTGTCAAGATTCTAGTCTGGTTCTTATTTAAATTAATAAGTTCCCTGGCTCTTTTTCTTGAAGGCTCTTTAATAAAGAGCTTTGAGTGTTTCTGCCCTAGAAGATTACTCCAATAGGTCTTTTGCTGTCTTCTTGCCCAGTCCCGAATTGCAGTTTTAGTGGTTTCAATAGAGATCCCACAGACTGGTTCAGGTCCAATGAACGAGGCTTGAGCTTTTTTTGCTAGTTTGTCTGCTAGCTCATTACCTTCAATCCCTTTATGTCCTGGTACCCATATTAGGTTTACCCAATTATGTTCAGCAAGACTATTAAGGGTTTGCTTACATTCCCATACAAATTTAGAATTGGTGTTGGGAGAATTCAGGGCTTTAAGAGCTGCCTGACTATCTGTAAATATATAGATATTTCTATTTTTATATTTACGTTTTATATTTTCATAGGCACATTGTAAAATGGCATATGTTTCTGCTTGGAATACTGTTGAGTAGACCCCTAGGCTTAGACTAATGTCCATCCTTGGTTTCATTCCTCGGATTCCAGCTCCGGTTTTCCCCTTATGTTTAGAACCATCTGTATACCAGATTATTCCATTGACATCGGTGGGTTTTTTGTCATTATTCCATTCATCTTGGCAAGGAATGATAATGCGGAAAAGTTTTGTAAAAGATATTCTATGTGTCTTTTTATCAGAGTTCATTTGTAAAAATGGTTCATTAGAAATGTCCCTAGTTAGGGCTGCATGTCCCACATTACAATAATGTGGTTTCCACAGATTATTAATTTTAAGTCTATGTATGGTCGCTCTTGCCTCTGCTTCAAGTGCCAAGTGAAGAGGGGGTAAATCAAGAAGGACCTCCATACTGGCAGTAGGGGTTGTCCTCATAGCCCCAGTAATGCCCATACATGCTAGTCTTTGTAAGGTGTTCAGTTTGTTCCTGGTTGTAATCAGTTTACCTTTAGTCCACCAAACTATAGCTGCATATAATATAATGGGTTTAATAACCATTGTGTAAATCCAATAGATAACACTAGGTTTTAATCCCCATGTTTTTCCAATAGCATTTCTACATGACCAGAAGGCAATGTATGCTTTATTGATAGTTTTATTAATATGGAAGTTCCAGTTTAGTTTAGAATTTAGGGTAATGTCCAGATATTTAACTTCCTTGGATAGTCTAATGTTCTTGATGTATAGGATAGGTTCTGAAGACCCATAAAATTCCTTTTCTTAGTGAAAGGAACAAGAACCGTTTTATTGGGATTTACTGATAATTTAATATTATCACACCAATTTTCTACAGTACTTAGTACATTTTGCATTAGACCCGACATCACGTTAGGGAATTTACCCCTTACAATGATCACAATGTCGTCCGCAAACCCCTGAGTATAAAAACCTTTATTTATTAGTCCCTCATTAAGTTCGTCAACCACCAGGCTCCACAGGAGAGGTGAAAGTACCCCTCCCTGCGGACATCCCCTGGTCACCGAAACTTGTAAGGTATCTTCATAAATGAAAGTATGAATAGTTCTGTTCTTCAACATAGCATTTATCCAACCACACGTGGTTGGGTCAATACCATGTTTTTGTGCTGCCCTATCTATAGAAAAGAAAGATGTATTATCAAATGCTTCTTCAATGTCAAGAAAAGCTGCTAGAGCTATTTCTTTGTTTTCAAGTGTGGTTTCGACAATAGAGAGAAGGCTATGAAGAGCTGCCTCAGTTGATTTCCCTTGATAGGCATATTGGTTTGGGTGTATTGGAAAAGTCCTAAGTACACCCTCCCTAATATATTTATCAATTAGCTTTTCCATAGTTTTCAGAAGAAAAGATGTTAAGCTAATTGGTCTAAAAGCTTTGGCATCAACATAAGAAGATCGACCCGGCTTGGGAATAAACACAACCTTGACAGGTCTCCATTGAGATGTAATATAACCCAGTGCTAGGCTTGCTCTAAAAATATTACAAAGAGGTGTAGCTAGACAGCTTATTCCTTTTTGTATATGGGGTGGAAAGATTTGATCTAATCCAGCTGATTTAAAAGGTTTGAAAGTAGATGCTACCCATTCTACCTTTGATCGATCGATGGCCAGTCGCACAGTCTGCCAATTTTCCTTGGGTGCTCTAAAATGAGGCCCCAAGTTTAAATTTAGCGAGTTTGCGTTTCTGTCCCGATCAATCTCGAGAGAATCTGGGAAATGTACACTGGTTAGAACCTTAAGTGTTTCTTCCCCATTGGTAGTGTAACTTCCATCTTTTTGTAACAGAGTCCCTAATCTAAGATTAGGTTCTTTTGTTAAAATTTTATAGAGTCTAGAACTGTTAGGAACATCAGAAATTTCCTCACAGAACTTCCTCCATGATTTTTGTTTAGCTTTTCTCAAAGCTCTATTATATTCACTGAGTGATTGTTTATAAACATCCCATTCACTGTTTCTTTTAGCTGCATTAAACAGCTTTCTAGTGCGTGTTCTGAGATTCGTCAGCTCCTGATCCCACCAAGAAACACGTCTAAGTAGTTTGAGCTTTATCTTGGGACAGTTCGCATTGTATGAAGAGATAATAGAATGTTGTATATAATCAACAGTTATCTCTATATTTTCAACAGATTTAACCCGTTGTGGGCAAAACCTAATACTATTCTTAAGGTCATCTTTGTAAGATTCCCAATTAGTATTTTTAGGATTTCTGTAGAAATTAGTTATAGGATAACTTGATTCTAAGGTAAAGCTAATGTATTTATGATCTGAAAAGGTCATCTCATTAGATACATGCCAGTTTTTCACTTTGGTACTAATAAAAGGAGTACTTATGGTAATGTCAATAACTTCCTCTCTAATTTTATTAAAAAACATAGGAGTGTTATCATTATTTAGAATTTATAAATCAGAAGTGATTATAAATTCTATAAGTTTTTCACCTCTGATATTAATGTCTTTACTCCCCCATATAATGATATCATCACAATACCAGTGATGAGTTCTTCCTTTTTATCTCTCACCATGTTAACAAGTTTAATAAACTCCTCAGCAGGTGGAGGTTCAGGTCACTCACAGTTTAAGATACATTGATAAAATAAAACATTTATAATCCTAATGGTGCTTTTCTTGCCAAAAAATCCCCAGTCATCCCGCCCCTAAAATTTTCCACCCTAGGCAGCTGCCTAGGTTGCCTTTATGGCCCTGAATGTTATAATTTCATGATATCTTCTTTATCTTCTATGTGAATAATTTTTGCAAATTCCTTTTTTCAAACTAATATTTTATAATTTTTTATCCAGACATATTTATACTGTTTGATTCTTGCTTCAGATTTGGTTTTCCGTAGTAAATTTTTTAAATTTTGCATGAGATTTTTATTTACTATAGATTTTTGTTAACTAATATTGTTAAAAATTTAATGATTTTCTAGATTTCTGTTATTTTTAAATTCTTTTAGCCAGTTATCTCAATCTTTTTGCTAAACTTGACAATAATGGGTCTTGATTTGATTTTGTAGTATTTTCCAAAGCTTCAATATTATTAATTCTATCTTTCAAATTAAGAAAGACTGCAATTATATTTAAAATTTCCATTAGATCTTCATTTTCACTTTCTTCAACAGCTATAATTTCTGTATTATTATTTTCTTTGATTTAATTCTAAATATTCAACAATTTGTTGAAGTTGTAGGGTTTTTTTATATCGGAAGCGCAGTGGTGCCTCAAAGGAAAAAAAATACACAATTAAAAACTCATCTATTGTTATTGTAGAGTTTTTTTGTAATATGATTTATTTTCGGTTTCAAGATTAAACAATTTCTTTCAAACGTCTAAATAATAATTGCTTGAATAAAACTTTTGTAGCAAGTTCTCATCAAAATAAGCAAGAATCATATTCAGGGTAAATTGTAACATTTGTCAAGAATATTCACTTCTGTGTGCCATTGAACAAGATGGAAAATTCAAACAGTGGTCATGTTTTAATTTGTCATTGTATTAGCTGGATAAGATTTATGTAATTTACAGTAAAGATTGCATATTTATTTCTGATTGCAATAATTAAAAGTACTTCTCTTTTGCTTTTTATTTGTTTTACTGCTCCATTAGTAGCCCTGGACTATTGATGTTATGGGCTGAGAGACTGATGGGCATTAATTTTCATCCAATATCTTTCATATTTGAGATTGGTCATTTAATTTCATTTATCTTGCTGTTCACCAACTTTCATTAACATTGATCAAATGGAGTCAGATTCATTCATAAAGAACTTAAGAGTTCTTCAGTTTTTATCTCTTTGTTTACAATAGAAATTGAAGCCTTCTAATTGTTTTCCAATCTTCTTATTTTCCGTTTCAATCCCAGGTTTATTATTATTGACCAATTCGGTTTTGAAAAATAAATCTATTTATCTCCAATTTCAATATATATATATTTTTTTTTATATCCACTGCTGTCAATATCTTAGTACTTTCTAGCAGCTATCTACAGAATGTGCCCAGGCTTCATTTTATTTAAGGTACTTGTAGTACTTTGTAATAGCATCTATATTTCAGTATATTTCTAATTCCACTGTTTTTATTTTAATTGTACACAGTAAGCAGTGGCGGCTCGTGGCTGTGAAGTTAGGTGAAGAGCTAGTAGGAAAATAATTATATTATAATATACCATAATATATATATTACAAATTATATATATTATAAATAATATATATTATAATAAATAATATAAAATATTATGATAACTTCCTTCTTATCTAATTATAATATAATATATCATAATATATATATTATAAATTATATGTATTACATATAATATACATTATTATATATAATATAAAATATTATAATAACTTTCTTCTTCTTCTTTCCAACGTGAAAATGATGTTTCTAAAAAAATACACACTATATCTTAAACAGGATTCATATTTAAAAAGCATAGGACTGCGAAACAATCAAAGAATTTCACTTGGAAGAACAGAGCATATTAATCAGTTTTAACTTCACCTATACAGCGGGTGACGTAATGGTTGTCATAGCAACCGTTGTTTCAGTTGTCCAGATAGGCTCCGCCTCTGAGGTAGAGAAGCTATAGATAAAAGGCGAAAATATGTTTTTATTAAAACCAACATACGTGATAAGGTTTTATACGTGATATAATAATTGTTATATTATAAATAAATAATATTGTATTATAAATAATTGGTGAAGTGCCTCTTCACCTACTTCCCCTGAATAGCTGCCACTGACAGTAAGCAGTCCATTTTTTTGTATTATTGTTTCATGAATGTATTGTTTTCATTACTATTGGGTTGGCGAATAAGTTCGTTCGGTTTTATCTAACAGTTTTATTTACACAAAAAAAAATAATAATAACAATAGATTAATCAATTATGTATTCTCCATTACTGTTTACGACCTTCTCCCACCTCTCGACCAATTTGTTGATACCATTCTGCCAAAAATTGCCCGGTCTGTTGTCGAAGAAGTGGTTGAGCCAGTGTTTGAGGTCTTCTTAGTTGTCGAAGGTAACGCCCCTCATTTGGTTTGACATGGAGCAGAAAAGGTGGTAATCAGTTGGCGCAAGGTCCGGAGAGTACGGTGGATACTGAAGAACCTCCCATTTGAGCTCTTGGAGGGCAGCTTTAACGACTTGTGCAACGTGGGGCCTGGCGTTGTCGTGGAGCAGGATGACTTGGCCTCGGCGATCGGGCCTTTTCAGTCGAATAGCTTCATTCACGCGGTGTAGCTGGGCAATGTAAAGCTCCTTGGTGACCGTGGCGTTCTTTTCGAGCATTTCCCAGTCCCACCATACGCAGATCATAGTCTTCTTGGGATGGAGATCTGCTTGACTCTTGGCTTTGTCATATCTCCTGGAGCCACGCACTCTTTTCTTTGCTTCATATTGACGTATAAGCACCATTTCTCATCTCCCGTGACGATTCGATACAAAAAACGGTAAAAAACGGTTGTGTCCACGTGTTGCTCGATGGCGGGCCAGATGTTGTGCAGCAATTTGAAGGCGATTTTCTTTGTTGTTTTCTGTAAGGTCGTGAGGCACCCAAGCTCCCAAGTTGTCGACAAATCCCACTGAATGAAGATGGTTGAGTATGGTCTAATGATCGCAGTTCATTTTTTCCGCCAATTCACGACTTGTTTGGCGATCATCTTCAAAAGAGCTTTGAGACGTTCCTCGTCGAATTCCGAAGGTCTTCCGCTGCGAGGCGTATCATCCAGGTCAAAGTCACCATTTTTAAACTTTGCAAACCATTTTTGTGCTGTATGCTTGCCTATAACACCTTCTCCGTACACACTGCATATGTCCCGAGCGGCTTCGGCAGCTTTTTGTCCTCGATGAAAGGCGAAGAAAAGCAGGTGTCAAAAATGCTGATTTTTGCCTCCTGGATATACCATTTCGAAGCCTAAAAAATGACGAAAAAATAAATTATTCAAACAAAAAAATAACACAGTTTTGTAGAGCAGAAAAAGCACTTTCTAATAAATACTAAAAATTTGCGAAACAACAAACAAATCGTTGTAAAACACAAGCATAAATAAAACCGAACGAACTTATTTGCCAACCCCAATATAAGAATAATTAAATCAAATTTAACGTGTGTGACAAGATTATTACTTAAAAGAAAATAAGAAATGCACATAACTAGAAAAAAAAAAGACAAACAAACAAACAAAAAGCTAATTTTGGTTTATGTGCTGGGAATCGAAGACGGTACCGTTTCAGTTTGCAACACTC
>JAFIDM010012231.1:33500244-33542336 GCA_023159025.1 Thereuonema tuberculata
AAGGCATATTTACTGTCCAGTTATGATTTTTTTTCTCTCTACTTATATATTATTATGGACATTAAATTTGCTTTTCATTGAACTTATGAAGTTTCATTTTTATAATTAAGTTCCTTACTGTATTTTAGTGAAAGGACAAGGGATTAATACTGTAGGTATCACAGAATTATTTTTTTATCTCGGGGGCTTATTCACGGGACCGAGAATGCTGTTAGCTTAGCTTTCGCGCAACTGAGCCAAACATCAAGGGTAAATTCTGCTGATGATTCCTAATAAAAATGAAACAGCTGTTCAGAATTCCCGTTGATGTTGGCTCAGTGTGCGAAGGCATATTTGTTGTCCGGTTGTGATTTTTTTCTCTACTTATATATTATTATATGCGTTAAATTTGCTTTTCATAAAATATTTTTATGTATAACATATTTTTGTGGTGGTTGTGCTGCACAGTACAAAAACTACAAAAGCTTTGTTAACTTTAAATGAGTAGATTTTGGTATCAGTGCTGAGTGCTTATGTTTTACCATCACTCACAGCAAATCGGCTTGTGATGGTAGTGGTTATACGGTCAAAAGACTTACCACTAATGCAAGTCTTCAATGAGTATTATCTGAATAAATAACTTCAACTCAAAAAATGTTTGATTTCTATAAAAGCAATACTGATGATATTAAATGTGTGTTCTCACCAAAGAGTATTTGCTCATAGCAAAAGAAAAATTACATGGAAGATATCAGAAAGCAAAACAATTGTGGAATCAGAATTTTTCATAAGTTTAACCATTAACCTCTGTAGGAGCCAAAGGAATTAACAATGGTGAAAGCTTTTCATTAATACATGATTTTAACAGTGACGCAGCCACATTGGTCACCTCTCTGATAAATGGATGCAGTGTAGCAAGTCTGTATGATTCTGAATGGTACAATGGCATCAGTGAAGACAGACTATGAGCATAGTGTGATGTATCTGTAAAAATTGATTCACCCTCATGGACCTGCAAGATCTTTTTATTAGCCAGCATTGTTGATTCACTTTGTGTATCAGTAGTACATGTCCTAAAAGTGTTACATTATATTCCATTTACATCAGGTATTGGGAGGCAGTATCACATATGTAACAGAAAATAACAGCTGCTTGGAAATGTTTCTCTAGAGACGCTAAGAATTGTTTTATTACCATTATTCAGATTTCAGAAACATTACTGATATGAACGATTACTTATGATATCTTCATATTTTTACATTTCATCTATTTAGTTTATATCTAGTGGTGGACTGAGTAATTAGTAATGATTTTTTTATATCTAAATTGGGACAAAGTATTTTCTTGAATTTTTGTGTGTGTTTTAGAACACTAATGAACTCCAATATATATTTTTCTCGGCTTCTTAAAATTGCCACCTTTTCTTCTATAAGCATTTTTCTACACAAAGTCAGATATTTAGAAAGAAAAACCTATGTAATTTTTATAGACATTTCATTTGCAGCATCATGCCTTTGTTTATGTAAAACGATTGAGCAGGTATCTTCATAAATAGAGAAGTTATGGGCATTATTTATTTATAAATCATGTAAAAACTGTTGTGGGTATTGCAGGAAAAGCCAACTTGTGATAAATCAATCACCCATATCTCTAAACCTAAAACAAATAGAGGGCTGAAATTTTTCAGATTTCCATTTAGTTTTCCATACATCTGTAAATTTTTGTTCATATCAAAGAATGTGGGTTAACAATCTTAAAAATTTTGGCTGTATTGACATGGAATGACTTGAATAGTAAAGAGCTTAAGATTTAATGTAGAGTAAAAAAGTTAAAAAAACAAAGTATCTACTTTAGCCAAAATCATATTTAATCCAGAATAAAGTTGTAGAGTGGGACAAAATAAAGCTAGATTGGAAAATTTCCTAACGTATGGTGTGAGAGCATTTTTGCATGACCAAAATTTAGAAGGAGAAACTCTAAAATTTAACTTTAAAAATAATATAAAAATGAACTCTGGCCACTATTGTTAATTGTGTTTTTTTTTCTTTTTTTGTTATAAAATCAAACATTTTGCTCAATATGTTTATTATTTATTTATTATTTTCTAATCTAATTTCAATAACTTTATTGAAGACACTTAGTTGTTTTTACCACCGGTATTTTAAAATTTTCAATAAAATAAATTTTATTTCAGAAACAGCTTAATAAAATCAATGTATATAGTAATATTTATTGGATTATTATTATTATTAGTAGTAGTAGTAGTAGTAGAAGTAGTAGTAGTAGTAATATGTTATTACTATTAGGATCTAACAACTATCAGGTGGACCGGAAAGTAATGTCGTTTTCTTACATTAAATTCAAACAAATAAATTTTTAACAAGTTTTTATTTTTAATCAATGATGTAATCACCCTCGTTATCAACAACCTTTTGCCATCCAGTGTGCAAATTTTCAATGCCGGATCGATAAAAATCAATTGGTTTTTGAGCAAAATATCTGGAGATGGCATTTTTGATATCATCCAAATTTTCATATTTTTCCACATAGAAAGCGTAGTGGCGATCGGATTAAATGGAAATCCGAGGGTGCAATGTCGGGCGAGTATGGTGGGTGAGGCAGTACCTCCCATCCCAATTCATTAATTTTTTATGACATACTAATTTTTTCGTTGCCATAATGGCGAACCCCTAGAAGAACCCATTGAATTCTCTGACAACATATACTGAGATACTGAGATGGTTTCCTGTTATCTTTCTAAGGAGTTATTAATGATTAACTCCAGACATAAAGAGAAAGATGAAGAAGTAGACAACACAGGTAAAGAAATTTTCAAACATCCCATGTTGCTGACAGGATTTGAACCCAGGTTTCCATATTCATGGCAGGC
This sequence comes from Thereuonema tuberculata, assembly GCA_023159025.1. Classification (NCBI taxonomy): domain Eukaryota; kingdom Metazoa; phylum Arthropoda; class Chilopoda; order Scutigeromorpha; family Scutigeridae; genus Thereuonema; species Thereuonema tuberculata. The sequence continues at coordinate 33,503,114 of JAFIDM010012231.1, forward strand.
AGCTGCTTAAACTACTAGGCTATGTTGCAACAGAAATACGTATTTACGAGTTCCTAATATCAAACTGTATAATTTGAAAACTAAAACTACAAGAAAGGATTCGCATCCTGAGTTTGTCACATGGAAGGGACTGGGACGGACCTTTTCGTCCTTTTTACCTGGGATACTAACCTCTCGCACCTTCTGAGTCTGTCATCAGTGGAGTTTGCCTGACTGATGAGTCCTAAAAAGGACAAAACGGCCCGTTCCAATCTTCCCGGTGACAATTCATGGTGTGAGCCTTTCTTGTAGCATTGTGCCTTCGTTTGCTTACTCATTTCTTTGAATCATCAGGCACGTTAAATCTCTTTTTCAATACAACATTTTTGCCTTAATGTTTCTTCTATAATTCTCAAAAATTAGGGGAAAAAAACTGACAGTTTCTGGAAATAACACAAAACATTTAGGACATTTGACTATCTCACTATGTAGGCCGCGCAGTTGGCGTTGTCACTATGACATCGGCCTCTCAGCTCTGAGTACCGGGGTTCTGATGTGGATTTTGTGATGGTGGACGAACCACGCTGGGCAGGTTTTCTCGGGGTTCTCTCGTTTCCCCTGCACTTCTCCCACCATACTTTCTCAGTCTTTCTCTCCATCTGTCCTTCTTTCCGTGGGTTAGTACAATAGCCCTCCAGTCGCAGTACTTGGCTTCTCTGCCACCCACTAGGACACTGGATGTTGCAAGCAATCTATTTTTTTTTTCTATTTTTGTTATGAACTCAAACCATTTGCTCAATATTATTATTATTATTTATTTATTGTTTTTAATGTAACTCAAATTTTTATGCTTAGCAGTTTTTACTATCTAAAACTTTTAATAAAATAATATTTTATTACATGAATCTTAACATTTCAATAAAACCAATGTATAAAATAGTGTTTATTGGATTATTATTGGTATTAGTAATAGTACTACTATTAGTAGTAGTAGTGATATTGACAATATTGAAACTACTCATTAGTAATTTTGATACTTGCTGTTTTTAACAGGTATTTACGAGTGCTTAATATCAAACTATATAATTTAAAAACTAATTTTTTCAGATAAGACTGAAAAGGAAAATTCAAATTATCTCAAAATGGAAAAGAATATTTATCATGCAGTCATGAAACGATAGTATAGTATGTGCCAAAACAAACTATGCCGAATGTCACAAGCCTTTCTTTCTCATGCACACTACGTGATCACCTCATTGAATGTCATAATAGAAACATAGCAGTATAAGTTGGTTGAAATTTGGTAAATGTTCAATTGGTGTGAACAATGGCGGAATTTTTTTTTATTGTGGAGCATTATTTTTGCTCATACGGCAAAGGACATTCAGATCCACTAAATTTGCAATACGTTGGAAATGCATTTTGGGAACAGTTTCAAAAATCGACACCTACAAAAACATGATTATGTTAGCTTTAATTAAAAATTTTTGTTCGACAGGCAGGGATCTGACACAGCTCAAAGGCTGTACTGGATGTCTAGTTACACTGACAACAAATGTGAATCGTGGAATGCTCCTTCAGCAAATGTTACTGTCGCCTAAAAGAGTCTCTGGCGAACATCCTTAAAACTGAATCTTAGTCAAGCATCTACGAGACAAATGTTCAAGGAAATTAGTGGTTTTGCCTATAGGATACAGACTGGATAACGTCTGAGCAATGCCGACAAGGATGCAAGAATCACTTACTGCGCAACAATGTTAGCAATGCCATACAGTAATGACCCATTACTGTCAAATGTCTGGTTTTCTGATGAGTCTTATTCATTTGAATGGATTTATCAATCGACAGACAACCTGCTTTCTGGAATTTGAATGGCCAGACATCATCATTGTGGAGAAACCCCTCCATAGTGAGCGTGTAACATAATGGTGTGCAGTGTCTGCAATGGTGTGCAATCTTGGGCCCTTATTTTGTTAAGGATGATCGTAGCATTCCTGTGACTGTGAAACACGTGCGGTACAGAGAAATTATTCTCACGCCATTTCTGAGAGATCTCATCAGATTCTGCCATGCACTTAATCTCCACTATATATGCAATGGTTCCAGCAGGATGGTGCTACTTCCAACACAGCAAAGGACATGTGTCAATTGCTTCATGCGAAGCTTGGTAATTGTGTCATTTCCGTGGAACAGTCTTCCCATATCCGTCTCATTCACCTGATCTTGCACATTTGGGATATGCTGAAGGAAGCCATTTTCCAAGAGAACCCAACAGCAAACATTGGTGACTTACGTCACAAGATTTCGACATGCATCAGAATGAAGCAACCTCTTTTCATGGACGTTTGAGAATCTCTGTGAGCGTTACGAGTACTGTCTGCAATGCAACGGACATCCATCATGTGCTGTGTCTTTGAAACTGTGGACATTGACTTCCATGTAGCACAAGCTTCCTCCACTGTTTGTATTTTTCTGTATGTCACATAAACCATTTTTGAGCACAAATATTTCAGTACCATTTGTTTTGATGCATACTCTAATTATTTTAAAAAAAGATAAATAATGAGCATGAAAAATTTAAATGGAAAACAAATTTGTAAGGAAACCTTTGAGGTTTATTAGGACTCTTTGATGTTTATAATCTGTAGGACTCTATGTTTTGCCAATCCGAAAAACTGAAATACCTCTTATCAGCTGGGTTATTCCACATCAAATTGGCAAATGCCTCTCAGATGATCTCTCCTATTTTAATGAAATTTGGCATAAAGGTACGTTCGCTTGTTATATGAAAGCCTGCCAAATATTATTGTCCTAACCTTCAACATTTCTGAGAAATAGCATTCAGAAGTAAGGTCTGCAACCTGCAACTGGTTTTCCGTAAACTTTTCAGGCATTTCTAAAGCTGTATAAATAAAGAACTACTGAGCCAGAAAAGCAAGCTTTCATAAACTGAGAGAATTTATATATCTCATAATAAATAATGCATTTAAATTAGTTTGAGTCTTTTAGTTTTCCTGAGATAGACTTCCAAAGTAGGCATTTTGTAATGCTATTGAAAACAAAAGTGAATTTTTAATCCACAATAGATTTTGAGAATAAAGTTGGATACGTATGAAATTTTAAACAAACTCTATAGATACTTTCTGATATATAAAATAATTATTAAGCAACTAGTCGGCTACCCGTCGCTTCGCTCCGGAAGCCTCCCTTATGTAACAGAAAAAAAATTTTTATTTATTAAAAAACACACACACAAATTACATCAAGGAAACTAAAACTAAAATTTTTTAAAAGCTTTTTTTTAAATTTAATTTTTGATGTCTATATTCTCTCAATCTACGACTGCTTTTAGAACCACCTTGTAAATCATATATCTATGATATATTTTTATTTTTTACAGAGATTAGAATGTAGGCCTAGTGGTCTAATGGCTAAGACGTCTAACTTCTGAGCAGTATTCTACCTAATAGAAATAGTGCATCTTTCTTTCTTGACTATCTTTTTTTTTATTCCTATTGATACTTTTCAGTAGTTTTCGAGTTAGAAATAGTGATGGTTTTTGAGTTACAAATAGTGATTTTTCAGTATTCTACCTAATGAAATACTGCTTCTTATTTCTTGACTCTTTTTTTTTTTTTTTTTTATTCCAAATGAAACTTTTCAGTGGTTTCTGAGTTACAATAGTGTTCAGTATTCTATCTAATAGAAATACTGCTTCTTTCTTTTTTGAGTCTCTTTTTTTATTCTAAGTGGCACTTTTCAGTGGCTTTTGTGTTCCAAATATTGATGGTTTCTGAGTTACAGATAGTGATTTTTCAGTATTCTATCTAATAAAAGTATCGCTTCATTCTTTTTTTACTCTGATTTTAATTATAATTGTCACTTTTCAGTGATGTTTGAGTTACGTTTATTGATGATTTTTGAGTTGCAAATAGTGATTTTTTCGGTATTCCACCTCAAAAAAAGAGTGCTTCTCTCTTTCTTGACTCTGTTTTCTTTACTCCAACATCTGGCATGTACACCCACATATTTTTCAATATCACATAGTATTTGGTTAAGTAAGAATATTTAAAATATTGCAACGTTTCGGCAATTATCGTTCTAATTGTCAGTTTCGAATTACAAATAAACTGACTGATGTGAAATAAATAAACAATCTTGAGATTCAAAAAAAAGATTGAATACATTCCTTATTGATGGGGGAAAGGAAAGGAGATATAAGTCAAAAAACCATATGAAGAGAGTTGTAGTCCCTATGGCCTAATGGATAAGGCATCTGACTTCGGATCAGAAGGTTGCAGGTTCGATTCCTGTCGCGGATGTTTCATTGTAAAAATTATTTCTATTTTCCATTCTGTCAGAAAATTGCGCTGGACAGACAGACAGAGAAATAAAAGATTTTAGTAATATAGATTTCGTCAGTTTTTTAAAAAAATATGAGGTTCTGAAATTGGTAGTGAAATGAAAAATAGCAAATTTGGCTTATTTTCAATTGCCTATTTAGTAACGTAGACGATTGAATTTAAAGTTGAAATTTTGTCCAGAGTTTCATATTCGTACAATGCAAATGTGGTTTTCTATTATTAGCACATTTTTATTAGTTTGTTTTCTTGTCTGTCCATTTGTTTGTTCAGTACAAATTTTGCAATTGATTTTAAATAACTTCCCGATGAGCTGAAAACTTGATACTTTAAACGTAGCTCAGAACTGGATGACAATGCAATATTAACTCACTTTGTTAACATTAACATTGTCTGTTCGTTAGAGAACACTTATTCTTCGGGTGACTGGTCAGTGCGGCGCTGCGTTGCTGACACGTGCTGTCAGTGTTTTTTTTCATGGCGCTGGAGCTGCCGTGATGACAGGTCGGTGCGGCAGAGCGCAGCATTGCCAACGTGCGGTAATAATATATCAGTCTGTTTATTTTTTTACCATAGTTTTATTTAATAATAATAATAATAATAAATTAATCTCATCAAAATGTTTAAAATCGATTGAAAAATTTCATACATACAAGACTAAAAAGCAGAAAATAATTATTTTAAAAAAATATTTTTTTTTAATATACCACGTTTTTAAGACTGACTAAAAAGTATAAAATAATAATAATATAGATAATTAATATAAAATAATATAGATAATTGAGATGGTATGGATGGAGTGCATATTATCTTGCGCCCCCACGTTTTTCATTTTAAATCTTACAAGTATTTTCATAGCTATTACAAATTTACAATCAAAAAAATTCTCGTACAAAAAAGGCTTCTCCTTGTTAATCTGAAAGAATTATACATTGAATTTTGCAAAGAAAGAAAATATAAGATAGGATTTTCAAAGTTTTGTTATTTGAGGCCTAAATAGTTTTATTCCAGATGGTGGAAAAACAAATATCTGCATGGTGAAAGCTCCCACTCGACAAACTCACAGTGGACAGATGTTTGAATTGGATCAGAACTGTTACAAAAATTTTAACACTTCTATCAAAATAAAAATTCATAAATATTATATTTAATATTGCATGAAAACAGATTTTCCCTACAGAGATTTTATCAAAGTTGACTTCATAAATAAAGTAGATTGTTGCTTCTTAAAACCATTTCAACTTGTTTTTGTTTTTTTGCCCAAAAGCGTAACTCCATTTCTTTTAAGTTTGAAAGGGGGAAAGGATTTCGGTAGGGTTTTGAATTTTATACCATATTTGCATTGTACGAATATGAAACTCTGGACACAAATTTCAACTTTAAATTCAATTGTCTACGTTACAAAATAGTCGATTGATAATAAGCCAAATTTGTTACTTTTCACTTCACTAACAATTTCAGAACCTCGTATTTTTTTAAAAAACTAACTGAATTGCTTAATATTTATTTTATATATCAGGAAGTACCTACAGAGTTTCTGTTTAAAATTTCATACGTATCCAACTTTATTCTCAAAATCTATGATGGATTAAAAATTCACTTTTGTTTTCGATAACATTACAAAATGCCTATTTTGTAAGTCTATCGAAGGAAAACTAAAAGACCCAAACTAATTTTAATGCATTATTTATTATTATATATATAAATACTCTCAGTTTATGAAAGCTTGTTTTTCTGGCTCAAGTAGTTATTTGTAACTTACAGCTTTAGAAATGCCCGGAAAGTTGGTGGAAAACCAATTACAAATTGCAGACCTTACTTCTGAATGCTATTTCTCAGAAATGTTTAAGGTTAGGACGATAATATTTGGCAGGCTTTCATATAAGGTGTTAAGGTACCTACCTTTATGCCAAATTTCATTAAAATTAGAGAGGGTCACCTGAGAAATTTCAAAATTTTTTGCTGATTTGATGTGGAATGACCCAGCTGTTGAAAAAAGAAAACACCACCTCTAAAATACATCTTAAAACCTTCAGATTTTACGAGTTTTCTAGCATTTAACAAAAAAGAAACGGAAAAAAAACTACTGCTCATGCGAGTAACTAAAAAAACTCACAACATATCGGAGTTTCGATTACGTCCTATAAATAATGGTATCACTAAATATAAAAAAAAAAAAAAAAAACCGATAAAACATCGTAAATACCACATTAACTTACAAAATATTCTTTATTCAACAACAGCTCAACATCATACTGGCAATATTTCTGATTCATCCTAATCGAATGGATAAGAAATAATCTTTCTTCATCCCCAACTCAAACATAAAATATAATATAATATCTGATTAGGATGAATCAGAAATATTGCAATGTACGATGTTGAGCTGTTGGTGAATAAAGAATATTATAAAAAAAAAAAAAACCCGCTTAATTAAAAATCTTAAACCTCCAGAATATAAGCTTCAAACACGATTTTTTTCCCCCCTTTATCAAAGGAGAACAATTTTTAAATTTGGAAAAGGGGGACCCCTTGGGCGGGGGGGGGGGGGGGGGGGTAAAAAAAAAAACGGAATCTCCAGTTCAACAACCAAAAAGTTACGGAATTCAACATTCAAAAAAAAAAAATCGGGACTTTTTTAAAACGCCGCGAGACGCGGGACAAATTGTTAAAAATCTGGTTACCTTATCTATCAATATCCTAGAGACCTCCTGGTAATTGTGGAATAAGAACCAGGACTAGTGGAATTAAGACGAATTTCGCTTTTTATTGCGGGGAAGGCGAGGGGGGAGGGGAAAACCCATCGATTCCTAAATACAAAGTAGATATGTAAGCAATGGAAGTTTTAGTTTGTATTTTTTAAGAAAATTAGGAATTTAGGTGGTACTCTTTTGCGTCAGCACCCCTATAAAATTAGATAAATGACGGTATTTGGTGTATTTTAAAGATGGCGAACAAGTTGCAAAATTAAGGGGTATTCCGAAACGAAAAATATTTTTTTCTTTCATGTTTCCAAACGAAACATCCTGGAATATCTCAAACATCACTTAACCTAACCTAATATTAATTAAAACGAAAATGTTTATTGTTGTTTCTTGTCTGTTTTATTTCCTAACAAAAAATCCCGCTCATATCTAATGAATTTGCCGCCAGGTGGATTTGCTAAAGGCGCTACAAGCTCTTGCTTTAAAAATGTGCATCCGCCGTCCGCAAAAGAGTTCCAACTAAATCTTCTAATTTTCTTCAAAATTATAAAAAAAATCACAGTTTTCCATCATTTACATAACTTCTAGGCATTTCGGAATCGGTGGTTTCAAAAAATTAAAAAAAGCGTCTTAATTTCCCTGCTTGAGTGTTCCATACGACAACCGTCCTCCCGATTAGAAGGCAAACACTTAATTTGGTGACTCTTCAAAGTAGTAATGCGAGCGAGAAACAACAAATATGTTGTCAGATGACTTGTGAAATGCGAAGAAGAAATACTTCGAAATTTACAGCATATTATAAAAGTGTAAATTAGTTAACATACAGCTTTCTTCTAAAGATAATCGTGTATTCATTTTTTATATATCAGATATTTTTCTGAACAGTCACAATTAAATCCTTCAGACGTATCTTTAGTTTCCACAATAATTCAGAAGAATACTTTTATTTTGTAATTTTAGTTTTATTATATACAAAGGCTATACATGAAATGGACCCCTATTTAAGTAATTTCGTATCTGTTGGCAAGCCTACAGAAAACCATCCAGAGAAAAATAAAATTGATTGTGAAATATGTCACAAAAACATTAGAAAGGATTCGTTATATTCTCACATGAGATCACATAAAGGTGAAAAGCCATTTAAATGTGAACATTGTGGAAAACGGTTTGTACGATCAAACCAATTAACTGAACATATTAGAACACACACAGGTGAAAGGCCATATAAGTGTGAAATTTGTAATAAAGGCTTTACAACATCAGGTCATGTGGCACGTCATATTAGATCCCATACAGGAGAAAGGCCATTTAAATGTGAATTTTGTGGAAAATCATTTTCAGCATCAAACCACTTAACTGTTCATATCAGAATACACACAGGTGAAAAGCCATTTAAATGTGAATTTTGTGGAAAATCATTTTCAGCATCAAACCACTTATCTGTTCATATGAGAACACATACAGGTGAAAAGCCATTTAAATGTGAATTTTGTGAATTAAACTTTACCCAATTAAACAGTTTAACTGGTCATATGAGAACACACACAGGTGAAAAGAAGTATAAGTGTGACTTGTGTGAAAAAACTTTTGCAAATTCAAGTAATTTAGTTTGTCATAGAAGATCACATACAGGTGAGAGACCATTTGCATGTGAATTCTGTGAAAAAACCTTTACAACATCAGGCCAGTTAATTTCTCATAGTAGAATACACACAGGTGTAAAACCATATCCGTGTAAATTTTGTAAAAAAAGATTTATCACGACAAGTCTTTTAAATCGCCATGTTAGATCTCATACAGGTGAAAAACCGCATACGTGTGAATTTTGTGAAAAACGTTTTATCACGTCAGACCATTTAACTCTGCATATTAGGTCACATACAGGTGAGAGACCTTATATGTGTGATGTTTGTAAAAAACAATTTAAGACATCAAGTGCTTTAACTCGACATGCCAGATTGCATACAGGAGAGAAGCCCTTTAAATGTGAATTCTGTGGAAAAAGCTTCAGTACGTCCTGCACATTAAATGTTCATATGAGATCCCATACAGGTGAAAGGCCTTTTAAATGTGACTTTTGTGATAAAAGCTTTATAACATCTAGTAAATTAGCTGTTCATATTCGATTGCATACAGGGGAAAAGAAATTCAAATGTGAATTCTGGGAAAAAGTCTTTTCACAAGCAGGCACTTCATCATCCCACATAAGATCAGATACAGATGAAAAGCCTTTTAAAAGTGAAATATGTGATGAAAGCTTTTCTCATTCAAGCATCTTAACTAATCAAATAGAAAAGCCTACACGTGAAAATGTATTTGAATTTGATGGAAAAGAAGTTTACAGTAACAAATAAATTATGATAGCTGTTTGTAAAGCTTATCTAAAATAATCAGATTGCAATAAAATTACATGGCTACTATTGTATGAACTTAAAAGTAGAAACATTTCGAAAAGAACACCATTGTTGACATAAGATTGTTTAAACATAAATCTTTTATTTTGTCCCAAAATTATTTGAAATCTTATATATAACAGCATACTACAACAAATATGTATATTAGACTCTTTAATAAATTGTAATGATGCATTTAAATATTGGATTAAAAAAAAATAAAATAAGGAAGTATAGTTAAGTTTGAAGTGTAATGGACTTTCAGAAGTATTGATTGATCACATCTTGGTTTCTAGCTGATACAAAAAAATCCTGTAGTTATAACCCAATTCATTAATATAATTTACGCTAATATTTCTCATCGTTTTTGAGTTCATGCTACACTGATAAAAAATTCCTAACTGTTGTCAGATTGCCAAAATTTGTATTGGGAAACTGAACTTACAACTTTTGAAATTACACTGTTTTGGAATTTGTTTTTTTAATGTTACCAGTCCTATTAGGTATAATTTATATAAAAATTATACCTGTGTTATAGGTGGTGATTGTTTGATATTTGAATAAAAATACAAAATTAATAAAAATTTTAGTACCTCTCAGCGATTATCTCGTCAGAGATATCTACAGTTAATTGTGTTTGAATGTCTTTAATTTTATTACTGTTATAGTACTGACATTATATTTGGTTAAATAATTTCTTACTGTTTTTACTTTTTACTGTTGTTACTAAAATAGTTTAAAATATTTTTGTATGATATTTTTCAATAAGAGTGAAAATTTTATATTTTTTCCAAATGTTGTTATATTCCAAATTATTCATGTTAAATTTATAAAAATACTTTTAGTGATATGAAATACCAATTTATTTATATTATTCAGTTGTATTCTATTTAAATGATGCCATCATTCAAGGCTGAATCTACAATTGAATCAACTAAGGATTTGTAAATGATTATTTTTTGTTTCATACAAAATATATGTTTAATATTAGCAAATATAAATAAGCAGCTGTGTAATTTTTTTTATAATATAGTTACTAAGTGTTTTCCATAGATAGTTGTCATCAATAAAAATACCAAGATATTTATAAGTATGAATAATTTCTATATTGTTACAGTTGCACATATCAGGAGTACAAATGGATTACCACCATTTTTATTCAAAATTTGAGCCTTTATTGTGGGAAAATGATTACATAATTATTCTTCAAAATATTGTCCATCGCTAACCACAACATTTTCCCATCTTTCTGACAGCATATGGATTCTGTGTCGAAAAAACTGCTCGTCTTTTGAGTCGATCCACGAATCCAATTTTTGGCTTCTATGAAAGAATGGAAGTGCTGCTCAGCCAGGCCATGCGTGCTCGATCGGAATAGGTGGTAGTTGGAAGGGGCAATGTCGAGAATACGGCATGTAGGTAGGACATCCCATTTCAGTGTTTCCTGGTAGGTTTTCACAACCTGAGCAAAATGTAGCCGAGCATTGTCGTGCAGCAAAATCACTTTATCGTGTCTCTGCTCATATTTCAGCTGTTTTTCCTTCAATGCTCAGTTCAAATGCATTAGTTGTGTTTGGTAGCGAGATCCTGTGATGGTTTCACCCAGTTGCAGCAGCTCATAATACATCCCCCGCCGATCTGGTCCCATCAAATACAAGCATGATTTTCGAGCCATGGATGTTTGGCTTGGTTGTCGTTGTTGATGCATGGCCACGGTATCCATATGATTCTTTTTACTTTGGATTTATTTCACTTTCTCATCCCCAGTGACAATTCAATGCAAAAAAATCCTTCCTTTTTTGTTGTTTGTCGTGAATATATATTTATAAAAAAGACAATGTGCAAAATGTGAGTATGTGCTGACCTACTATATGATGTAAAAATGATGAATGAAATACTGAGTCCTACAGAAGACTTCCTTAAAATAAAGTTTCGTAAAATCACTAATATAAAATATTTTTATATATAACATATTTTTAAGTAGAGAGAAAAAATCAAAACTGGACAGTAATTATGCCTTTTCACACTGACCCAACATCAACAGGAATTCTGAACAGCTGTTTCATCCTTATTAGGAATTATCAGCAGAATTTACCCTTGATGTTTGGCTCAGTTGCTTGAAAGCTAAGCTAAAAGCATTCTTGGTCCCGGGAGTGGGCCACCGAGATGAAAAGAACAATCAAATAAAAAATAATTCTGTGAAATAGCTGTTCAGAATTCTCGTTGATATTGGCTCAGTGTGCAAAGGCATATTTACTGTCCAATTGTGATTTTTTTTTCTCTCTCTACTTATATGTTATTATGGACGTTAAATTTGGTTTTCATTGAACTTATGATGTTTCATTTTTATAATTAAGTTCCTTACTGCCTTTTAGTGAAAGGATAAGGGATTAATACTGTGGATATCACAGAATTAATTTTTTCATTTGATTGTTTTTTATCTCGGCAGGCCAATCCCGTGACCGAGAATACTTTTAGCTTAGCTTTCGTGCAACTGAGCCAAACATGAAGGGTAAATTCTGCTGATGATTCCTAATAAGAATGAAACAGCTGTTCAGAATTCCCATTGATGTTGGCTCAGTGTGCAAAGGCATATTTACTGTCCAGTTGTGATTTTTTCTCTCTACTTATATAATATTATATATGTTAAATTTGCTTTTCATAAATTATTTATATGAGGGTGAGTCAAATGAAAACCTTAAAAATGTAATTAAAAATCGAAAATTCATGCCATTGTTCTGTAAGTTGGCAGGAGTGTTACCAAAGCTTTCAAGAATGCCTGACAGATGGCAAAATACTGGAGAGGGGCGAAACGCTGCCACATGACCAGTGCAAAATGGCGGCTCCGCTTGCGACATGCACCAAGGAAGAACAGCAGTCTGTCATACGTTTTCTGAACAGTGAAGTGTGAAACCTATTGAAGTCCATCGGCGAATGAAGGTCCAGTATGGTGATGCATGTTTCACACTGCAGCAAGTGTATGAGTGGAGTAGGAAGTTCACGAATGGTGTGACTTCTGTGGCAGATGCTCCACGCCTGGGTCAGGCACACCGTGTTGTGACACCAGTGTCTATTGCAGCTGTTGAAGCCAGTGTGATCGAAAATCGCTGTGTGACCATAGATGAAATAGCTGCAAATCTGTCATGGCTCAGCACATTACATCATTCATGTGCTCAAGTTTCACAAAGTGTCTACAAGATGGGTGTCACGAAAGCTCACTGAAGAACTGAAAGTGCGACGCGTTGATGCCTGTGAAGAACTTTTGCAGCGTGAAGAACTTTTCCAACTTATATATAACATATTTTTCTGGTGGTTGTACTGCACAGTACAAAAACTACAAAAGCTTTGTTAACTTGTACTACCATTTTGGTATCAGTGTAGAGTGCTTACGTTTTGCCACCACTTATAGTAAATCGACTTGTGATGGTAGTGGTTACACGGTCAGAAGACTTACCACTAACGCAAGTCTTCAATGAATATTATCTGAACAAATAACTTCAACTCAAAAAATGTTTGATTTCTATAAAAGCAATACTAATGATATTAAATGTGTGTTTTCACCAAAGAGTATTTGCTCATAGCAAAATAAAAATTACATGGAAGATATCAGAAAGCAAAACAATTGTGGAATAAGAAGTTTACTTAACTTTGAACCATTAACATTTGTAGGAGCCAAAGGAATTAACAATGGTGAAAGCTTTTCATTAATAAATGATTTCAACAGTGAAGCAGCCACATTGGTCACCTCTCTAATAAATGGATGCAGTGTAGCAAGTTTGTATGATTCTGAATGGTATATTGGCATCAGTGAAGACATAGACTATGAGCAGAGTGTGATAAATCTGTAAAAATTGATTTTTCCATTTTTACAAAAACACTCACATCGACTCACTCAAACGATTGTCGAACAACAACTGCACATCCAAAATGGCTGCAATTTCGGTGAGAACCTTTCAATGCATGCGCAAACACACTCCCCCACTTTTGTTGACGAGTTCTACCATCTTCATGTTGAGGTCGAAATCTTTTCAGCCCACCCTCATAGTGGTGAACTGAGTAATTAGTAATGATTTTTTTTTATCAAAATTGGGATAAAGTATTTTCTTGAATTTTTGTGTGTTTTAGGACACTAATGAACTCCAATATATTTTTCTGGGCTTCTTAAAATTGTCACCTTTTATTCTAAAAGCATTTTTCTAAAGTCAGATATTTATAAAGAAAAACTTATATAATTTTTATAGACATTTCATTTTGATATTAGTTCATTTGCAGCATCTAATGCCTTTGTTTAAGTAAAAAGATTGTGCAAAAAAAAAAAAAAATGTGAGGGTATCTTCATAAATAGAGAAGTTATGGGCATTATTTATTTATAAATCCTTTAAAAAATTTTGTGTTATTGCAGGAAAAGCCAACTTTGTGATAAATTCAATCACCCATATCTCTAAACCTAAAAGAGATAGAGGGCTGAAATTTTTCAGATTTCCATTTACTTTTGCATACATTGCATCTGTACATTTTTGCTCATATCAAAGAATGTGGGTTAACAATCTTAAAAATTTTGGCTGCATTGACATGGAATGACTTGAATAGTTAAGAGCTTAAGATTTAATGTAGAGTAAAAGAGTTAAAATAAAACTACCTGCTTTAGCCAAAATCATATTTAATCCAGAGTAAAGTTGTGGAAATGGGACAAAATAAAGCTAGATTGGAAAATTTTCTAACGTATGGTGTGGGAGCATTTTTGCATGACCAAAATTTGGAAGGAGAAACTCTAAAATTTAACTACAAAAATAATATCAAAATGGACTCTAGCCACTATTGTTTTGTTTTTTATTTCTTTTTTGTTATAAAATCAGACATTTTGCTCAATATGTTTATTATTTATTTATTATTTTCTAATCTAATTTCAATAACTTTATTGTAGATACTTAGTTGTTTTTACTATCTTAAAATTTCCAATAAAATAAGTTTTATTTCAGGAACAGCTTAATAAAATCAATGCATAAAGTAATGTTTATTGGATTATTATTATTACTTGTAGTAGTAGTAGTAATATGTTATTACTATTAGGGTCTGACCACTACATTTTACAAACATTTAGTAACTTTGATACTTGCTCTCTCTCTATTTTTTGAATACATAATTTATCATCATCATTCACTGTATATCGAAGTGCAGTCTTCAAATCCAAAGGTCCATGTTTCAGTGGTGCTGTAGGGTTGCCAACACAGGAAAAGAAATTTTGAAACATCTCATGCTGCAGCCAGGTTTCCATATTCATGGCAGGCTGCCGCCTAAAGTACTAGGTTATGTTGCAACAGCAATACATATTTACGAGTTCCTAATATCAAACTGTATAATTTGAAAACTAAATTTCAAAGATTGATATTACTGGGAAGGAAAATTCAGATTTACTCAAAATACAAAAGGATATTTATCATTCAATCAAAAAATTATGGTAATTCTTTTTTTAATAATGATCTGATATACTTAAATTCCTTTCAGAAATAGAATTGATGAAGAATAAATAATGTTATATTCGCCAACAATAATAAATTATTTGTTCTTCTACAATCCTACTTCTGAATTGAGTTTCAGTATTGGTGCTTTGCTATTGGGAAGTGGCTCTGAGTGAACCAATCAGAAGCTCTTGACAATGTGCAATGTTGCCTATTGCAGCCCAAACTTCAAAAATATGCAACAATACAACTTTTTTGACTGAATGTTTCTTCTGTAATTCTCAAAAATTAGGGGAAAAAAAACTGACAGTTTCAGGAAACTTTGCATATTTTTCCATCTTCAGGGACAGCACAAACATGTAGGACAACACAAAACATTTAGGACATTTGACTCTCTCACTATGTATCCCCACATCGCATTGTCCTAAATATTTTGTTTTGTCCTTCATGTTTGTGCCATCCCTAAAGGTGGAATATCATTCCAAAGTAATCCGAAAGTGATGGTTTACTACCACCCTTTTAATCCTGTTTATTCATGTATTATACAAGTACGTACATTTCATTTTCCTCTTTATTTCATTACACTCACTTTACGACTTCTTATTTTTAATTTTCAACTGAGTTGGACGATACGGCAGTGAAGATTGACTGTTTAAAAGGCAACTCTATTCACTATACTAACATCTTTGACTAAACCAGCCTGAATGCACTGGTTCTCTTCCAATCACCATAGTTAAGGATTGTCAGGCCCAGTCAGTACTGGGATGGGAGACCGCCTAGGAACACTGGATGTTGCAAGCTATTTTTTTTCTATTTTTGTTATAAAATAAAATCTTTTGCTGAATATGTTTATTATTTATTTATTGTTTTTAATATAACCTAAATTTTTATGCTTAGCAGTTTCTACTATCTAAAACTTTTAATAAAATATTTTATAAAATAGTGTTTATTGGATTATTATTATTAGTAGTGATATATTATTGCTTTTGGGTTCTGACAACATTGAAATTATTCATTAGTAATTTTGAGCATTGAAATTACTCATTAGTAATTTTGATACTTGCTCTTTTTAACAGGTATTTACAAGTGCTAAATATCAAGCTGTATAATTTGAAAACTAAATTTTTCAGATATGACTGGAAAGGAAAACTCAGTTTATCACCAAATGGAAAAGAATATTTATCATACAATCATGAAACAATAGTTTGGTATATGCCAAAACAAAAGATACTAAACATCACAACCCTTTCTTACTCATGCTCACTACGTGATCACCTAATCAAACGTCATAATTGAAACATAGCAGCATGCTGAAGTTGGTTGAAGTTTGGTAAATGTTTAAATGGTGTGAACAATGCCGGAAATTATTTGATATTTTGGCTCATGCAGAGAAGGACACTCAAATGGACAAAATTTGCTATATGTTGGAAATGCATTTTGGGAACAGTTTCAAAAATCGCCACTCACAAAAACATGGTTATGTTATCTTTAATTTAAAATTTTCGTTCGACAGGCAGTGTTCTGACACAGCTCAAAGGCTGTACTGGATGTCTAGTTACTGTGAATCGACGAATGCACCTTGAGCAGGTGTTACTGTCGCCTAAAAGAGTCTCTAGTGAACATCCTTAAAACTGAATCTTAGTCAAGCATGTGCAAGACAAATGTTCAAGGAAATTGGTAGTTTTGCCTAAAAGATACAGACCGGATAATGCCGACAAGCATAGCAATGCCGTATGATGAAGCTTTCCTGTCAAATGTCTGATTTTCTGATGAAAGCCATATTCATTTGAATGGATTCATCAATCGACAGACAACCCACTTTGTGGGATATGAACGGCCAGACATCATCATTCTGGAGAAATCCCTTCTTAGTGAGCTTGTAAGATAATGGTTTGAGGTGTTTGCAATGACATCTTGGGCCCCTATTTTGTTGAGGATGATCGTGTCAATCCTGTGACTGTGAACCAGGTGCCGTATAGAGAAAATATTGTCATGCCCATTTCTGAGGGATTTCATCAGATTCTGTCATGCACTTAACCTGCCACTTCGAACGCAGTGGTTCCAGCCAGATTGAGCCACTTGCCACACAGCAAAGGACATGAGTTGCTTAATGTGAAGTTTGGTAATCGCGTCATTTCCGTGGAACAGCCTTCCCATATCCGTCTCATTCATCTGATCTTACACCACTGGACATTTACATTTGGGATATGCTGAAGGAAGCCATTTCCAGAGAATCCACTGTTAAACATTAGTGACTTGTGTCACAAGATTGCGACATGCATCAGAATGAAGCAACCTCTCTTCAGGGATATGTTTGAGAATCTCTGAGCATTATGAGTACTGTCTGCAATGCAACGGACAATGTATCGAATATGTGCTGTGTCTTCGAAACTGTGGACATTGACTTCCATGTAGCGCAAGCTTCCTCCACTGTTTGTATTTTTCCGTATGTCATATAAATCCTTTTTGAGCACAAATATTTTAGTATTGTTTGTTTGATGCATACTCTAATTATTTTTAAAAAAGATAAATAATGAGCATGAAAAATTTAAATGAAACACAAATTTCTAAAAAAACCTTTGAGGTTTATTAGGACTCTTGATGTTTATAATCTATAAGACTCTACGTTTTGCCAACCCAAAAAACTGAAATCCCTCTTACTAGCTGTTAAAAACCAAACACCACGTCTTTAAAATACATCTTAAAACCTTCATATTTTACAAGTTTTCTAGCATTTAACAAAAAAGAAACGGAAAAAAAAACCCTATTGCTCATGCGAGTAACTAAAAAAAAAAACTCACAACATATCGGAGTTTCGATTACTACTCATTATTACGTCCTATAAATAATGATGTCACTAAATATAAAAAAAACCAACTGAATTACAAATCTTAAACCTCCAGATTTCCTTCAGACATGATTTTTTTCCCTCTATCGACATCCTAAAGACCTCCTGGTAATTGTGGAATTAAGTACTAGGACCAGTGGAATTAAAGTAACCCCTAGACGATCAATAATATTGCCAATATTCGCTTCAATATATTGAAGAGCGCATCAAGATACTTGAATAAAACTCATGAATATTCTCACCAATACTCATTCTGGCAAAAATATTTGCGCTGCATGGTCAGGGCTGTTTCAGTGGTGTTTTGTTGTGAATTTCGAAATATTTTCCAGTTCGGATTTGGATTTTTTAGCATTGACTCTCACTGTGTGAACAAAAAAAATCAAAGAGAAAGAGAAATAGACGCTGGTCCAAAGAGTGGTATAAGCTGAGAAGCCGCTTTACACATGAACATTTACTGAAGTTTTTGTGTTCTACAAAAATTTTCTTCAAATGGACGAAGAAGGCTTTCAAAATTTATTAGAGCTAGTTAGGCCCAACGTCCAGAAAAAAGACACTGTTATGCATGAAGGTATCCCTGCAAGCCAAAGACTTTCTAATACATTGAGATACCTAGCATCTGGAATAGATTTGGAAGACATGAAGTTTATGTGTGCAATCGCCCCTCAGAGATTGGAAAACATCAAGAAACCTTGATGTAATTGAGTTTTTCCGTTGCCCCATTTGTCTGTGGCCTGTACGGTGATGTGCGGCGGTGTAGTGTTTGGCACAGGGTGAGGACTTTCTTCATTATTATGCTCAGGAACTGTGTGCCTCGGTCACTTACGATAGATGTGGTGGTCCATAACGTAGAACGATGTCGCGGACGAAGAAGCGTGCGACTTCGGCAGCTGTTGCATTCGGCAGGGCTTGGGTGATTGCGAATCGGGAAAAATGGTCGATGCACACAACAATCCATCTATTATTGTTGCGTGTCAATGGGAGGGGTCCAAGGAGATCGATGCCGACACGGCTGAAGGGCTGTTCCGGAGTGGTTGCAGGAGTCCCACCGGTGGTTGTGTCGGCGATTCTGGCACTGGCATCCGTCACACCATAAGACACAACGGCGTGTTGTCTTATATTGTCCCGGCCAATAATAGTTTTGCTGGATCCTGCCATAGGTTTTGGCGAGACCCAGGTGGCCGCTGGTGAGGTCCTCATGGCAGGACTCGACAATGTAGCGGCGCAGATGCTGCAGATGACTAGCAGCCATCTACGGCAGGCCGGGTCGAAGCTCTTCGTGAAGAGTACACCGTCTCTTAGTGCGTAGCCCTTCCCTTGTGGTTGCATGGAAGCTTGGATTTCTGCGATGATTTGCTGTAGGGTAGGGTCCTTATTTTGTTCGCTTGCCATTTTCATTTGTTCCGTGACGACGTTCACTGTGGTGGTGTTGTTGGCTGTCTCTTCCGGCAGGAGGGGTGGCAAGCAGTCCGCGTCGAGGTGCTTGCGGCCTGTTTTGCAAACCACAGTGATGTCATGCTCTTGGAGTCGAAGGGCCCATCTGGCGAGGTGTCCGCTGGGATCCTTCAGGTTCGTGAGCCAGCAGAGTGCGTGGTGGTCAGATACCACTGTGTATGGGGCAGCCCTACAAGTATGGTCTGAACTTGTTGGTGGCCCAAACAACAGCTAGGCATTCCCGATGTGTCGTTGCGTAGTTGGTTTCCGCCTTGGACAACGAACGGCTGGCATATGCGATTACTTTCTGCTGGCTCCCCTGGTTTTTTTTTTTTAACAAGTACCGCCCCTATGGTATAGGCGCTTGCGTCCGTGTGAATTTCCGTGTGTTGCTTGTCTTGGAAATGGCCGAGATGAGGCACGCCTTTAGAGTGTGAAATACAGTATGCTGGTCATTCGTCCATTGGAAGTGGCTGGCGTTGTTCATCAGGTTTGTGAGCGGTCGGGCGATTCTTGAGAAATTTGGAATGAACCGGCGGCAATAGGAACAGAGGCCATGGAAAGCGCGTATGTATTTGGCCGTCTTGGGGTTGGGGAATTCACGCATGGCTTTCGTCTTCTCGGGGTCTGGCAGGGTACTTGCAGGTGTAACGATGTGTCTTAGGATTCTGATTCTCTGCACTGCGAAGGAGCATTTGCCAGGGTTTAATCGAAGCTCAGCGGCGGCGAGGCATTGAAGGACTGCGTTAAGACATTCCTGATGTTCGTCAAACATGCGACCGAAGATGACAATATCGTCCAGGTAACTTAGACAAATCGACCATCTTAGGCCGCGTAGAATGTTGTCCATCAGGCGTTCAAACGTGGCCGGCGCATTGCATAATCCAAATGGCATAAAATTGAATTCAAAGAGGCCGTCCGGTGTGGAGAATGCCGTTTTCTCGCGATCCTCTGGTGCGATGGGGACCTGTCAGTAGCCAGTTTTGAGATCGAGGGAGGAGAAGAAGGTGGAGTCTGGTAGGGTGTCCAGGGCGTCGTCAATTCATAGCAGTGGGTAACTGTCTTTTTTTGTGATGGCGTTGAGTCGAAGGTAATCAACACAAAGCGTCATGACCTGTCTTTCTTTCCAACTAGCACGTCCTAACCTCTGTATAGTTAAATTTTAATTCATAGTTGAAGGGTTACCTCTTAATAAAGGAGTAATTATAAGTTAAATAGACTACAAATTCCTTCAGTGTCCTTAATCTATACCATCAATTACTCTGTATAATGTACTTATTCTTAGTTTTAATTTTTCTTTGTACATAAGTTTTATAAAAGAATTTTTTTATTGTTGTTAAGTTTTAAGGCATAATAAAAGGAAAATATTGGATCCAAAATTTCTTTCGGCAGGGCTTGGGTGATTGCGAATCGGGAAAAATGGTCGATGCACACAACAATCCATCTATTATTGTTGAGTGTCAATGGGAGGGGTCCAAGGAAATCGATGCCGATACGGCTGAAGGGCTGTTCCGGAGTGGTTGCAGGAGTCCCACCGGTGGTTGCGTCGGCGATTGTTTCAAAGACAGGCATTGCCTTTTTTTAAAACGATTTGCAGAGAAGCTGCAGCTGTTGATGGTGATATAAAAGACTGGAAGAACAATGTTCTCAAAGACATTTTATCCAGGTTTGTTGCATCAAATATTTTTAATCTGGATGAAACAGGCTTATTTTACCATCTTTTGCCTGATAAAACTCTGTCATTTAAGGGTGATAGTGCACTTCTGGAAAAGCAAGCAAACAACTATTTAAAAATATAAAATATCCCGAGAATTTTTAAACAATTATGAAGTTAATCTTTGAACACTCTTTCAGTCATAGAGGAAATTTAAATTAGAAAATAGAGAGTTCACAATATGTAAGCAATGGAAAACTTTAGTTCGTATTTTTTTAGAAATTTAGGTGGTACTCTTTTGTGTTAGCACCCCTATAAAATAAGATAAATGTCGATGTTTGATGTATTTTAAAGATGGCGAACAAGTTGCAAAATTAAGAGGAATTCCAAAACGAAAAATTTTTTTCTTTCGTATTTCCAAACGAAACAACCTGGAATATGTAAAAATTACTTAACCTAACCTAACCATACATCCGTTTTTTGCCTCTTAATAGTATGTTAGTCAACAAAACTGGAGAGAGTCGGAGAGAGAATATTTTTAAGTGTATTGTTAATTCTGTTAGTGTATTTTTAATTTAATTTAAAAAATATACTTACAAATGTATAAACAAATTAGTATAAACTTTTGCATCTATTCATTTACTTAATAATAAAACAAAATGAACTAGAAATAATTCCTAAGCCCCTGTAAGGCATTGTGGGGCACTCTCTCATAGGCTCAATTTGGAGGAGCTATTATTTTAGGGCAGCAGGTTTACTTATTTCGCCAAAAGTGCTATGAAAGCATGTTGATATTAAAAAAATTAAGAATTGTATAACCAAAGAGATGTCTTTATATATCTTTGGTTATACGATTTTATATATATATATATATATATATATATATATATATTTATATATACAGTAAAACCTCGTTAAGTCGTCACTCCGTTTAAGTCGTCGTTTTCCTTTGGTCCTGACAAAGTCTCTTAGACAATACTTTTACTCGTCACCAAATTTAATTCTACTCTGGATAACTCGTCACCCTCAAAAATGGCGAAAAGCATCTTTATTCTCAATTTTGCCTGCTATCTTTTCAGCCCCGCCCCTTCACTCTAAGAAAGCCTAGGCCTTTACGGGGATTTTCACGTGGGAAATTCACTTGGGAAATTACACACTTCTCGCTGCGACTCCTGTCAAGTGTAAACGTTTTTCTTGACCGCTACTGAGTGTGATTTCAATTCATAGCAAAAACGCTCCGTTATAAGGGCTTTTTTTTATCTTGCAATTCGTGGTTTGATTACATTTGTAACATATCAGGGAAACGAAAACTTACCTCGTTATCTTTTAAAGAAAAAAAAGACTTAATTGCACTTTTTGAAAAATCAAATGTTTTGAAAACAGCTTTTGCCAAAGAACATCATATTCCCAGGACTACATTAAACGATATTCTTACATCGAAACAAGTAATTGAAGAAGCTGACTGCAAAGACAAAAGAAAGAGAATGAGGAAATCGAAGTTTGACGAGATCGAGGAGGTTTTAGTTCGATGGCTAAAACATGCCAGATCGCAGAATGTGCCGATTTCTGCCGTGATTCTCAAAGAAAAAGCCATGGAAATTGCTAAGGAGTTGAACATGGAAGATTTCGGCGGCAGCAATGGTTGGCTAGAACGTTTCAAAGACAGGCATTGCCTTTTTTTAAAACGATTTGCGGAGAAGCTGCAGCTGTTGATGGTGATGCTATAAAAGACTGGAAGAACAGTGTTCTCAAAGACATTTTATCCAGGTTTGATGCATCAAATATTTTTAATCTGGATGAAACAGGCTTATTTTACTGTCTTTTGCCTGATAAAACTCTGTCATTTAAGGGTGATAGTGCACTTCTGGAAAATCAAGCAAACAACGCCTAATACTTCTGCTTGGAGCTTATATGAGTGGAAATGAGAAACTTAAACCACTTGTGACAGGCAAAAGCAAAAAGCCACGCTGCTTTAAAAACGTTAGATCCCTGCCAGTTGAATATGAAGCAAATTCAAATGCATGGATGACTACAATGATTTGGGAACGACATATTCGTAAACTGGATTCTCAGTTTTCACGTCAGAAAAGAAATGTTGTCATCATTGTCGATAACTTTACCGCCCACAATTATTTATTTCCAGTAATCAGCACCTTTCCTGATTACTGTTGGATCAATCAACACTGTTGGATTATTTTAAGCCAGTAAAAGAAAATAAAATGTGGTAAGTATAAAGTGTTTTTTTTATTTTAATTTATTTTATTTTCCACTCATTCATTTGCATGTATTGATTTCTGAAAATCTTGTTTTTCTCACCGAATCCTACAGCAATTCATGAAAATATTGTAGTTCAGTGGTTTTTTTTTTTTTTTTCCAAAAATGACCACTCCGCTTAAGTCGTCAAAAATGTATATATATATATATATACATATATGTCTTTGGTATAACGATGGTCTTTCGGTCAGCGCCGTGGCACTATATAATTGTCATAGCACAAGTTCAGCAAATAAATGTAGGAAGAATCCCAGTATTGGTTAAGGTAAATGTTTAAAAATAAATTTTTATAATTTATGAATTTTTCCAAATAATTGTTTCGACAAAGTGTGTATTCGTTCTGGACATAAACAAGATTCATCAAAATTAGAATCAAAATCTTGGTAGAAGGTAAATTAAAGCGTTATTGAAAAAAAAAATTCAAATAAATATACCTAGATAGGTAAATAAAGTAAAATTTCTAAAATGATTCCAAAGTTTTAGAATTTTATAAATGTTTTGGCGCCAGCGAGGTCAAGTTAAATCTGGCGCTTAAATATTTTGTCTTAAATTATATATTAAATTTTTTGTTTAATATTTTCTCCACCTCCACTTACCCCAAAAATTAAATGAATCAGATAACTTTATGTTTTGATTGCATTCAAAAAATATTCTTTTCTTAAAAACACTTTTTACTTTTTCTTTTATTTCATTTTTATTTATATTTAAAATATATATTTGGTTTTTTCAGATTTTGTTTTTATAAGGTGACCAACCGTCCTCCTTTTTGAAGCTCTGTCCTCCCTTGAGAAGTGTCCTCCTTTTTGATGTTTGAAGAGTAATATGTCCTCCTTTTTGATATGTGAAGTTTAAAACCTCTTTAAATTTTGGTTGAACAGATAGGTTTATACCCTTGAAACCTCTGATTTAACATTTTTTTTTTCTTCAATTTATTTGCATCCTCCTTTTCATTTTAGAAAAAGTGGTCACCTAGTTTTTAGCATTTTAACGATCCTTTCGGCAAAATAATCAAAAATGGAGGAAAATAACCAAATTGAAGAACAACGTGAATGAAGACGAGCTGCTGCTAGAGAAAATGCGAGGAATTTCAATCTTGTGTTTTTGAAAAATTTCACGGTATTTCAAAAATGTGGTATTTGTTTTACTTCCGTGAATATTTCAGGGGTTGCATCTAGTAGTAATTAAAAAGGAAAATGTTTATTGTTGTTTCTTGTCTGTTTTATTTCCTAACAAAAAATCCTGGAAGTATCTCACAAATTTGCCGCCAGGTGGATTTCCTAAAGGCGCTACAATCATTTGCTTTGAAAATGTGCATCCGCCGTTTGCAAAAGAGTTCCAACTAAATCTTCTAATTTTCTTCAAAATTATAAAATAAAATCAGTTTTCCATCGTTTACACTACGTATTTCGGAACTGTTTGGTTCTAAAAAACAAAGGCGTCTTAATTTCCCTGCTTGTGTGTTGAATACGACAACCGTCCTCCCGGAAGGCAAACACTTAATTTGGTGACTGAAAAGTAGTAATGCGAGCGATAAACAAGACTACCTTTTTGCAGGTATCTTGTTTTTCTAAACCTTTTCTTACTTCTCTGTGGGGGTCGGCGTTTCCTTCTTATTCTTTTTTTTTTCCCATTCCTCTCTTGTTTAAGGCTTCCTCTAAACTATTTGTCTTTGACATAAATTATATTAATTTACCAATACATTGGTTTTTGTACTAAAAGGTGGTAAATTTTGTAAATCTGTCATTTTCAATCTCCGTTTAAAGAAACCCTATGTTTTCTAGTAAAATATTGTAATATTGGTCTGAGCTAAATCTACGTCCTCGGAAAGTGAATCCGAATCGGAATAAAGTCATAGAATGGACTTTATTTTAAGAAGCAGTTAAAAGCGATTAATTTGAAAGCAGTTACAAAGCGTTTCTATAGTTCTTCAAAACCACTGAAGACCATTTCTGCCAGAGGGAAAGGAAATAGTTTATTATTATTTTTTATTTATTTTCTAAACTGTTAATCACATAACTTTTTCTGAACGTTCTTTGACCGTTCGTGCTTAAGAATTTTCCGAAGGACCTTTCTTCGTTTCAAAGTTTTTTGTACGTTGTGAAATGACTTGTGAATGCGAAAAACAAATACTTCGAAATTTACAACGTATTACAAAAGTGTAAATTAGTTAACATACAGCTTTCTTCTAAAGATAATCGTGTATTCATTTTTTATATATCAGATCTTTTTCTGAACAGTCACAATTAAATCCTTCAGATGTCTCTTTAGTTTCCACAATACATCATAAGAATACTTTTATTTGTAATTTTAGTTTTATTATATACAAAGGCTATACATGAAATGGACCCCTATTTAAGTAATTTCGTATCTGTTGGCGAGCCTACAGAAAGCCATCCAGAGAAAAATAAAATTGATTGTGAAATATGTCACAAAAACATTAGAAAGGATTCATTATATTCTCACATGAGATCACATACAGGTGAAAAGCCATTTAAATGTGAGCATTGTGGAAAACGGTTTGTACGATCAAACCAATTAACTGTACACATTAGGTCACACACAGGTGAAAGGCCATATAAGTGTGAAATTTGTGAAAAAGGCTTTATAACATCAGGCGGATTGGCACGTCATATTAGATCACATACAGGAGAAAGGCCATTTAAATGTGAATTTTGTGGAAAATCATTTTCGACGTCAAACCACTTAACTATTCATATGAGAATACATACAGGTGAAAAGCCATTTAAATGTGAATTTTGTGGAAAATCATTTTCAGCATCAAACCACTTATCTGTTCATAAGAGAACACATACAGGTGAAAAGCCATTTAAATGTGAATTTTGTGAATTAAACTTTACACAATTAAGCAGTTTAAATAGTCATATGAAATTTCATACAGGTGAAAAGAACTATAAGTGTGACTTGTGTGAAAAAACTTTTACACATTCAAGCAATTTAGTTTGTCATAGAAGAACACATACAGGTGAGAGACCATTTGCATGTGAATTTTGTGAAAAAACCTTTAGAACATTAAGTGAGTTAATTTCTCATAGTAGAATACACACAGGTGTAAAACCATATCCATGTAAATTTTGTAAAAAAAGATTTGCTAGAAGAAGTCTTTTAAATCGCCATATTAGATCCCATACAGGTGAAAAGCCACACAAGTGTGAATTTTGTGAAAAACGTTTTATCACATCAGATCACTTAACTCTGCATATTAGGTCACATACAGGTGAGAGACCTTTTACGTGTGATGTTTGTAAAAAACAATTTAAGACATCAAGTGCTTTAACTCGACATGCCAGATTGCATACAGGAGAGAAGCCCTTTAAATGTGAATTCTGTGCAAAAAGCTTCAGTACGTCCTGCACATTAAATGTCCATATGAGATCCCATACAGGTGAAAGGCCTTTTAAATGTGACTTTTGTGATAAAAGCTTTATAACATCTAGTAAATTAGCTGTTCATATTCGATTGCATACAGGGGAAAAGAAATTCAAAGGTGAATTTTTTAAAAAAGTCTTTTCACAAGCAGACACTTTATCATCCCATGTAAGATCAGATACAGATGAAAAGCCTTTTAAAAGTGAAATATGTGATGAAAGCTTTTCTCATTCAAGCATCTTAACTAATCAAATAGAAAAGCCTACAAGTGAAAATGCATTTGAATATGATGGAAAAGAAGTTTACAGTAACAAATAAATTATGATAGCTGATTATAAATAAAATAATCAGCAAAATATAATATAATCAATCAAAGTCATACGGCTACTTTTGTATGAATTTAAAAGTAGAAACATTTCGAAGAGAACACCATTGTTAACGTAACATTGTTTAAAGATAAATGTTTTATTTTGTCACAAAATCATAAAATTGAAATCTTATATATAACAGCATACTACAACAAATATGTATATTAGATTTTTTTAATAAATTGTAATGATGTATTTAAATATTAGATTAAAAAAATAAAAATAAGGAAGTATAGTTAATTTAGAAGTGTAACAGACTTTCAGAAGTATTGATTGATCACATCTTGGTTTCTAAGCTGATATAAAAAAAAAATCCCATCTAGTTATAACCCTTATTAATTAGTATAGTTTAGGTGAGTTCATTGTACACTGATGGAAAATTCCTAACTGTTGTCAAAATGCCAACATTTGTATTGGGAAACTGAACTTACAACTTTTCATATTTGAAATTACACTGCTTTGGATTTTTTTTTTTTTTTTAATGTTAACCAGTCTTATTAGGTATAATTTATATAAAAATTATACCTGTGTTATAAGTGGTGATTGTTTGATATATGAATAAAAATAAAAAGTTAATAACGAAAATTGTAGTACATCTCAACGATTTTCTCATCAGTGATAGCCTATCTGCAGTTAATTATGTTTGAATGTTTTTAAATTTATTATTATTATAGTACTGGCATTATATTTGGTTAAATAATTTAAATTTAATAAAAGTAATAATTCTAAATCCAAAATTATTGTTAAGTTTAGACACCTATAAAAATGTTCTGCGAGTTATTCCTAGAATTAATATGTGAAAAAAAAAAAAATCTTTTTGTGATCTGATGTTACAAAAATATGGGTTTTTTCATTAACAGTGAAAATTTTCACGATATTATTTCAGTATTTATTATATTATTATAAATTAATTATTATGTTATCTCAATATTTATTTTGGAAAAAATATAAAATTTATTTTTTTATTATTATTATGTTAAATTTATTAAAAATATTTTTAGTGATATTTATTTATATTATTCAGTTGTATTCTATTTAAATGATGCCATCATTCAAGGCCTTAATTTACAATTGAATCAACTAAGGATTTGTAAATGATTATTTTTTGTTTCATAGAAAGTATATGTATAGTAATACATTGTGTGTAGACTGTAATATATAGGAGACCATAACACACAAGTCTTATTAAACAAAAATATACTTCTTTCACGTAAAATGTTTCGAGAATTTCTCGTCTTCAGATGTGTACATAACTAAAAACATAAAGTAACCAGAACTACATCATAAATTACAAAGAATATTCTTAATAATAACATCAAGTTAAACAGTATCATTTTAAATCATATAACAATGCATTCCGGATTGACACTTCTGTGTTATAACATCTATGCGTATTAATTATTAACGATTCATAAAATATTCTTAGGTAACAATCCTTTTCTGTAGCAAGAATTATTGGATTGTCTTGCATAATTTCATGCCCTGTTTGTTGATTATGAATTGCCGTTAAATATTGCTTATTACGACCTTTCACTGCCGTCTCGTGCTCCTTCATACGCTTGGAGACCCTTCTTTTTGTCTCTCCCACATAGATACACTTATTCCCACCCCCTTTACACCTAATACCATATACAACTCCTGTTTTATCCTTTTTGTTAATTGTTGGGTTTTTTCTCCTTATTAGTAAATTACCCAAAGTGTTGTTGGCTCGATGTGCTGTTTTAATTTTTGCTGTACCTAGAATGGGATTTATCGTCATACCTAGAATGGGATTTATCGTCAAAGGGGATGGATATATATTTACAATCATTCTTAATATTATTGCCAATCTTTGTGCCTCTTTCCCATTTCAATAATCTAGTAATTAATCCAATAATTCTGCTACAGAAAAGGATTGTTACCTAAGAAAATTTTACGAATCATTAATAATTAATATGCATAGATGTTATAACACAGAAGTGTCAATCCGGAATGCATTGTTATATGATTTAAAATGATACTGTTTAACTTGATGTTATTATTAAGAATATTCTTTGTAATTTATGATGTAGTTCTGGTTACTTTATGTTTTTAGTTATGTACACATCTGAAGACGAGAAATTCTCGAAACATGTTATGTGAAAGAAGTATATTTTTGTTTAATAAGACTTGTGTGTTATGGTCTCTTATATATATAGAAAGTATATGTCTAATGTTAGTACATATAAATAAACAGATTTTTATTTTTTTATAATTTAGTTACCAAGGGTTTTCCGTAGATAGTTGTCGTCAATAAAAATGCGAAGATAATTATAAGTATGAACAATTTCTATATTGTTACAGTCGCACATAATGTTTTGAGTTTGATTCTGATCTAAAATCAGGCAATTTGGCTTATGAAGCTTAAAATTGAAAGGAAACAAGGACAAAGGTATTAAGCGACAGTTTCATAAAATT
Source organism: Thereuonema tuberculata (assembly GCA_023159025.1). Taxonomy (NCBI): domain Eukaryota; kingdom Metazoa; phylum Arthropoda; class Chilopoda; order Scutigeromorpha; family Scutigeridae; genus Thereuonema; species Thereuonema tuberculata. The sequence goes on from JAFIDM010012231.1 coordinate 33,532,409, forward strand.
TCTGTTATAGGCGTGAATGAAGGTGTTAAATGATAGCCCATCTGGTGGCAAAAGATGGAATGTCATTTCTGTTGTTTATACAATTACTTCAGTACAAAGGTGTTAAGTAACAATAAAAAATTACTTCATTTGTAGTACAAAGGTGCTAAGTACAGTTAACACCTTTGGGCATGAGTTGGATCCTGAGCTACAGAAATTTAAGAGTGCGAAGGTGTTAAGTCCAAAACTATCAGTAGATTGCGATTCTTTCGCCATAATGGCTGTCTCCGTAAATCAAGGAGAACGTCAGCCTTTGTTTTCAGGTACGTTGAGTAGGGGACAACATATGGCTTAAAACTTTTTGGAGCTGAGCAACAAAGCTCAAAAGTATAATTGCACAACAGGAAAATTCAAAGGCACTGGAAGCAAACGAATGGCAAGAGAAAAGCAGAATCAGACCCCAGTACACTAGTAGTTTCTGAAAGTAACAATTTCAGCCATACATCATTTAGTAAACCAAATCTCAACAAAGAACGACGTACAGCAGCTGAAATTCCTTATCAGAGATAACATTACATGTATAATAATAAGATGAAATTCAAAGTTACGATATGATTTATGTTTTATATGAGAAGTGAACCTAATCGTTACTTTGTTAAATTGCTCAGAGAACGAGCAAAAGGTTGAAAAATCTACACTGTAACTTTATTAACAGTCAGCCCTCCACCAGTCACGCAATGGAATCATCCAATGATGGTTCAGAAACAGAAAGGAGCGAATCAGACTGAGATCCATCTAAATGTTATATAACTTTTGACATGCAGCAAACTATGCTTTTGACGAAATTAAGCACTTCAATAGTGTTCTATTTAAGACAAGTATGGTTTTACAACTTGGGCATATATTTAGTATTATGTGAAGGAGAACAGGCATACATGCAAACCTGGACCGAAAACATAGCTTTATGAGGTAGTCATTTTTTAATTAAAACTTAAATTTGTTTTTGACAGACCGATTTACTACATTATTTAAATCTTCTTATAAACTTTTGTAAGCTTCTAATTGATTTCTATTATAACTCAACAAAAGGACATCATAAGCGTAGGTATATATTTCTCATTTATGCAAATTATAATTTAACGAATTCATATATAAAATAAAAACAAAGGTCCTCAATTGGAACCTTGAGGAACTGCAGTTCTAATATTATATAAATTACTAATAGTATTCCCAATTTTGTATTTTTCTGTTACTTAGATAATTTTTTAATAGTTTATAAATTTGGTCACGAAAGCCTAAGGAATATAATTTTTTAAGTAATATGTTATGATTTATGCTATCGAACTTTTTATTGAAATCGACAAAAGTAATATAAATGAAATAACCATTATTGAAGAAAGTGTTTATGCTATGTTAAGATTTGAAAGTAAATTTCTTGTGCTATTATTTATCTGATATGCATATTGATTAGAGCTTAGTATCTTGTTTTTAATAATATAATTATATGTTGTTTTTGTTAAATAACTTTCGGCAATCTTTGAAATACTCAGCCAAACAGAAAGTGGTCTATAATTATTGAAATCTCTTAACTTGTCACATTTATGTATCGGAGTAAAAAAGGCAATTTTCTATAAATTCGGATATAATCCTGTGCAAAGTATATTATTAAATAATTCTACAATCGAAGGTGAAATATATTCCTTAAAAAATTTGATTTCTGTTATGGAAATATCATCTTGAGCAATATAAAAATTTGTGTTAGCTTTTTGAATTATATTAAGGATCTCCAAATGGTTAGGGGGTAACAACACCATTGAATTTCTTAATCTGTTATTGTATTCAGAAAATTATTATTATTATTCTCAAAAAAAAATACAAGATTTTGATAATTTTTGATTATGGTTTTATTATCATTATATTGAAATAATTTAGTTAAATGTTTATTGTTTAACAGTAAAATAAAACAAAGAACGCACATAACTAAAAAAAAAAAACACACAAATTCACTGAGCTATTTTTTGATATTTGTGCTGGAAATCGAGGACAGTACTGTTTCGAGGCTTATTGGCCTCTCTTCAGCCCGACCTATCCAGCAAACCAAGCTCAGTGAAATGGGACGAATACACAAAACGGACAAACATACAAAGCAATGACCCCTGAATTACAAAAACATCAAAATAAAATCAAGAATAAAAAGGGGTGAATAATTAATCCCCGCTAGCTACAAACGCTACAAAAAATATATATTTTTTTTATTAAGAATATTTTTGTTATTGGAAGAGTTTTTAAATTTATTTGTAATTTCGATAATAAACCCAAAATGATCAGATGTATCCATTTGAATAAGATTTGCTATTAATTATGCTTCTTAAATTCAGAAAAACAGTGGTCTATGCACATATTCGAAGCAGATATTTGAGTAGTAATATTTCTCGTAGATTTGAAAACATGAAAACATTATTTTCATAACCGTAATTGTAAATTTTATTTAAATATTTTCTGTTAGTATTATTAAAATTTTCTACAAGAATATCAGTATTCATATCTCCAGTACAAGCAATATTCTCTGAACTGGAGAATATTTTCATTTAAATAAGAAAGTTGATTTTTTAATTCTCTAATGAAAATATTTTTATATGTGTGTGGGGATTTGAATATACGGGATACAGACAATTCGGCGAAAGACAATCTGGCGACCAGACAATCCAGTCCTCTTAAATATAACTTTTTTGCATCATCATCAACATTTTCGTCAAAAGCTGTTACAATGTTTTTAATTCTTCTTTCCAAATCCACATACTTCGTGCGTCGTCTTTCATTGTTTCCAGAAATAACTTGTTGAATTCTTCTTTCGAAATATACTTGTTCTTGTTGGATGCTTTTTAAAAAGCTCCAAATTGACGGATGATCACTTGAAATTCTGCTGTGGAAGCGTCTGTGCCAAGCTTCGACAGAGTTATTTGACCGCGGTAAGTCATTCAAAACTCTGTCGTAGTTATTCCATAAACATGTGGGAAAAATTGGATTTGCCCTGACATTATTCCTTTTAAGTCTTCCAATGTATGTGTCCTCGAAATATTCGGCCACTGCTATAGCCTCCATTGGATAATCTTGAAGTAGAACTTCAAAGTAGGTTGGGAGAACATGTATTGGCACAAAACTCAATGCTGTTAGCATTTTGATACGAATGGAAAATTCAACATTATTCGCAAATTGATTTTGAAGTCCTACTTCTTGCAATTTTTTGTGAACATTTTGAGCAAGATGAAATAAACAACCATGAATTGTAACATTGGGGAAAACATTTCTAAAAGCATTCATAGCTGCTAATTCGAAATCTGTGAGAACACTGTCAGGTGCTGTAAGTCGTTGATGATTTTGCAGAGCTTGCAACAATCGAACATATGTCTCTTGTTGCTTGTTTGGTAATAATGCATACACCAAAGGTATGCATGTCTCAGAAACGAATGCATGAATCGTATACAATTGATAAAATAAATTTGGGGAAACTTTAAAAGTGCCATCTGCGTACCAGTGTCTTGAAGTGGCTAGTAGCTGTACATTCCGGTGAGTGGCAAAAACTAAAATTCTGTCATTACCCAGTCCAGAGTCATGCAACAAAAAAACATCATTTTCGAGTGTTATTCTAAATTGTTGTGGAATATCCAAATCGATTAAGTTGTGCGGTTGGACTGGTAAAGCATTTTGTCGCTGTCGTGTTATTGTTCTCTTCATTGTGGCAATAGATCGTAAGGCTGATGCTGACGCAGCAGGTATCATGTTTACGGCTGTAGTTACAATATTATCTGTACTTGTGAGACTTGTTGTTGCTTGGTTTTTGATCTCATTTGATACCAGTTTAACATCGTATCTTCGAGCATCAGGTGGATGACTGTGCTCACTTCGGACATCTACAGCACATCCATCAATTGTAGCGTTAGTTGTGTGTACCCTGCCTTAACAGCTATCCTTCATTTCGCATCGCCAATAGATTCTTTCATTGTTCTCCTTGTCTCGAACATAGGCGTATCCACCGAACATTTTTTTTTTTCTCCCTCTTTCTGTCTCAAGAAATCGCGCCATGAAATATAAGAGAAAGGTGTACAATGTCCACAATAATTTGACCACGTGTTTTACGATATGGAGTCAACAGGGATCTACAAAGGGAACAGTAAATGGGGTTAAACGGGTGGCAGCTTTAATCCTTTAGAGAGGATTAAATCCAAAGGGTGGGAAAACCCAACATTCTAATTTGCTATAAGATTTTCAATCACATGAATATTTGTATTAGATGAATATTTGTAATAAATATCTGTAAATATTTATTCTCTCACATTCAGGTTTTCAGATAAATACTGTACTTTATTAGTGTAAAATGAATTAAAAGCATATAATTTGTAGCAACAACATTTTTTATTAATCACCAAAGCTTTTATTCTAGAGTTCAGATTTAGATTGTGAAATCAATTATAATTCGCCAAACTGTCAGGTCGCCGAATTGTCAAGTCGCCAAATTGTCTGGTCGCCAGATCGTCTTTCGCCAAATTGTCATTCGCCGAATTGTCTGGTCGCCAGATTGTCTTTCGCCTAATTGTCTTCGCCGAATTGTCATAGAACCGAATATACAGTATAATATTAACATGTTTTAAATTAGAATTAGAATAACTAAAATTGTATATTATGCTTTCAAAGGAGATATCACTAGCTGATATTTTGTCAATGTTTAATAATTTTTATAATAATTAATGATTCCACCTCCCTTAGAAGAAATTCTTAATTTATAATGTTTACTGAAACCAGGAATAATAAAAAAAAATAACCTCATCCTCTGTAATATTTACTTCAACTAAAATAATATCAATAAAATGTAATTTGTTATTAATATGAGTTATAAAATAGTTGAAATTCATTTTAATACTACTTATATTTAGAAAAGGAATGTTATTATTTTCGTTTTTTGGTTTCCAACTATTTAAATTGTCATGAATATGAAGTTCTCCCAATTCTATATTGTTGTCCATTTCATTATTAGGGGGGTGAGGTTGTTCCTAGGTCTTCGACCATTTATTTATAGAGGTTAATTCAATTAAATAGACAATGTTATAATTTCAAGATATCTTCTTTATTTTCTATATGAATAATTTTTGCAGATTCCTTTTTTCGAACTAATATTTTGTAATTTTTTATCCAGACTTATTTATACTGTTTGATTCTTGCATCAGATTTGATTTTCCGTAGTAAATTTATTTTTTTTTAAATTTTGGAAGAGATTTTCATTTACTAATTTTTTACTATTTTTTTGTTTACTATTATTGTTAAAAATTTAATTATTTTCTAGATTTCTGTTATTTTTAAATTCTTTTAGCCAGATTATCTCAATTCTAAACATCTCACCAAATTTAAATGTAAATAAATTTGGTGAGATGTTTAGAATATTTAATAGTAGAGGCTTTAGAAGGAAAGATCTACTAAAAAAGTATGGGAACTTTACAGATTATCTCAATCTTTTCTTTTGCTAAACTTGACAATAATGGGTCTTGATTTGATTTTCTAGTATTTTCCAAAGCTTTAATATTATGAATTCTATCTTTCAAATTAAGAAAGACTGCAAATTTCAAATTACATTTAAAATTTCCATTAAATCTTCATTTTCACTTTCTTCAAGAGCTATAATTTCTATATTATTTTTTTCTTTGATTTAATTCTAAATATTCAATAATTTGTTGAAGTTGTAGAATTGTTTTGTAATATGATTTTATTTTCGGTTTCAAGATTAAACGATTTCTTTCAAACATCTAAATAATAATTGCTTGAATAAAACTTTTATAGCAAGTTCCCATCAAAATAAGCAAGAATCATATGCAGGGTAAATTGTAACATTTATTAAGAGCATTCACTTCTGTGTGTCTTTGAGCAAGGTGAACAATTCAAAAAGCAGTCATGTTTTAATTTGTCATTGCATTAGCTGGATAAGATTTATGTAATTTACAGTAAAGATTACATATTTATTTCTGATTGGAATAATTAAAAGTACTTCTCTTTTGCTTTTTATTTGTTTTACTGCTCCATTAGTAGCCCTTGACTATTGATGTTATGGGCTGAGAGACTGAGGGGCATTAATTTTCATCCAATATCTTTGAAATTTGAGATTGGCCATTTACTTTCATTAATCTTGCTGTTCACCAAATTTCATTAACATTGGTCAAATGGAGTCAGATTAATTCATGAACATAGACCGGCAATTAAACCATCGTTTCTCTATGGCAGAAAATGTTTTAGGTATCATGTTTTATTTTAAATAAAAAAGTGACTTCCATAAAAATAAGACAAGAAAACTGATTATTTCCGAAAGTAGATAAGAGGCTTGGTGAGATTATGAGTGTAGTTTTGACAGTCGTTTTCAAAGTGATATCCAAATGTTACTGACTATTGTGACAAAACATTGCAACATATTGAAAGTTTAAATGGGAAATCTAAGTTAGTTATTGCTTCTGACAGTCTCTGTAAGGACATAGTAGAATGTCAAGTACCTAGATTTTGTAATGCATAGTAGAAAGAGCTTAGATTTAATATAGAATAAAAGAGTTTAAAAAAATACCCTGCTTTATCCAAAATTATGTTGGATGTTTAATCCAGAATTATAATCTAAAATTATATTTAATCCCACAAAATTGCCAAAAAATGGGACAAAATAAAACTAGATTGGTAAATTTTCTAATCTACAGTGTGGTAACATCTTTGGAAGTTTGCATGACCAAAAAAGCCACTCTAAAATTAACTACAAAAATAATATCAAAGATGTACTCTAAGCTATGTTTTTTGTTTTCTTATTTTTTTTGTTATTAAATCAAACATTTTTGCTCAATATTTTTATTATTTATTTATTGTTTTCTAATCTAATATCTTTAACTTTATTGTAGACACTTAGTTGTTTTCACTATCTAAATCTTTTAATAAAATAAAATTTTATTTCAGGAATTTTAAGAGCTTAATAAAATTAATTTATAAAACAATTTTATTGGATTTTATTAGTAATAGTAGTAATCATACTATTAATAGGCTAAAAACGAATGTACGGATATAAGTTTGTTTGTCACCAAAGTAGAGAGAGTCGGAGAGAAAATATTTTAAAGTGTATTTTTAATTTTAAACATACACTAACAAATGTCTTTTTGAAAAGGAAAATTAGTTGATTTAATATTGGTGCGTTGTTCAATACTTACTTAAAATATTATACAAAAAAAATAATCTTTAATTATTTTAAAACAATCCAAAAATTTTAATTCGACTTTAAATCCAAAAACAAGTAAAAAAAAAAGAATACTTAAGTATAAACAAATTATATACTTTTGCATCTATTCATTTAGTAAATAATAAAAAAAAATGAACTACAAATAATTCCTATGCCCCTGTAAGGCATTGTGGGGCACTCTCTCATAGGCTCAATTTGGAGAAGCCTATTATTTTAGGCCAGGAGGTTAACTTTTTTCGCCGAAAGTGCCAGGAAAGCATGTTGATATTAAAAAATCAAGAATCGTATAACGATGGTCTTTCAGTCAGCGCTGTGGCGCTATATAATTGCCATAGCACAAGTTCAGCAAATAAATATAGGAAGAATTCCAGTATTGGTTAAGGTAAATGTTTAAAAGTCAATATCTCCGAAACAAGTCTACAATAATAATGTTTATACACAAAACATCGTGTATTAAGAGATTTTTCGAGAATTAAATAATTCATCAATTTAGATGTTGAAAAATAGTATTAAAAGTTTTCAGTTCTTCATATTCATCAATCAACTATCAAGAAATGTTCAACAAGGAAAAGCACGAAATTATAACCATCATGCTGAAAATATGATGGAGGCATGAGAATGATAGCTTATTTTGAAGGTCTCTGTAATAAATGACAAAATCTGTAAGTAGAATTTGGATTGAGTGTACAAATGTCTGCTACAAATAGATCGAATGCAGCAGGGTTTATACATTTTATTCCTTTTAAAAAATGAACTTAGAACATCTTTTTCAATCTTGTGTTTTTGAAAAATTGCAAGGTATTTCAAAAAAGGGGAATGTGTTTTTCTTCCGTGAATATTTCATGGGTTGCTACTAGTAATTAATGGATGGGGTTTTTCATAGGGTTCACAAACGTTAGTAACTTTGATACTTGCTCTCTTTTTTTTTATTTTGAATACGTATTTTATCATCATCATCATTCACTGTATACCGAAGTGCAATCTTCAAGTCCGAAGGCCCGTGTTTCAGTGGTGCTGTAGGGTTGTTGTAATGGCAAACCCTAGAAGAGCCCATTGAATTCTCTATGAATAGATACTGAGATGGCTTCTCATTGTCTTCCTCAGGAAGTTATTAATGAATAACTCCAGACCAGAGAAAGATAAAGAAGTAGACAACACAGGAAAGGAAAAAAATTTCAAACATCCCATGCCGATGCCAGAATTTGAACACAGGTTCCCACACTCATGGCAGGCTGCCGCCTAAATCACAAGCCTATGTTGGAATGGCAATAATTTCACAGTGCTTAACATCAAGCTGTATAATTTGAAAACTAAATTTTTCAGATTTCACTGCAAGGAAAACTCAAATTATCTCAAAATACAAAAGGATATTTATTATTCAATTATTAAAGTAAGGTAATTATTTTTTTAAATAAAAAAATTAATAAGCATAAAAAATTTAAATGGAAAACAATTTTCACAAATCCACTGTGCTCTGTAAATAGATTTAAAAAAAAAAATTGGTTAATAAAAACTTTAAAAAACAAACTTCTCACTATCTTCTTCTAAAATATCGATTCAAACTGTAATTTTTCTGTCAGAGCCCGTATTTATAAGCAATATTGTTAATGAGTCTAAAATATTGCAACCAAAGACAGGTATTATACAAGTGCATTGTAGTTATAATTTACAATGCCCTATAGTAAACATAGAATACGAATTTCTGGTTAACTAAGGACCATTTAAGTCTGTCATCACAATCTTCGTCACAGTTCAGGAAGACCATTGCTAGAGTTTTAGGATTGGGAACAGTTAAGGCAAAGTGTGGTTGAGAAGAAGGCCCAAAAATATTAAAAAATTATCAGAACACAGTTTTAAGTCTTCAAGAAAGCCCACCTTAGTTTTTTTCTCCTTACTTTTGAGAATTTTAGGGAAACATGAAGACAAAAAGAGTTGTATTTTTGCATGTTCGGACTGCCATAATCAACATTACATCCAATGTCAAGAGTTCTGATTGGTTCACTCAAAAGCCACTCTCCAATAGTAAAATACCGATCTGACATAATGAAACTCATTTCACAAGTAGGATTATAGAAGAATAAGTAATTTTATATTCACCAACAGTAATAAAATTATTATAACCTGGCATGTCTACAGCGTTCGCCACCACTTTGGCTCTCAGTGCGATGTTGGAAACAGTCGACCATTCTTGTGACAGGTCAGCAACTGCTGATAGTCGCTCAGATTGTCCATGGCCAGTACTCTCTTCCTAATTCTTCCATAGTGTTGCGCTTTTGATCATCGCATTTGCTGCTCTCTACCAGTATCCCAAGCAAAACCGATGCTTCCCATTCACTTCCTTAAGGGTATTCATTTTTCATTTTCTACCAGTGAATTTCTTTTATTATTATAAATCGAAAGACTTATTTTTCTGTAGCTTTTAATTAGTATTTTAAGTTCTGCATTAAACTCAAAATATTAAAAGTATTAAAAAATGAAGCAAATTATTATTAATTATTAATAATAATATAATAAATGTTCCTACACTTGGGTTTCCCCAGCTATGACAACATGGCAGGTCCAAAGCACATGTTGCTAAGAGTAAAGAAAAACTGTACAAGGGGTATTAGGGAGATGTGGTTGTGTCCATGAATTTCCTAACTATGCGTGTTGTTTTGAGTACCACAGCTTTCTGAAGTTGTGCGTCAGTGCCTTTGT
>JAFIDM010012231.1:33545281-33558304 GCA_023159025.1 Thereuonema tuberculata
TTCTGAGACTCAATGGCACTTTCTGCATGAGTCACTTGCAAATGTTGTATCTTTAATAATATATTTTTTGTAGTTCCAGGTGGCAATTACCTGATCTTGTATGGCAATTATAAATTCTTCTGTTTGAATAACATATGGCAACATACGATTCCTTCAGCTAACCAGGCATTTGAAGCTTTCTTATCTATGTAAGATTGTTCAAGACTATTGTAGTATCTTCCATGCAATGTTTTCTTGGCCCAGGTCTCCTTCTTCTGACTGTTTCGATTTAACCCACCTTTGGTATTTTATTGTTGAGATTTAATGGGCTATTCTTAGTATCAGCATGAACTATTGCTTGATGTAGCTGGGTTTTTCTGTTTAGGAAATAGGTTCTAAGATTTTGTATTTGATTGTTGTATAGTTCTGATAGATCTTCCAACCCTCTTCCTCCTTTTCTGGGAATCACTATTTTGTCTATTGCTGATTTCAGATGGTACTGTCAATATTTAGTGAGTGTTTTACTTGTTTTTCTCATAATATCTTCTAGTTCCATTTCAGTCCATCTGATTATTCAAAATGAATATGTGAGTACCAGGTTGGATGAGGTATTTGAAACTGTTATGGTGTTCTGCCCATTGAGGTTGGTTTTCATAATGCTGTTCAGTCTCTGATAGTATTTCATACTAAGCCTCCTCTTCATTTCTTTGCTCAATTCACTGTGCCTGCATAGTCCCCAAATACCTATATCTCTCCCCTTCATTCATTACTTCAATTTTTCCTCCATTTTCAAAGATTATATTCCTGGTGTTCACATTTACCTTGCCTAATCTCCTGGGTTCTATACTTATCTAATCCAACTTTCATCTTAATGTCTCTAGTGAAGATTCAGGAGTCCTATCAGTTTTTGTAGTTGAGTCGATGTTCCTATATAAAGTTTAATGCCATCCATTTACATTAGATGGTTGATTGATTGGCCGTTCTCGATGATCTTTGTAGCCCATTTGACTCATTTCCTTCAATGTGATCTTTTTGGCTATGCAGCTTGTTAGGATCTTGTATATTGTAGGCACTAATGAGTTTTTGTACCAAAAGTTCTAGATGTTATCATCTCCTGATATTTTCCAATTATGATTTTTCTTTACGACATCTTTAATGTCTTCTGTGGTAATATTTATTTCATTCATTGGTAGGATAGTGTCTGTCCTATCTTGCTCATTACTAATCCTTGTTCATCTCTATTATGCACTGCCTGCTTTTCCCAGTTGTCAGCCCAGTACTCTTCAATCTCTATTTTATTAGACATTTGGTCTGGTTCGAGTGTCTCTTGCAGCCCTAGCCTTCTGTAAAATATTTCTTGATTTTATTCAAAGAGCCTTCTTTTGGTCGTTTATACCTTTTCAGTCTCTTAGCTAATGCTGTTTCTGCTTCAGGGTATCTAGATATTCCTTAATATTTTTGTTGTCTGGTTTATGCTTACTGTTTTTCTTGATGTTCTTCGTAATCTTCTTGATTTGTTTTAGGAGGTTTTACTATTATTTCTATTTTTATGTTGAGTCAAGCGGCCAATCTTATTTCTGATTTCCAAATTCTTTTCTCTAGTCCATCATTGCCAGGGTGGTTTTACATCAGTCTTTTTCCCCTTTGTGTTGATTCCATTGGTCTTGTTCCTATCTGTTTATTCTTGAAGCAGCTACTGCTGCACAATAGACAGCTGTATGAATTGAAGAAAGAGTGTTCTCTTGTGCTGTGTGGGAAAACTGTATTTATTGAGGTATTTAATAGCTTGCCATAATTTCCGGGAAAATCTTTGTCCTGGTAGTGTCTTCTCTAAATTCAGTAACAGCCTTTTGAATTTATCCTGTACCGACTGGATTAATTGTTGTTCTTGTACCTCCAACTGCTCGGTTTCCGGACTATTGGAGTGTTCTTAAAATAAAACTTTTTAATTGTTAATTCTAATTATGTAAGCTTCGTTTGTAATTTTTTTGTGTCTTTAATAAAATTATTTTGTACTTTTTTTATTATTCAATTTAACAAAACATTGTTCTTTTAGGATTATAAAATAAAATACCATCAACAGATGCTAGAAAATAAAATACAAAACAAAAATTTAAATACCATTCGTTTTCAAACAGCAGACCCACGACTGGAGGACGATTTTACTCCGCAGAGGGGTGATACGCTGAGATGGGCACATTCCAAAGAAATTCTTTTGGACATTTTCACTTTTAAGAAAAAACAAAGGAGGAGCATTTCTGCAATAGTATTTATTCTTTCCATAATTCTTTCCTGAAAAGCGCAAATAGAACGCTGCTACCGTTAAACTAACTCTGATAAAAAGTAAACAACCCCTATTTCGATGAAATCGAAGGAGACCTGACGCATGCGCAAAAGCGTTGAAGGCTCTCGTAAACAAAACCGAACAGTATACACAAAAATAAGTTATATACTTATAAATATCACATAGTCAAATTCATCTTATTCTAACAAGAGAAATAAATCTAGAATATTAATTCTAGTCAATTAAAGGATTTATATTTGTTATTAGCCAATTTTTTATAATTTTTTTCAATCTGATATTTTAGAAAAGTTTAATAAGTTCTTTATATTTATTTTATTTATTATATCCTGGAGCAATTTATGTGGGTGGCATTCAAAAATAATTATTATAAATTGTTGGATTAAAGTTATTTGTATTTCTAAGATTATAATTATTAATTGAAATTGTGCTATTCATGTAAATTACTTGATAAAGTGTTTTTGTTCTAAAGTAAGTATTTTATTATGCATTAAGAATTTCCTTGTTATTTTATTATCTAATTATTTTAAACTATATTATTAGCTTTAAGTTTTTTTTGTTTTTTTTTTGTAAACTATTTATAGTTTTAAATTTTCCATCATTTGTATTTGACCAAAGAGAATTTGCAATAATTTAAATAAGAATCAAAATAGAAGGAATCAATCATTATTTTATAATTTATTGGTATAATATTTTTTATATGATAAAAAGTGTAAGAGATCGAATTTTTTTTTTAAAGTTTTAATTTGCATATCCCAAGTAAAGTATCATTTAAAAAGATACCTAAATATTTAATATTATTTACTATCTGAATTACATTGCAATTTTTTATAGGTTTTTATAATTGCAATACTTTATAATATTTTTTTATTTTTTATATTTTTATGGAAATAAAAATGATTATGTGCAATTATTTTAGAAAATTGCTGTGCCAGCATGTTTCTGTTTATTTACATTTGAGTCCTATATAAATGGTCCAATTTGCAACATATGACAGAACCCATTAGATCCTTCCTGGTGCCATCTTTTAATTATTTTTGCATATTCATTTTTAATTACTTTTAAGTCTGAATTATATGTTATTTTTTCACTTTTAAAAGATAGGAAGCCTCTTGTTGAAATCGATTGTGATTTTTTATTAAGTAATTTTGTTTACTAATTTTATTATGTTTGTAAGTGATGTTATTTCATATGATTAGTTTTTAATGAAAATAACAATATCTGTCAGTCAGATTACTCAGGTTTCAAAAGTTAAAACAAAAAAAGAAAATGTAAATTGAAAAAGAAATAATGGTTCCTTCAGTTTATTTTGCTTAGAAAATAGCAATAATATACTTACTTGACATCGTCTTGTTACTTTCTCTTTACAGCAGTTCCTCTTATTGAAAAATATAGACAAGAACAAGATGACAACTGCATTCCTATATTTATGTTTTCTTTGTTCATTTCATTGTAAGTTTTCTGTCTATAGTTCACCAAAACTTCAGCTATCTTCTCTTGCATATACTTACTAAATATCTTAACTCTAATAATAAAAGCTCGTTGATCTCCTAAAAATGCCATCTGTTACAAATAAATAATGAATTGGTCACAGCAAAAGTTATTGGTTGAAAAAAAAAAGAATTCTGTGGCAAGCATTCTTTAAGCATACATTTGAATTGCAATTTTTTTTCATTTGGAGCACTGATCCTTATAACCTCTACAAGTTGCTAAGTCATCAGACATATTTCTGAGGTCATAAGATTACCGAGATACTGGGTCTTATCCTTTGATGGTTAAAAAAAAAACATTTTTGGTTCTTTTAGCCCCCACCCCCTCCAAAAAAAAGGGTTGATCTATTTTTAACGAAAGTAATGAACTCTAAATAAATATTCTTAATGTAATGCTTAGTGGTTGGTTAACCTTGAGATATCCATTTTCAAATAAGGGCTTTAAAGATCAATATTTTGCTGCCCTCAAAGGATGAATGCAGTGGTCATATTTAGCGCCGAAGTCTCATCTGGAGACTTCCAGATTGTTATGCATTGACCTGTGATCATCTCCAATGCTGGCAGTTTCAGTTGCCTCTGCGTCTTTCAACCTGAACCTTTGCTGACTAGATTAATTCCCATCCTAATAATCTAACATAGTCTTAGTACGGATATTTGTATGTATGTACAAGGTGGCTGTAATTACACTGACACTTCTCAAAGCCATCTTTGAACAATCTGAATGGTATCAATTGAATCAGAAACTACTCGAAAAAAAAAAAGTAGTTTCAGAAGTTGCTGATAGGGGGAATTATGGCGCTGTGCAATGTAAAAAAAGAGTTGCAATGGACAGACAAATGAATAACAAAGACAAAACTGAACTGAAACATCACCTTTTATGCAGCACATTTATTTCCCCTGCGCGGAAGTGGCTCAGGTTCAATGTGTCCACCTTAATTTTGAGTAGAACAGGTAAATTGGAATATCTTTGTGAAGTTTTCCTAAAGAAATTTTAGGAAACTATGTCATCTTTCCTAATTTTATATTAACTCTATTGAAATTCATTAAGTGATAGAGATGTTAATGTCATATTTATTTTAAAATGAAATAAAACAATCCATCTAAATCAGTGGTTCTCAGAGACCAGGTCACATTCCTTCCATTGTGAACCCAGGTCTCCTTAATTCCTCCCCCATTTTAATTTGTCATCTAGTAATTTTTTCATCATTATACTTTTACAGTGGAAATTATGAAACTAAATTATTTATTAATTGCAATCAAATGGGAAAAAAAAAGAATAATAAAAAAGAAATCTTATTCAGTGAATCATGAAACTTACATTTGATGTAATGCCAACTATATTGTTGGGAAAGCACTTTATTAAATGTCATCAAAAGGGGGAAAAAAAAAAAAAGAAGGTTATAATCAGGCTTGGACTGGTGCACCGGCCCATCAGCCCTTGGGCCTGTGCGCCCTTTTGCAGACTAACTTGTGTGCCCTCGGCCCAGGTTTCACATCCTCTGCAATAAGAAAATAAAATAAAGTTTAGTTTAAAATAATAATCGAATAATAAAAATGAAGAAAAGGAGTAAGTAAATATGAGGACAGGTTTACAATTAAGATATGATACAAGGGATTTTTCAGTTTCGGTGATTATTTGTGAGCCGATGGACCAAGCCTGGTTATAACGAAATCCTTGCAACACAAAGCTTTCATTTGATTTAATAATGCCCACTTTGACTGAAATTCTTTTCCTGGCTAAAATTCCTCCTGCTTGAGAATCACTGATCTAAATAGTTAGATTTACATTGCTGGAAATGCTTCGTTCATTGATTTAATATTGCAGCCAGTTTGTTGTATGACAGTATTAAAGTTAAGTAAAAAATGCTGGGTTTTTTTTTTTTTGTATTTAAACCTAACTCTACAATTGATTCGTTATTCGACATTATGGTCACTAATATTTAACAACTTATATAATGATTTGCTTAGTTGAAAAAAAAAAAGAAATAAAAATTTCTGCTCTTTCCTTGACCATTTTTTTTTTGCAATGAATGAAATCATTTCTAAGTTTTAGACATAAGCTTCAGAAGTTAGTCAGTTATTATTATTATTATTATTATTGTTATTATTTATATTGCAACAAATTCCTTTATGATTTTTAATACTCAAATAATATTAAAGTATATTGTGTAGGTTTTTGTTTTCTTTTTTCATGGACTATATGGCATTTTTTTGTTTTAAATATCATGTCTAAAACTTCAAAAACATTAATTTGATTTGAGGGTCACTGATTTTTTTTTTTTTTTTTAAATTGTTTTATTTAAAAATAAATCCTTGCTCAGACAAGAAACCAAACATTTGAAACAAAAGAAAGAAAGACGAAGAACTATTAAGTTTGATTTCATTTCTTTATTTTTAATTTTCTTTAATTAACTTTTCTAATTTTAAATGATGCTTAAGTTATTACAATAAATGTAGCAATAAATTCATAATTATTATCAAAGGCAAAATAAACACCAAAAATTTAACTTGAGAATAAATGTGGGATCTGTAAAGAACTAAACAATAAAAAAAGAAAAAAAAATAGCTTTATTTAAAACTAGCAAAAATACCCGTGCTTTGAGCGGGTTACAAAAAAAGAGTTGTCCTGATGAGGATGATGAAATTGTAATTGTATGACCACTTTGAAACTTTTCCAGTTAGTAAAAAAGGCACTTGATAATTACAAATTGTTCTAGATCTGCTATCGTCGCTTTGCTCTAGAAGCCTTGCATATGTAATGTAAAAAAAAAGTAAAATGCTTTATTTTTTTCAAAATAGCTGATTACTTAAAGTAAACTAAAAAGTGAAACTTAGAATTAAGAACACTTCGTCAAATTTGACGTTTGCAGCTCAAGTGGTTTCAGAGATACGCATGTACTGCAGGAAAGTTTTCCCACCACCATTTACACCCCTTAGGATCCGAATATTGAAAATTCATCTAATAAGTATACTTTAGATTCTGACAAAGAACACTCATGTGAAATTTCATGTTTGCAACTCAAATGGTTTCAGAGATATGCATACCTTTGAAGAAAGTTTGCCCCCACCCTGTTTAAACCTCTTAGGATCCGAATATCGAAAATTCGTCGAATACGTACATTTTAGTTTTTGACAGAGAACACTCGTATCAAATTTCGTGTTTCCAACTAAAGCGGTTTCAGAGATATGAGTACCTTCAAGAAAGTTTACTCCTTTGTTTATATCCCTTAGTCCGGATCTGGCATTTTGTTGTTCATGCATTATTCTGCCATGCATATGAACCTTCGTACCAAATTTGGTAAACATCCGTTGAGAAACAGCGACTTTATTTCAAGACAAACAAACAAACACTCACGCTTATTATATAGATTATCATGTGGTACATTTTTCCTAATGTTTATTTTTTTTTTTTAAATTTAGTTCTTGGAGGAGGAGCATCATGAGAATGAATGTGGAACCGTAAGAACTACGTAAATGATGACTAATAATCACAAATAAATCTGAAACGTGGACCCGGTAACCGAGTGGGTAAGGGCACTTGGATATGGGTTGGAGGTGGAGGGTTCGATTCCCGGCCTCAGCAGAGGGCAGGAATTTTTCCACGCTCCATTCTCCTCCAAACAGGTCCTAGGGCCTACCCAGCCCTCTGTAGAATGGGTATTGGGTTTCTTTCCCGGGAGTTAAAGGCGGGCGGGTGCCGGGCTGACCTTCCGACCTCAACCTAGTCCCGTTGGTCCAAAAACGCCGGAAGCCTTACCTCCCGCGAGCCCTTGGGCCTACAAAGGCCTGTTGTGGCGATTCTTTAACTTTTTTTTTTTAATAAGTCTGAAACAGCTGCTTGTCTCATTTATTTCTCTTTACAAAGTATTTACTTATCTTGAAATGGCAGCTAACCATATCTTCGTAACTATCAGATTTTCATAAAAATAATAATAAAAAAAGTTTAAGTGCTTCCACTACAGGTCTATGTAAGATCTTGGGGTTGCAGGAGATAAGGCTTATGACGTTCCTGGCCAATTGGACTAAGTTTAGGTTGAGTGTGGTCAGCTCTAGTCCAGCCTGCCTTTAACTTCCGGTAAAAACCTGTACCCATTCTTGAGAGGGCTGGGTGTACCCTGGAACTTAGGACCTCTAAGAGATAATTCAACATGGAAAAATTCCTGACCTCAGCCGGCGGAGGGGGTTGGGGATTGAACCCGGATCCTCCAGGCCGCAGTTAAGCGTGTTACCTCATGACTACCGAACCGTTTGTTAAAATTGATATCCTATTACTAAGAGGTACGGAAAAATATACAAGGCGCCATGATTAAAGGCGTTCACAGCATTTTGAAATGGGAGAGGTTATGATGGTCGTACCCATTTAACCAAAATAAAAAAAAAATGTTCTGTCTGTTTCGAGAATGGGGAGGGGTTACAAACCATGAACTTTCCAATAAATAAAAAAAAGGTCCAAAATCCACTATGGATGTAGGAGGGATACAACTTGCTATAACCCTCCCTCCCTCGGTACGCCAAGAAATTTGATTATTGCTGATATTTTCAATTTTAATTCTCATCTAGGATAGAACTGAAAATAAATATAAATAATAATAAAGAATACAAAAACCATGTTATTTACAACATAAGTTCACCAGGTAACAGTTGATGGTCGGCGGCCGCTAAACAGCGATCCTAGCGGTAGATTTTGTCAGCACAAGTTTTCAAGCATTTCTAAATAGATAATGTATTTACTATCGGAAGACTATCGTATCAAAAGAACAATGAGAAAGGGGAAATAGAGAAGTTCATTGTCCGAGAATACAATTAAACAGATATCTATTCGGCCACGAAGCTAGTAAGGTTTTGTGTAATATGTCAGTGATAGCGATAGCTATCTAAGGTGACCGTGGAGCATCTAATTCTCGTTCACGAAAGCTCTCGTTATTTACGAGAACTCGGATGTCGACTGGAAGTTCATGTATGTTATGATAAAGTGAAAATTTGTTTCTGTACATTTGAACGTGATGATGAACGTGATCATGAAATCATAGCTGCTCGTGACCATGATGAACAGAGATATGTCATATAAAAGGTTTTTCATTTCATTACCGCGACATTGAATTTTAGTACTTTCTTTCTTCAGCTGAAATCAAGGGCATTTTGATAAAACAACATCAATGTGTGAACCTTTGCTTTCAGATGTACGAAATTCGTTCCTGCAAAAAGCGATAACAAGCTTTTTTAGGTGCAGTTTTCACAGCCAAAATATATTAAAATCAGCAAATTTTCAACGGACTTTCAGTGATATTTTAACAATGGACTGCTTAGAATTCAGATTTATTAATCCAAATTTGCGAATTTGATTTTGCTTGAAAGTTATGTTTTATTTAAGCACCGTGGAAAGCAGTCTAGTTTTGTTAATATTCATTTCTTAATATTTGGAAAGATGAGTGTACAGACAAAAAATAATAATAACAAAGAAAAACTGTTTCCCTGTGAGATATGTAATAAAACTTTTACACAGTCGGAGAGTTTAATAGTTCATCTAAAAACACATAAAAGTGAAAAATCATTTAAGTGTGAATTTTGTGAAAAGACCTATTCAACTTCGAGTCACTTAAATGAACATATTAGATCTCACACAGGTGAAAAACCCTTTAAGTGTATGTTCTGTGGAAAAAGTTTTGGAAATTCTAGTCGTTTAACTGAACATATAAGATCACATACAGGTGAAAAACCCTTTAAGTGTGAAATATGTGGAAAAGCTTTTTCACAGTCAAACCATTTAACTAAGCATAAGAGATCCCATACAGGTGAAAAGCCATTTGTATGTGAGATTTGCAACAATACCTTTACAAGATCAGATAGTTTAACTGCGCACATTAGATCGCATACAGGTGAAAAGCCCTATGCATGTGACTTCTGTAAAAAAAGCTTTTCAACATCAAGTCAGTTAACTGTTCACATCAGATCACATACAGGTGAAAAGCCATTTAAATGCGAGGTTTGTGAAGAAAGTTTTTCAAGTTCAAGCCATTTAAGCAAGCACAAGATTTCCCATATAAGTGATAAACAATTCAAATGTGAGGTTTGCAATAAAAACTTTTCAAGATCAGAAACGTTAACTGTTCATATTAGAATACACACAGGTGAACGTCCATTCAAGTGTGACGTTTGTAATAAAAGCTTCTTAACATCGAGCAATTTAACTGTTCACAGTAGATCACATACAGGAGAAAAGCCATATGTGTGTGAAATTTGTGGGAAAAGCTTTTCACAGTCATATATGTTAACTACACATGTAAGATCACACACTGGTAAAATGTTGGTTAAATGTGATTTTTGTGATAAACGCTTTTCGCTAGCAAAAAGCTTAACAATTCACATGAGATCACATACAGGTGAAAAGCCGTTTAAGTGTGAAGTTTGTGGGAAGCAATTTTCACAGTCAGGTAATTTAAATGTCCATATTAGAACACATACAGGTGAAAAACCTTTTATGTGCGAGTTTTGTGGAAAAAGTTTTTCACAGTCAGGCAGTTTGGCTTTTCATCTTAGATTACATACAGATGAAAAACCTCTTCAACATTAGTTTTCACATCTTTTCATACAGTTGAATAAAAGCTAAAAGAGACAGTTATGCAGAGATGCCAACTACTACGGATTTTCCGTAGTTTCTACGGTTTTCTCACATAAACTACGACAATACGGAAGCGACACTAATTATTACGGATTTTACGAATTCGAAATACTGTTTTAAAATTATTATTTTCCATCTTCTGTTAACATAAAAAATATATATTTCCTTGTGTCGGAGATCCACTCTCAAGAAAATAGTTCCTGAAAAAATAACGAGATGGCGATCTTTGACCATAAGCATAACATCGGACCGCTTACACTGCTGGAGGGGGGCGGGGTGTACTCAGCTGTGCGCAGACGGTTACTCATTTTGGTTGCTCCACGCACTACGTCACTGGAGAACATCAGACGGTGCAATTCCTGTTCCGTTTTGTACAAGTGATATGCGTCATCATCTACGTATTTCGTGGTGATTTGTGAAGGACTACAATAAATAAAATAAGATGTCAGGCAAACGTAAGAACAAAGAAGAGCCAAGTGCAGATGGACATAAACGATTTGTGGCAAATCAGCATTACCGAAAGATATATACGGAAGAGTTTCCATGCCTAGGACCATCGAAAATTTCACCGAACCACGTGTTTTGTGAAACTTGCAATTGTGATTTTTCGATAAAAGTGATAACTGCCGACGCCATGTGACCTTTTTTTTTTTTTTTTTTTTATGGTTTTTCCCATTTTTTTATATATTTACACTACTGCCAACCTTCTTTGAAGGTTGGCATCTCTGGTTATGTATATATATATATATTTTTTTTTATTGATAAGATAAGATTGTTAAGACAGGCTACACATTGGATTCTTTCCCTTGGTTTATATGTTTTTAGTTACATCAAATTTAGTTTCCTTTAGCTTTTTGCCAAATTTTTGCCAAATGCTGCGAGGAAAGCAACTTTTGTGTTGAAATGCCACACGAAGTATAAACTAGATGGAAACAATCCTTATTTTTATCTAAGATTTCTCCAACAATATTTTTATTAATTTTTGTGTCGTATATGAAACTTCTTTCATATACATTTCCTGATAAAAAGAGAATAAAAGAAACATATGTAGCCTTGGTTTTTGGGCTAGTTCATAGAGGCTAAAACACTAGGGCTGTGAAATCAAACTTCACAACTCCAGTTTTTTTAAATTTGAAAATTAAAATTTAATGATGGCTTGAACAATATCTAATTAAATAGGATAGTATTTAATGAATATTTTCTGTTCTGATAAATGAAACCTGTAAAAATAAAAGAGTCCAAAGACATTAAATTTATTTAAAATTTACTTAAATGTGTTAAAGCCATATTCAGTATTTATAGATTGTGTGATAACTTAAACTTAAGGTGCTGCTTCAAACAACAGGTTTGTTAGTCCAAACAAAAAATAAATTGCCAATCAACGAAGATAACAAATATGTTAAACAAGATAATGCTTTTAGACAGTGTCAAAAGCAAAGCGGTCCCATAATATGCACAATTTTATAAACAAAATATGTTCAGAAGACTTGATATTGGGGGAACGTCTATCGCCATTTTCCTCTTTATCGGAAGTGACCACTTTTAACCCCCCAACACACGGTCAGAATGGTCCTAGAGGTCTGATTTTTTGGACGTGGTCACCTACTTTTTGATGCTGAAGACAATGACAAAGGTTTCATTCTAATATCTCTAACCATTTGGCCACTACAGAGTTTGACATCCAGCAAGCATAAAAGCAAGAGCAATCCCTTATGTTTTACAGGCAAGCTGTAACCTAGGGTTTAAATAATAGTATTTAAACCTCACGATATATGATCTCTCTTCATCAGTTCAACATGAATACAAAGAAGGGATATTTAAAAAATTTACATTTTAAATCTTGATTCCTAATTTGAAACTCATATAAAAATTTGGTAAAAAAAAAAAATGCAAAATATTGTGATAGCTACAAGAACACTAATATTGGAGAAATGTTTGAAGTGAGTTGCAGAAAAAGCAGCAATTTGGAATCAAACAATACATGGGGAGAGCACATATTTAATGGTACCAATGTCTTTTAGAATTAAAACCTTCTTCATTGTTAAGCAGGTATAACCTGACGTAATGATTAGAGAAACTAAATGGAATATGTGAAGGGAACTCACAGCTTTGATGTGTCATCCTTACTCTTGAATAACAATTTGCAGTTAGCTAATTTGATATCTTGATGATTAGTAACATTCAAAGCGATAAAGATTAAACATAGAGGAAAGTAAAAAAAGGAATCAATTAAAAAAGTTCTGGAGGGAGGATCAAAGCATCCCACCCTCCAACTCCCTCTACCCTTACTATATCTTCCTAATTAATGAGTTGATAAGTTCCTTTATAATAATAATTAGTAGTAATACATGAATTTATATAAATGTCTTACTATAAATGATTATAGTACCATTTATAATAATAATAAATGTAATTTACATAAACTTCAAATTATCAAATAATGTGCTAGTGTTGTTTTATTCAACATTCCAATAGTAAAGTCTAAGACAGTTGTTATTGCAAGTTTGTACATTTTTCAATGTATTTGTTAGTAGCAAACTTTTAATTTTAAGTTTGACTTCCCCGGGGTGTAGCAAATATACCAGTGGGTCACAGGTTGTGCACCCCTGCACTAAAAGAACAGGAAAAAAAAA
>JAFIDM010012231.1:33558730-33577562 GCA_023159025.1 Thereuonema tuberculata
ACTGGTATTTCTATCTATTCTTCTTATATAATTTTCTAAAATTCATTCATTAAAATTAAAAAGTTACTTTGTAAGAAAATCAATCATCATGAAAATCAGAATGAAATGGGTTTGGTTTATAAAATTGATTGCAAAGCTTGCGGGAATTTTTACATAGGCGAGACGAAAAGGACCCTAGTAGAAAGGGTGTCTGAACACGGAAGAGCCCTAAAAAATAAAAATTTGGAAATGTCCGATATAGCTAACCATTATATACAAAAAGGTCATGTTATGGACACGAATGTAAAAATTCTACATAAAGAAACTGAATTAAATATTGAGAAAAATTCCAAAAAGTTGCATCATTAATAATACTAAAAGTAAATACTTCAATAGATACGAAGGAGCCTTCATAGATCCTAATATTATATTAATTAAGGATTATATAAATTTTGATGTCCAAAAAATAGCAATGTTTGAAGTTTTAAATTATTAATAATGTATTTGATTGAGTAATTAGTAATGATTGTTAAATTTTTATCACAAATTGTCATTTATTTTCGTTAACATATTGTAACAACAGTTGAATTTGTTGATGTTTAAAGCCTTTAAACTGTGTTATGGTATTCTATCCATTTTTGTTTATTTTATTTTATTTTTTTGCTTTCTGGCTTGATAAAGGGAATATGCACGATTCCCGAAAATTTGTCTTCAATTTTTAAATAAACCTTTTAAATACTAGTGTGATATGTTGAAGTGTTTATTTATATTTGCCTAACAAACTTGAGATGGAAAGAAAGAAGATTATTGAAGAATATGGTATTACTGAAGAATTGTAACAAGCTGTGTAAAAAAGAAGTTGTTACAGAACATCACTATTTTTGTAATTTAGTTAAAAAATTACAAAGTAAAAATAAAAAAGATTGTTAAATATATATTCTGTAAATGATTCATTTAATACAAACAATAGTTAAATTATTTTTTCATACTATGTCCTTTACATATTACATAAAGTAACATAAAGAATATTATACATATCTATAAAATTAATAGATCTAGTATTTGTAATCTTGTTCATTTCTTTTTGAATATATAAAGGATTCTATTTATTATATTTTACTTTTATTTAATTTCTGCATTACATCAGCTATTAATGAATTTAAAATTAATCAATATACTGATCTGAATTTTTCAAAACAAAGAATGAGTTACATTTATTTCCTTTTTATAGATCTGGGAAGATGTTCTTTTGGACGCAATGTTACAAAACGGAAAAGAAGAGAAAAGATTAGCGGTAGAGGTTGATGAGGATGGTGTACTGTACTGCGGAGCAATTGTGGACGGAGGCTGGAGCCAGCGAAGCTACGGTCACAGATATTCAGCCTTGTCTGGTGTTGTTGTGATAATTGGGGAGCGCACAAAGAAATTGTTATATATGGGTGTTAAAAATACTGTTGTATTTGTGCTTGCCAATCATCAGAGAATAAACCACACAAGTGCTGGAAAAACTGGGATGGTTCATCAACAGCCATGGAAGTGGAGATCATAAAGTCTGGTTTTCAAGACAGTATTCAAATGCATGGTCTTCGCTTCAGAAGGATGGTTGGTGATGGCGACTTCTCCCCATCTATGCAACTATTGTCAGTAAAGTAAATTACGGGAATAGGGTGGTAAAGGTGGAGTGTGCCTAACATGCTGTGAAATGTTTCACATCTGCACTTTTCAAATTGGCAAAGGAAAGTGCAGAAATTTCAAAATTCTTAAAGTCAGGTTGTATCTTAAAGATGAAAAGACGAGCCAGAGCCACCATTGGCGATGCGCCAGAAATGGAGATACTGTTGACGAATTGAGGGAGTATTTGGTGATCACTTTAACAAGGAGAGGTCACAGATTGTATCTCACCAATATTCATGCCCTTTTGGGAGATGAAAGTACTCATGAAGTACTTCAAAAATATACCCGGTTTTAGGGTCCAGCACTCAAGCGTTTTGGAGATATTTGATGATTTTTGGAGTGTTTACGCTGTTTACGTATAAAAGCTTCGTGTCTGCCAATCGAAACAGGAAGTTAAGCGATGGCTCAATCGATAAAGAGGCTGCGCTGTAGAACTAGAGGTTGCAGATTCGCGTCAGCTACCTGACGAAATTTTTTTCTTTTTTTAATTCATGTCTTAATGCTAATAGTTTCGTTTCTTTTTTTTAAATTTTCTTCTTTTTTTTTTTTAATTTTCTTTTTGCTTCTGCTTTTTATTTCTTTTTCGTGTTTTTTCTAGTAGGCAGAAATAAAAATAAAATTAAAAATATATAAATCTATTAACTTTTATAATTTAAGCTACTTTCATTTTAGAAAAATAAAATCTGCATATCAATATATATATATATATTTTTCTTGTATTCTTCTTTTCCAGTAACAACAAGACTGTCCTCTTTTTTTCCTTTTTTATTATTATTAAAATTGGAAGTAATTGAAGAAAGACAGAAAAATTGTAAGCTTACTATTTAAAATTTACAATTCATACAAATAATTATTACTTCTCCTTTGTCTGTCTTATTCAATAGGCGCCTTTTCGAATAAACCACCCACCCTCCTTTTCTTTCAGTCCCGGCTGTTTTCTTTCGGTACCCTTTATTACACGTCTATCGTAATACCTTCCAGCATTCGTTCCGTTTAGCCCTCCCTTCTGCCTATCAGTCCTTGGTCATCTTCAGATGTCCTAACCGGCTAATTTGCCTCGGCCTCTAGTTTACCTTTATGACATCATTATTTCCCAGGGTTCTGTTTTTTTAAGCGAAAAAAAAAAAAAAAAAGAGAGAGAGAGACAGACATTATTTGCTTACAAAGACAACGGTTGGATATTTTTACTCTCTGTGAAAGTCACTCATAAATTTTTTAGATTTAAGTTTACAAAGTGAATTTAATAATTGTTTGTACATGATGGCCACTGCTGGTCCTTCATCTGTTTGTGATATAGACAAGGAAGAAGAACTAGAGGAAAAAGTTCAGTCAATATCAGGATTTTCGAAACAAAATATTACTGATGGTTTCCAGATATGCAAAGAACTGCTATGAAAAGAAAATATTATAGGTGACAATGTAAGCAAACACATATCTTCTGATGTAACAGTACTGGGACAGGCTATGGCAAATGCAGTCGTGGAAGTGCTGGAAGAAGGGCAGCTGATAGAGACAGAAGAACTTTTTGCAGCAACCAAAAATGAGGGGGGAATACATTAATGTAGATAGCAGTGACGATCAGACGACCGAAAGTGCATTGAGTTCTGCAAAAACGATGGCTTCCGGAAGTGAGTACTATGAATCCCCTTTAAAAAAATCGAAATCTGAATTTGTTCCTGTTGAAGTAAAAATCAAAGTTGTGAAACTTGTAAAATTGCATCCAAAATGGAATTTGAAGACCTTACAAAAGCAAGGTAGTATGCTTTTAAGAACTAAAAGTCAACTTCCACGATGGGAAAAAGAAATTAAATGTGGAGGAACAATATTTGAAAAATACAAGGCCATCGATAAATGGACTTACGATAGATTTTCTGAAGGAAGACGAGAGAAAAAGCCAATCACCACCAGAGATATTCAACAATGGGCAACTGCAGCAGCTAGACAATATCAATCTGCTGAATTTCTTTTCTCAGCATCGTCTTCCTGGACAAAGAAGTTCAAGCGTAATCACAAGATTCATCAACGGGCCGTGACAAAATACGTAAAAACAACAGGAAATTGAACAGCAGAAAAAGTTTTAGAAGCAGCGGAAAAATTCTCCAAACATTGTGCTTCAGAGATTACAAAATATGATTTTGATTTTTTAATAACTACAGATCAAACTGATTGTGAGTACAGGACAAATATTAGGCGAACTTTAACTCACAGTGGAGAAAAATCAGTTGAAGTATCCATCGGAGATATCAACAAAGCTTCCCATTCTTATACAGCACAGTATGCAATTATGGCCTCAGGAACATTATTACCTATTGATTTTTTTATGTTTGCAGGAGTCAAAGGGATCGTTCGGTCCTAGGGTAGAGCAACAAGTACAAAATTTAACTAAAGAAATGAAAAATATTTTCGTAACATGCTCTTCATCTGGAAAGCTATCAACTAAACTCTATGTACAGTTTTTGGAAAATGTGGTGAAGCCATATGTTAAACAAATTTTTGTTAATTTTAGACTCTTGGAGTGGACAGGTGAATCCTTCACTATATGATGAAATCTTTGTCGATGAAGAGGATGAAGCTACTTGCACCCTAAAAGTCATTCCTCCCAAGTGTACAGGATTATGTCCACCCTGTGATGTTTATTTTTTTAGACAAATTAAAAATTTTGTTTAGAGGCTGCAAAACAGTTCGTTTCTTCTGCAGACAGGAAGACAAATAAATTCACGGGAAGATGCACTTAAAATACATTTAATTATACATTTTCAGTTGTCTACACCAATATTCAAAGCAATGATACAATATGCTTGGTTTGCTTCCAAATTAATAAGTGAAAGAGAGATTTTTAATATTGTAAATGAAATTTTGTTTTCCTGATGAACTACGAAAGAATCTCTGTGATTGTAAAGAATCTGCTTTTGTACGGTGTCAGAAAAAATTGTTTTGTTTGTTTTTACGATAAATACCATAATCAACAATGTTTAAAATCAGTGTAATATTGTATCAAATATGTTGATAATGCAAAGAATCATTGGTGCAGGCCTGATTTAGGAGAGGCAAGGTGAATCGCCTTTCCGGGTGGCATGTTTAGTTAGGGACAGTGTTGTTGTTACTGGAAAAGAAGAATACAAGAAAAATATATATATATATTGATATGCAGATTTTATTTTTCTAAACTGAAAGTAGCTTAAATTATAAAAGTTAATAGATTTATATATTTTTAATTTTATTTTTATTTCTGCCTACTAGAAAAAACACGAAAAAGAAAATTAAAAAAAAAGAAAAGAAACTTTTTAGCATATCAGACATGGATTAAAAAAAGAAAAAAATAATTTCGTCAGGTAGCTGACGCGAACCTGCAACCTCTAGTTCTACAGCGCAGCCTCTTTATCGATTGAGCCACCGCCGAACTTCCTGTTTCGATTGGCAGACACGAAGCTTTTGTGCGTAAACAGCGAAAACACTCCAAAAATCATCAAATATCTCCAAAACGCTTGATCCTAAAACCAGGTATATTTTTGAAGTACTTCATGAGTACTTCATCTCCCAAAAGGGCATGAATATTGGTGAGATACAACTCGCGCCCTCTCCTTGTAAGTGTAATCCCGAGTTCTGTGATGTTTCCAAACACCAGCATGGTACCAATTTAGTTCCATCGATCCAACCATTTCTTTGGTCTTGCATAGTGAATGCTTTGGATTACTTAGTACGGAAGGCTGGGCAGCTGGCTCCTAATGCAACTACGAACTGTGCTGAGAAGTTTATGCATTTAGTGGCTGAGTTCAATGGAAGCAAGCAATTCAATCGGTTTCAGAATGGTTCTTACTCCACCAGAGCAACGGCTGCCGGGTGTTCCTATCAATTTGGTCCCAAAATGAATGAGATAGTGTGGAAAAAATACACCATCAAACGCCCTAATTGCATTTTAAAAAAGGGTAGTCAGTGCCGAGAGATTAAGATGAGATGCAGAAAGAGCCTCCAATTTCTTTCTGCCAGCAAATGATACAGACACAGAAAGTCCATACCAGATGGTGATAAGGATTATGGGGCAAATGCTCAGGCTCTTGATTTGCCACCTGATAAACTAAAGCGTAGCTGTGAGGCGAAACTTCAACAGCTGCAACTCTTTCCGGAAGGTCGGTCTCATTTGGAGGTAAGGACTCGAGCACAATGGGAAAGTGATTTGTGGTGATTTGAAAGAAGACTTCGCCTCACAGCTTCTAACTTTGGATCTGTATGCAAGAAGGAAAGTATATCTTGCCAAAAAATCGTTGATCGTTTGCTGTATAGTCAAAGTATCTATAGCGATGCTGTAGGTTATGGAAGACTAGATGAAGATTGTGCTCTCTCGACTTACAGGAGTCGGACTGGATCTGAGGTTCAGAAGTGGGATTTGATGATAGACCCAGTCCATGGTTTTCTCGCAGTATCTCCTGATGGTCATATTAGCACAGATGGGATTATTGAAGTGAAGCGTCCTCATAAAGCAATAGCCTTGACTCCTATGGAAGCTGCTAGATTAGTGAAAGATTTTTGTTGCTCTGTGGATGAAGATGATAATATCCATCTTAAAATCTCCCACGATTATTATTATCAGATCCAAGGGCAGTTACATATTACAGGTCAGAATTATTGCGATTTTGTAATATGGACTCCCAAGGGTCTGTGTGTGGAGAGAATTATTCGCGATGACAATTTTTGGGAAAAAAAGATGTTCTAAAAATTGGAGCTATTTTATAGGCACTGTTTGCTGCCTATAGAAATTTAGAAATCCGTGATCCGGATTACATTATTCAAGCAATCAATCAAGCTACTGCAAAGAAAGCTACAAACAAACAAAGGATGGGGAATTAATATTATAATGTACATTCTGTTTTCAAATACATGAAGTTTATAAGTATTTAAAAATTAGATTGAAATTATCTTTGTTTTCTTGTGTTCACAATCATGTAATTACTCTATGACATTACTTTTTTTTTTCGAACAAATATTGATCATAGAAAATGAAGACATGAAAATTAAGATAATTTCAAGAGTAGCAATACTTATACTTGTAATGTTTTTGGTAATATATGTGAGTTTTTTTTTTTTTTTTGGAAAATAAAATACAGTTGCTATTAATTTTGTTTGTAATGAAATGTTCGACTTTGAAGGCTGTGTTACTTTAAATGTGCAAACCACAGTCTTCTTCAAGGCAATCACACACAGCATCTGGATCCTCTTCTTGATCATCAACATTCGCATCCTCTTCATTGTTTGGAAGTAACAACACTTTATACCACTCCAATCAGTCATCATTTTGCCAGTCTTCACCAAACATTATTTCTAGCAATTTTATGACATCTTTCTTCTTAGCAGCTGAAATGTTATGTTGTAAAGGCAGTTTACTCAGTTCAAACCTTTTACAACGATCAATGTTCCATCCCTTCTTCCTGAAGGTTCGCCAAGTCTCAGCTTATGATTCAAAGTAAAAATTCTGGAAGACTTTTCCTTTTAAAGATATAACAGTAGTTTCATTTCCTTTCGTTCGTACTTCTTTTTGGATCTAGGAGAATTATGAGAACAAGTTACAAAAGTGTTATAACCTTTCGGCTGTCCACACTTCTTCTGTTTACTTATCATCCTTTTCCGTGGATTATCAGCTCTCTTGCGAGATCCATCGTTTGCCACACCTACTGACACTAAATTATCCTCCAAGTCACACATTAAACTAACATATAAAACAAAAAAAAATTTCAATGCTTTTAACAGGCTGTAAACGAAACGTAACCTCAACAACAGTGCAGGAAGTTCTTCCTGTCATGGCCTGTTGCAAAGGATCATGGGAGACAGAAAGCAGCTGTGATTGGCCGCTGAGGAATAGTTCCTTTTTGGTTGACTTGAAATGGAATAAACTCTTTCTGAACAAACCTGTCATTTTCACTATTTTATTTTAATGGGAATAAATTTTTTTGGGTCTGGTCACATGGTTTTATTATGTAGAATTCAACTCACTTAACAATAATCAACCGTCACCTCATATTTTGATTTTGTGATTAAACTCTTTTTGAACGCCGCCACCTCAGATATATATATATACACACACACACACACACATACACCATGTGGAAATTCCTTTTTACAGACTGTGCAGATACAGTATGAGGAATTTAGCAAGTCAGAGGACTTGAGATCTGAAGGTTTCAGTATTAGATTCATGATTGATTTGAACCTTGTGGGATCAGACATGAGCAAGATTTGATAAATTACATTTGCTTGGTTTTTTTTTCTTTCTTTCTTTGGTTTTTTTTTTTATTACTTCTATAACCTGACAAAGTTTGTATAAAGACACACTAAATATTAGGTATAGATTATAAACTACTAAATTCTTGGCTCTTATGAAATGATACGATCTATAAGGAATTTCATAAACTGTTGAATCTGTAGTGTGGAAAAGGATTCACAATAGGTAAGTAATATTTTGTTAAATATAAATTTTCTTTTTTGAGTTATGTGACTTAGTTTTTGTAATTGAAGAAAAGCTGTTATAGTGTTTTAAATCCCATTGTAACTTGCTCTAGATAAACAAGGAAGTTTAGGTTAAGATTGTAAACTTATAACTTCAAGAAGGGATTAATAAGACAATTGTTGTAAATCGAAGGAAAAGATTTGAATAAATAATAGTTTTCAATTAACTGACTTACTAGTCTATTATTAAACTAAGTATATATATTTATTTGGTTACTGGTTTTCTTTTTATATTGACGTCATATATTTTACAATAGTTGTCATCATATATAATGATTTCATTATAAACATAAGAATATAAACCAGCCTAAGACGACAAATTATGTACATATACTGAAAATATTTTTAGTTAAATTTTAATTAATAAAACCGTGTTAATTCTCGTTTAATTCAATTCATTGTAAACATGTAATAGTTTGCAAGAACCTGGCTCCCAGATAAATTTTACTACGATACTGGAGACTAAGTTGAAATTCAACTACCGGTCTTAATATATAAAAATTGATTCACTTAACATTACTAGGAAGTAGGCAGATAATATGCTTCAAATAATTGTTATATAGATTAATCCTCTTACAAATAGGTTTGTGAAAGTTAAACATGCGCACAAATACATGAGAAATAAAAGAAAAATGCACCAGACTAAGAGTTCACTGATCTGTTTTTTTGAAATTGTGATATCGGAAATCCAAGATGGACCATTTCTTTTATGTTTTCCGAGTGCACTGAGATGTAAGGTACTGGGCAGATCCAACTGACGAAGGTCAGGAAACCAGAAATGGTCCATCTTAGATTCCCGGTATCACAATTTCACAAAACAGATCAGTGAACTCTTAGTCTGGTGCGTTTTTCTTTTATTTCTTACAAATAGGTTTATTTGTAATTTATTTCTTTTTCATAAAAGAATTAATAGTACTACATCAGCATGACTGTAGAATTTTAAATCTATATTAATTACAATATTAAAATGTTTGATATTATATTTTAATTAAAGTTGCTGTTATAATAATTTCTGAAAATATATATTTAGCGGAAAGAAAAAAAAAGGAACTTGGAAAGAAAATTTCCAAGTTACAAATCTGAGGGTAAAGAAAAAACCCCCTGGGTGAGAAAATTCCCGCTTTATTTTCTTTGACAATTGGGTCGGTGGTGACGCTAGAACCCCTTGAAAGAAAGTCTGTAGTCAATTAGTATAGTAATTTGAAGGGAGGGACAACCAATTATCTGTAGGGGAGTAATTGATCCTTTATCAGATGGCAGGCTGCACTATCTAGCGAGACAGATCATAACTGCTGATAAGTATTGCTGTAACTTAATAAGAAATACCCACACTCATAAAAAATGCCTAGTAATCACAGTGAAATCTCTCATAGCTGGCAATACCAAAACATCAGCACTTCCGAAGATCTAAATTTAAACCTACGAGATAAGAAAAAAATGCAATGGGCTTGCATTCCGGCAACACTGACAAAGAAAAAGTGAAAATAAATAAAACTCAATTACAAAAATGTTGAGGGAATTGTAAACATGGTAATAATCCGACAGTTTCAGAATACTGTTTATATTCCTTCATCAAGGACGGCACAAACATATAAAACATTAAAATAACATTTAAGACGGCACGAGGTGGGAAGGCATGTTGAAAGTGAGATAAGTGGAAGTATTGACGTTAAGCAGAGTCACGTGGGGCATGTGACTCCTGAACGTATGCTTCATACAATACTCCCAGCAGCTCATTGGGTAAGAGATCACATGGGTTGTTTTGTATATTATGCAATCAGAACTCGCGCCAACAAACTGTATTTGTATATGTACGCTCCTAGCCCATGTGATGTTGCTACAGATGGCATCCCAAAACACGAACAGGTAAGTTCTCGAAATATATATTCAATTATCCAGCAAAATCACGTATCCAGAATTGGCAAAGAACCATTGTTGCGGGTTAAGAGACATTCTACTGTACTTCTTTTTATTATCTAAAAAAGAAATATGAAAATAAGTAGATGTGCTTGTGTGTGTATGTAAATGTAAACAGTCTGTAAAGTGTGCTGGAAAAATATTTTCTTAAAAAGAAAACAAAAACACTGTAAAAGAATCAATAAAAAGATTTTTTTTTTTTTTTTTTTCAAATACTGGGTTTGCAACATCTCAGTAAAACTTGGCGCTAACCATGCATTACACTTGAAATCCTCAAATGTTCTTTTTTTTTAGTATCTCTAAATTCTAGTTATCATATGTTATATTTTTTCTGGAACTTTTGCATCTAAAATTTGATCATATATGTCATAAAGTGATGTTGGCTGACTTGCCTGCAACCTTTTGATCCGAAGTCAGATGTCTTGTCCATTAGGCCATAGGGATTACATTCAAATTATTGTTTCTTATCACTCCCTTTGTGTGTATGGCGCAATGAGAGAAGAGCCAGAGAAAAAAGTAAATAACTCATTAATTTTAGCCAACCAGATTAAACTTTAAATTTCAATGTTCATTTTTTTAGCTTCTCTCCATCAACAATGGCACGTGCTATCAAATAATGAGTTCATTCAAAAAGGAATAAATATCACTTTTTGACATAACTGCTTGGAATCAATTCTTCTTGGATTATCTCATACTTACCAGGGGAGATGGGGGGATGGCCTAGTTTGGAATAAAGTGAAGAATGTATCAGAGTTGTCACCATTAAACCCGGTTTCTCAGATTGAGGGGGAAGGGATAATGATTCTCTAATTAAAAAGAAGGAACAAAATGCTTATTTTTTTTTCCTATTTTGGGCGTAATCCCCCCAATCCATCCCTTCTCAGCATGCCAAAGTAATGTAGCATCTCAGTAACCATTTTTTTTTTTTTTTTTTCACAAAATAACATTTATTGGCCTGTAACCTACATACAATAGAATGCAAATAACAAAAAACCAAATACAAGTAAAAGCTTTTTTTCAAAAGTGCAGTACAGTAAGACACCATTTATTACATTCTTAATGCACTGAATATATATAATGCATTTCTGATTGTATTGATATTTATATTGTATGAAACTTCATATTTAACAATTAAAAGTTATACTTTTATTTGCGTTCATGAAGTTTCTGGATGGCTTTTAATGAAAAGTTGGTCAGAGACAAAAACTGAATTAATTTTTGCATTGATGAACATATGTTCCCTTCATTTACTTCTCTTGCGGTCATGGGTAACAGACAGAATAAAAGTTACTCTTTGAGGAAAAAGTGAGATTTATTCGGGAAGTGAAAGACAACCCACAAAAATCAACAGCAGAAATAGTGAGTAGCTTAAATATAAGTTACATTTTGTGCAGTCATTAGTAAGAAGGAGTCAATTTTAGAAGAATGTTGAAAGTTAGGTTCAGAATCTGTAAAGCGCAGCCGTCAACAAAAGAGAAAATTTGCAAATATGGAAAAGTGAGTAACAATGTGATGGAAAATTAGTGAAAATTTGTTGAGTCTTTGCTTTTCACTTATCTTAGAATTGTAGTTTTGTAATGGGTATACAGTATTTTATTCAATCCTTTAAAGTTTCTTAAAACGTGAAATCAGAAAACCTCTATGAAAATGAATACTGTGACTGAATAGTATATGTAATTATCTTTTCATCAACTTATATAATTAGCTAAGTTCGTCTGACTGTCTGTCCATAACTTGATATAATTAAGCTATTAAGATAGATCCAAGTTCTCAATGGTACCATGGAATCAAGGGTACTCAAATTGTATGAAATATTAGTTCATTATGTCACTCCATGTTGTTTCCATGAAATTTTCTTTTTGGGTGGAAAATGATCCTTTAGATTAAACTCTCAGAACCTATATTACAGGTGTACAGGTAAGAAGTACAACTAAATAGGTCTGATAAACATTAAAAAAAAAAAATAATAACTTTTTCAAATCGAATCAAATATATATATACACAGTCGGACCCCGATTTAACGAACCCCTATTTACCGAATTTCGCGATTTAACGAATTTTTCTTTTCCCCCCCGATTAAAATGAAGGCAAAAACCCCTATTTAACGAATATGAAACCCCGAATTAACGAATTATTTCAACAGTCTAAAAAAAATTTTTTTTTTGTTAGTTTGGGTAAACATACCTAACATAGCAGGATACAAATGACGCTATATGAATCGCTAACTGCAGAGAGGAAACAAGTCCAATTTTGCCAATTTCACAGGAGAGACAAAAAACGTAGTAAACCCTAATACACTTCTGCGGTAAATAGAATATTGAAGTCGTTGTCATGCCAATACTACTGTGCGGACGTGTTTCCTTTCTATATTAAACGTTGCGTCTTGTTCCTAGCCACAATTTTAATAAAAAAAAAAAAAAAATCGAAAAACTTGGACATGATGCCTTTCTGCAGTTAGCGATTCATATTTTCTTCTCTCCACAAAATCGAAAAAGAACTTTTTTGAGTCAGGAATAAAGGAAATGGTCAAACATTACTCAGTACAAACTTTAAAATTTCAAATTAACTAGTGAGTAATTATTCGTTGTATTATTAGCTGCTGAATAAAAAGTGTACAATTTCTAATTATGGGTATTTTTTTGTAGTTGCTTATTAGGGCTGTCCTATAAGTGCAGAAAAATTTTTTTTTGGACCCCGATATAACGAATAACCCCCGATTTAACGAATAAAACTTTTGGTCCCGATGAATTCGTTAAATCGGGGTCCGACTGTATATATATATATATATATACACATATAAATTGGCTACGTTCGTCTGTCTGTCTGTAACTCGATATAATTAAGAAGATAGATCCAACGGTTCTCAATGGTACCATTGAATCAAAAGTACTCAAATTGGATGAAAATATTAGTTCATTGTGCCATTCCATGTTGTTTCCATGAAATTTTATTCTTGGGAACTGACCTCGACAACTGAAATTCTAACAAAACATACGTTCAAAACCAAATAATTTTGTTACCACTGCATCCATTTTAATAAAATTTGGCATACTTCCTCAGTTGTTTACGCTGATTTCTAAACTCAAAACCATTTTTGCCGTAGAAGCTTCGTTAACAAGTTAGCACAGTATTTAGATTACATTTACTTTACATTTGATAGTTGATAATAAAATGATTTTTCAGATTTTTTTATGCCTGTCGGCCGACAGGCTTTGCTGCTAGTTTACATTTAATTTACAACAGCGAAAGTATTGTTATGTTAAATGTTAGATCATGAATAATTATTTGTAAATATAATTGTAAGGAACAGATATAGTGATTGTTGTTGGAAAAGGAAAAATAACATCCGAATGTGATAAAAAAAAGAGGATGTGTGTCTTGTAAGAGACAGATATAAATATATATATTTTAGGAAGAATTATGTGTATAAGGGTCAATTGACTATTCTTTGTACCTAAGTGTGTCCCGATCACAAATTTAATAAATAATGTTTTTGGAAATAATTATTGGACTTTATTTTTACCCCAAAGTATTCTTAGATCATTGATCAAAAGCTTTACAGTGACCGATATTAGTTTAATTACGAATATTTTAATATTTTTACATTAACTTCGGGGACAATGTTTCCCCGCAAGTATTTGGTTTCCCTGTCACTGACTTCGCGAACTCCCAAAGCGCATATTTTAATACAGATTGCTATTAAATATACAAAATATATGTTAAATAGTAGTAATTGATAGTAAGGAAATGTGACAATGACAGGGAAAATCCGAAATATTATACAATAAAGTAGGTTGTTTGTTTTGTTTTGTCCCGCAGGGGACAAATTACCGCTATAATCTCACTAAATAAAGCAAAATATTGCACTTCAAATTAAAAAAGTGCTCTGCCCGTTAAAACTTCATTCGCTTATCTTTAAAATGTGCTACATAGGAAGTTAGATTTTCGATTTTTTGTTGTTAGAAAATCATTATTTTGTCGCTCTCGTTTAATACAAAGAATAGTTGATTGACCCATAAATGAATGAACTATATCTTTAAGATTTATATTTAAGAAGATATAAAGGTAATGTTCATTCAGTTATTTTGAGTATGTTGTGAACTAATAGGACTGTTTTACTCGAGGAACTGAGACTGGTATCTAGGCAACCAGTAAATAATAGATTCAGTATAGAACATAAACTAATAAATAAACTAATTTAATCAGTTGGTTAAACAAGATTACTTACTTACTTTTCAAATATAGTAAGAGGCAAATACACTATTTTGAAATTGACAGTTTTACAGTTATGCATATGCTGAAAAATATGTACCTAATATATATAAATATTGAAGTTTAATTAAAAACAAAGTTAAACCTGAGTTGTAAGTAATTCTCAGTTATGCATAATTTAAAATTTTTCCTTGAAATACTTAAAAACCAGTTTTTACTGTGTGTATATATATATTTCAATATATTATATGAAGCTACATATTTAATGATTAAAGTTATAAGTTTTTGAATGCACAATATCATGAGTACATCTGGCTATGTGCTTCTATCTTAATTTCATCTTTTATTAAATATCTAATATTGATAGAATTTCTTAACATATTCACTGCCGACTACATGGGCCCATGTAGATGGCGCTAGTAGTAGATATGCTGATTACAGAGTGCTGTGTTTAGTGGCTAGGCAATTTTTTTATTGATCAGTTTGCTGCTGGTTCTTGGTAAGAAGAACTGGTATTAATCAATAAACCAAAAAGGCCAAAAAATCAGAGGCAAAATCTTTTTGTTTACTTCGGTGCCTTTTTAGTTTATTGATTAATTTATAACAGGCACATTAAAATTTCTTTGTAATTTATGTGGCTTGCCGGTAGCCTTATTATCTTCAATTTCCTTTGTGCTTGACAGATTCATAGGCCAGGAATTGGAGCTTTTACTTTTGTTTTTGTTTTTTGGGAAACCCCTAGTCAGGTGCGTCGGTGGATTTCCTTACTTGGTTTCACAATCTGAGCTTTCGACAGAGGGTTTGTGTGGCTGATGAGTCCATAAAGAGGACAAAACGGCTGTCCCACTGTTAATAGCTCAGAGGCGAAATCTTTTGTTTACCTTTGGTGCCTTCTTGGTTTATTGATTAATTTATAACAGGCACATTAAAATTTCTTTGCAAGAACTGGTATTGTGTGAGACACCTTGAACTGCCGTAAAGTTATTGGCACTGAACTTTTGTGAGGTTTCTTTTTTCCTCCTATAATAATGAGTGATGTTCCTGGCCCTTGAAAAACACTAGATTGTCTAAATTTGTTAATTATGATTTTTAGAATTCAGAATTTGAAAAAAAAATAGAATTTTTCCTTGATCACCTAATTTGATTTTGTACAAAATTTTTTTAAGAATTTACGTTTATTTTTATTAATAAATAAAAAATAAATCCTTTATTCTATCCTATTTCCATTTTCATTTCCTTACCATACCAGTGGAGAAACCATAAAAAAAAAAATACTCAAAAAATCTAATATTTAGAGTCCTGCACTTAGTGCAGGAATTTAATCAGAGGTGCCACCTACACAATTCCCGGCCTCAGCGGAGGACGGGAATTTTTGCACGCTCCGTTCTCCTCCAAACAGGTCCTCGGGTCTACCCAGTCCGGCGGGCGTCAGGCTGACCTCAACGTCGTCCCCTTTGGTCACAAAAAGATGGAGCCTAACCTCCAGCTGCCCCAAGGGTCTGTAAAGACCTGTTAGTGGGATACTTTAACTTTTAGCCACCTATACAGAGCCATTGTCGTTGATTTGAGTGGGAGGGGAGGCTGTAATTTGATATGAACCGATTTCTTATTTTACCGTATACAATAAAAACGTAAAATAATCTAGAGATCGCCAACCCCTACAATGGTGGCAGTGAACGTGTTAAGTTGTAATTGTTGTTAAGAGGTAAACTAATCAAGATCATTTCTCATTGGCTGCCTGATGACCCTTAGATCATTCTTTGAAAACAAAGTTTGTCTTTGAATAAATAAAACATAACAAATACATTAGAAGAAGTGTACATAAAAATGTTTCAGCTCAATGTGGACTGTAATTTACGAGAATAGTTTACACTGATTAATCAAGATGGTGAGCTACTTATATATAAGAAACGGCCACACTTGTTTATTTAGTAGCAGAGATAAAACAAATGCCTGCAGGATTGTCCACTAATCAGTAACCTGTCTGTTAGAGCACTACAACTCTTAAAGACTGCATTAATCATGGTCTAGCTACATTTCAATATTTTCACAAAACTAGCATTTGAATGGCTTTTCGTCAGTAGGCCTATGTGATCTAAGGTGAAAATTTAAACTACCTGACTGTGTGAAGCTTTTTCCACAGTACTGACATTTACATGGCTTTTCACCTGTGTGTGATCTAATGTGAACAATTAAATGACTGGATGCTAAAAATCTTTTATTACAAAACTCACATTTAAAGGGTTTTTCACCTGTGTGAGATCTGAGATGAATTGTTAAACAAGCTGCTGTTGAAAAGCTTTTATTGCAAAATTCACATACGAATGGCTTTTCACCAGTATGTGATCTAACATGAAAACTTAAACTGCCCGACTGTGAAAAGCTTTTCCCACAAAATTCGCACATAAATGGTTTTTCACCTGTATGGGATCTAATATGGACAGTTAAATTCGCTGACTGTGAAAAGCCTTTTCCACAAATTTCACACTTATATGGTTTATCACCTGTATGTGATCCTTTATGCTTAGTTAAATCACTTGAATTTGTAAAGCTTTTTTCACAAACCTCACATTTAAATGGCTTTTCACCTGTATGTGATCTTATGTGTGTAGTTAAAGAGTGGGACTGTGTAAAACCTTTTCCACAATATTGACATTTAAATGGCTTTTCACCTGTATGTGTTCTAATGTGGACGGTTAAGTGGCTTGATGTTGAAAAGCTTTTATTACAAAACTCACAATTAAATGGCTTTTCACCTGTGTGAGATCTAAGATGAATTGTTAAAGAATCCGATCTTGAAAAAGTCTGATTGCAAAATCCACACACAAATGGCTTTTCTCCTGTATGCGATCTCCTGTGCTTGGTTAAATCACTTAAAATTGTAAAACGTTTTTCACAAAACTCGCATTTAAATGGCTTTTCACCAGTATGCAACCTAATGTGGTCGGTTAAACGGCTAGAATTTGTAAAACCTTTTGCACAAAACAAACATTTAAATGGCCTTTCGCCCGTATGTGATCTAATGTGCTCATTGAAATGGCTGGAGTTTGAAAAAGTTTTCCCACAAAATTCACACCTAATGCTTTTTCTTTTTAAGTATGTTTTCAAAGGAATTATTAAACTGTCTGATAACGTAAAACTTTCATTACTTAATCCACAGGGAAACAGCATTTTCTCTTTCTGACCTTCGTCCATTTGATCCTCAGGAGTTGATGCAGAGTTCGTGTCGACACTCATCTTTCCAATAATTTCTCCAGTCGTTCAAAGTGGAATGCTTATTAGTCCTGCATATATCATCCCTACTGAGCTATCTTTATGTTCATAAGATATTTCGTTCAGTTTATCTAAATTATTTTATTCCACTTTATTAAAGAAATAGACTTAACAAATATTAATCGCAAACAACAATAGTTTGTCACTTAAATCCTATTGATTTTGGATGATGAATTGCTGATAGAAACAGAACTCTTTAGTCATTCTGAAATTTCTTCGAGATCTTGAAATGATTTCTACCGTGATGCCGTAACTCGATAAAAGGCAGCTACAAATCAATAACAACTTCTTAAAACTACATTAAATTAACTGAATATTGAGTTAAAGAAATAAACGCAGGAGAGTTCACTGTGGAATGTAAAGAAACCCACAGTTAATTGAACAGCAATGGAAAAGTCAGTGCTTACTTCTTAATATTTCAGATAATGTAAAGACTGTTTTCACTAAAACAGATATCAATTTGTAACAGCGTAGTCCGCCATGTTGATCTCTAAGCGATATCGCGAAAACACGTGATAAAGCACGGCCACCTTAGATAGCATTCCTACCCACTGCAGAAGCTTCCAATGAACGAAATAGCAGATCGCATTGGGAGACCACCAGATGACGCAAAGAGAGTATTGTGTTAAGTACAGTGACCACAGTGTTAAGGACATCCATTAGCCTAACATATTTTGTGTCCTTTTGTAGTTTTACTTAGGGAATAAATTGTAATATGGGCATAAAATTATTTAATTGCTCCTAAAAACCTCAAACTCATCAATTTGGAAAAAGGAAATATGATTCTAATAAGTCAATTGAATTGTTATTTGTATAATATCAAATATTTTAAGAGAGTGTAAATTTATATCTATTGTTATTTATTTATTTATTTATTTAGTTGCAGTCAATTTCATTTTTTAGCTTCAGAGAAAATACGGAAAAGTTTAAAAAATTAACGGAAAACTGAGGTAAATATAACAAAAGTAAAATATCAATATAATTTCATCACACGTATATTTTTTTGAAATAGTAAATCAATTCATGTAATCAAAACTGTAACTGTAAAACGTATTAAATATACAGTATATCGATCAGAAAAAAAGCTTACAACCGCTGAAAATTAAAGTTTAGTTTTCTATAATGCCGCAATTGCTGAAATTGCGATACATTCGATAGGTAGATGTGCTGCTCAGTGCCGCGTCGTGTCATTGGAGGTGCGCCCTATCATTTCAAAACGGCGATCCGCTTGGATAACTGGTTTCCTATTTGCACCTTGAAAAATTGCGCAATAAAATCA
>JAFIDM010012231.1:33577662-33588544 GCA_023159025.1 Thereuonema tuberculata
TGTGTGTAGTTAAGGAGTGGGACTGAATAAAACTTTTTCCGCAATACTGACACTTAAATGGCTTTTCAACTGTATGTGTTCTAATATGAACGGTTAAATTGCTTGATGTTGAAAAGTTTTTATTACAAAACTCACAATTAAATGGCTTTTCACCTGTATGGGATCTCATATGAACTGTTAAAGAATCTGATCTTGTAAAAGCTTGATTGCAAAATCCACACACAAATGGCTTTTCTACTGTATGCGATCGCCTGTGTGTGGTTAATGTAAAACTTTCATTACTTAATCCACAGGGAAACAGCATTTTCTCTTTCTGACATTCGTCCATTTGATCATCAGGAGGTGATGCACTGTTTGTGTCGACACTCATCTTTCCAATAATTTCTCCAGTCGTTCAATGTAGAATGCTCGCTTGTCCTGTATCTACCATCCCTACTGAACTATCTTTATTTTCTAAAGATATTTCGTTAAATTTATCTAAAATATTTTAATCCACTTTCTTATTAAGAAAAAGACTTCAACAAATATTAATCACAAACAACGATAATTTGTCACTTAAATCCTGTTTATTTTGGATGATGAATTGCTGATCGAAACAGAACTTCCTTTCTGGGTTTTGAAGCCTGAAATGATGTTTACCGTGATGCCATACCTCTATAAACGGCAACTACAAATCAATAACTTCTTAAAACTACATTAAATTAACTGAATATTGAGTTTAAAAAAAAGGCAGAAGAGTTCACTGTGAAATGTAAAGTAGCCCACAGTTAATTGAACAGCAACGGAAAAGTCAGTGCTTACTTCTTAATATTTCAGATAATGTAAAGACACTATTTTCACCAAATATTTCTGTGAGATTTACAGAAACAGAGACTAGTTTGTAGCAGCGTTGTTCGCCATGATTGATCTCGTAAATAATAAGATTTCGAGAGAAAACGTGATAAAGCACGGCCACCTTAGATAGCATTCCTCCCCACTTCAGGAGCTTGGCAGACCGCATTTGAGACCACCAGACGACGCAAAGATAGTTAGTGTTTATATAGGCTTTAGTAGTGTTGCCTTTTTAAGCAGAAACGTCATCCATATTTTGTATTTATTTCAAATATTGATTAGGGAAAAAATTATAATATGGACAAAAAATTATAGAACTGCCCCTAAAAACCTCAGACTCATTAATTTGGGAAAAGCAAATATGATTCCAATAGGTCAATTGAGTTATATGTCAAACATCAGAAATATTTTTTTAAAAAAAGAGAGTAAATCTATATCTAAATACCGTATTTATTTCTTTATTTGCAATCAAAGTCATGATTTAGCTTCAGAGAAAATAAGGAAAAAAAAAAAAAAAGTTTGTAATTCAGTGTAAAACTGAGATAAATATAACAAATTAAAATATAATTTCATCACATATATATTTATTTGAAAACTAGCAGCAAAGCCTGTCGGACGACAGGCATAAAAAAAATCTGAAAAATCATTTTATTATCAATTAACTATAAAGTAAATATCTCCTCATAACTAATTTTTTTGTAAAAACAGCATCAGCTCCAGCTATCAGATGTCCTTGATCTATTCGGTCAAGAATTTTGATTTTGACGTCGCAAGCACGACGTGCTCGAGAAATACAGTAAAACCTCGTTAAGTCGTCACTCAAGGGACCAAACATTTTTGACGACTTAAGCGGAGTGACGACTTAGGCGGAGTGGGAATTTTTGAAAAAAAACCCACTGAAATATAGTATTTTCATGAATTGCTGTAGGATTCTGTGCTGTAGGATTTGAGTTTTCAGAAATCAATACATGCAAACGAATCAGTGGAAAATAAAAAATAATAAAAAAAAAACTTTTTATAGTTACCACATTTTAATCGTTTTAAAAGAAAGGCAATGTCTGTCGTTTGAAATATTCCAGCCAACCATTGCTGCCGCCGAAATCTCCAATGTTCAACTCCTTAGCAATTTCCATGGCTTTTTCTTTGAGAATCACGGCAGAAATCGGCACATTTTGCGATCTGGCATGCTTTAGCCATCGAACTAAAATCTGCTCGATCTCGTCAAACTTCGATTTCCTCATTCTCTTTCTTTTGTCTTTGCAGTCAGCTTCTGCAATTACTTGTATCGATGAAAGAATATCGTTTAATGTAGTCCTGGGAATATGATGTTCTTTAGCAAAAGCTATTTTCGAAACATTTGATTTTTCAAAAAGTGCAATTAAGTATTTTTTTTCTTTAAAAGACAACGAGGTAAGTTTTAATTTCCCTGGCATGTTAAAAATGTAATCGAACCACGAAATTGCAAGAGAAAAAATAGCCCTTAGAGCGGGGCTTATTCGCTATGAAATGAAGTCACACTGAGGAGCGCTCAAGAAAAACGTCTACATTCGAGAGAGTCGCAGCGAGAACTGTGTTTTGAATGATTAGTAGCGAGATTCCAAGAACCCAAATCCTCCGAAGGGGTAGGAAAGGAATGAAGTGACAGGCGTGATCGAAAATTCCCCGTAAAGGCTTGGCTTTCTTAAAGTGAAGGGACGGGGCTGAAAAGACAGCACGATTGTATGCAAAATGGAGAAGAAAGATGCTTTTGGCCATTTTTCAGGGTGACGAGTTATCCGGAGCAGAATTAAATTTGGTGACTGGTAAAGGAGGGTTATTTTACATTATTGTGTATGAGACCTTGTCGGGACCAAAGGAAAACGACGACTTAAACGGAGTAACGACTTATCCGGGTGACCACATAACGAGGTTTTAGTGTAGCAACATATAACTGTCCATGACTAAAAACAGGCTCTAGT
Organism: Thereuonema tuberculata; assembly: GCA_023159025.1. Lineage (NCBI taxonomy): Eukaryota > Metazoa > Arthropoda > Chilopoda > Scutigeromorpha > Scutigeridae > Thereuonema > Thereuonema tuberculata. Next base: position 33,580,452 of record JAFIDM010012231.1, read on the forward strand.
AAATAAATACCAACCATATCTAAAGTTTGTCCTTGTAAATAAATTTTACTAAAAGTAAGAATGGAATAATTATTATTGTTGACCCATAACGCCAAAAGGCATTTAAAACTCAGCTTTGTAATCTAAATACTGCTCTGACTTGTGAACGAAGCTTCTACGGTTTGAGTTTGAGTTTAGAAATCAGCGTAAACAACTGAGTAAGTACCCCAAATTTCATTAAAATGGATGCAGTGGTAGCAAAATTATTTGGTTTTGAACATATGTTTTGTTAGAATTTCAGTTGTCTAGGTCAGTTCTCAAGGATAAAATTTCATGGAAACAACATGGAATGACAAAATGAACTAATATTTCATCCAATTTGAGTACCCTTGATTCAATGGTACCATTGAGAACCTTGGATCTATCTTAATAGCTTAATTACATCGAGTTACAGACAGTCAGACGAACTTAGCCAATTATATAAGTTGATGATGATGATATAAATTAATACCTTCAACTGAGATAACTTTGTCCCATTTTTCATGTTTATTTTACAGGAAAAGCAAATAATAGATGTAAATTAATTAAAATTTGATATAAGTGATGTACATTATTTTAAACATAGTTAACTGCAATATAAACCATTGTTAAAATATGCATACAAACTTTAAACAATTGTTTAATTGCTTTAAAGTTTTGGGCTAATGTTACCTTGAATTGGGGCAATTTTGGCCCAGCTCTTGAAAACCAAACATTAATATTGTTGCCATAGCTTCGGCCAATGTTAGACCATGTACAAGTATTGCCAAAGTACCTATCAATAATATATTATCTAATCCGAGTTAATCTCAAGCTTAATTTAGAAAAAAATCACTAAATCAATATTTTTTCTATGCAAAACTGATTTTATTTTGAAATTACAAGTGGAATTTACCAAAGAAAAGACAATAATAATAGGTAAACAGCAATTTAACAGTCTTATATATTTTGATGAATTGATAGTCCAAACTATGGAAAAGAAACAATCCAGTTCTGGAGCAATAAACTGATTCCTCTTTGACGCGGTTTTCGAAGGATTGGTTTTCCCGCGCACTTCCTCCCACTCATAATCTATACATTCTTGTTTTTTTATCCAACGCCAAAATTTGAGTTTTCTTTCCATACATTCCACAGTCGGTCCGATATCTGTTAAACGTAAAATCTTTTCAGGATATTTAACACCATCGTACTTCACAATAACAAAATCATCTACAGCATAGTCTTTTGAGATTTATTTGCTTCTTTGGACTGTTTTGTTTATTACTTTCTTCTCCAGATTCTTCCAGTTTTTCTTCAAATTCAAAGAATGTTTCACTTATCCCATCGGATCAAATAAAAGTTGGTAATAACATAAAAAAATAGCTTGGGGTAACTTTGGCCCAACTACAATGTTGGGCCAAACTTACCTCAAGAACTGGGACAAAGCTTGCCTAATTTAATAAATATTCATTAGTTGGCAAACCACAGAATACATCAAGACAATGACATTGAAAATAGTTGAAACAATCAACTTATATAATTGGCTAAGTTCGTCTGTCTGTACTCGATATAATTAAGCTATTACCATAGATCCAAGATTCTCAATGGTACCATTGAATCAAGGGTACTCAAATTGGATGAAATATTAGTTCATTTTGTCATTCCATGTTGTTTCCATGAAATTTTATCCTTGAGAACTGACCTAGACAACTGAAATTCTATCAAAACATATGTTCAAAACCAAATAATTTTGTTACCACTGCACCCACTTTAATGAAATTTGGCATACTTACTCAGTTATTTACGCTGATTTCTAAACTCAAAACCATTTTTGCCGTAGAAGCTTCGTTCACAAGTATTTTGATTACAATTTTTCGCAGTATTTAGATTACAAAGGTGAGTTTTAAATACCTTTTGGCGTTATGGATCAAAAGTATTAATTATTCCATTCTTACTTTTAATAAAATTTATTTACAAGGACAAACTTTACATATGGTTGGTATTTACTTCAAATCAAATCATTAATCAAATTAAATATCAACTTATATACTTGGCTAAGTTCGTCTGTCTGTCTGTAACTCGATATAATTAAGCTATTAAGATAGATCCAAGGGTTCTCAATGGTATCATTGAATCAAAGACAAACTTTAGATATGGTTGATATTTATTTACCAGAACCTGTTTTTAGTCATGGACAGTTATATGTTGCTATTTCTCGAGCACGTCGTGCTTGCGACGTCAAAATCAAAAATCTTGACCGAATAGATCAAGGACATCTGATAAAAGGATGTGATGCTATTTTTACAAAAAATGCAGTTTATAAGGAGATATTTACTTTATAGTTGATAGTTGATAATAAAATATTTTTTCAGATTTTTTTATGCCGGTCGTCCAACAGTCCAGCGTCCAACCACTTGAGGTTTACGCCCCTACCAACGCAAAGTCAGGTATGACGTGTCAGCACATGCTGCGAGATCTTGTGGGATAAACAAACATTTAACTTAAGTGTGAATTACTCAAACAATCGTCGATTTTGGATATTTCAAGCCAAGCAGTGGCCTAGTGGGATATTTTGTAACTATGAAGCCCCGCCTTTTCTCAAGTGGTCCAGTTTGCTTGATTAATTTCAACCAAACGAAAAATGCAATATTCTATGTTTACATTAACACAGGGCCGTCGCGTGGTTTCCTGGCGCCCGCGGCAAGATTTCGTAAGGCGCCCTACACTTGATATTTGCGCCCCCCCCCCACCATCCCAAAATTCTCCAACCAAAAAAATTTAAAAAAAAAGGAATTTCCAATTTTTTTTTTATTTTTGCCGTTGCCGCGGCGCCCAGTAATTTCCAGTTCAACCCCCTGGCCGCGGCGCCCCCCTTGGCCCAAACCAAAAAAAAAAAATAATTTCCAATTCAACAACCAAAAAAAAAAGACAAACGGAATTTTCATTTTTTTTATTTTTGCCGTTGCCAAGGCGCCCTCCTGGCCGCGGTGCCCAGGGCGATCGCCCCGGTCGCCCCGCCCACGCGACGGCTCTGCATTAACATTTAGGCAGAGTCTCTTAGTCTCGATTAGAAGATAATTAGGGGATATGTGGCATTAAGAAGAAATACTTCTGGTTGCAGCTACGTATTGTTTAGAAGAGTTGCAGATATGGAAATTTTGAATTGATATAACTATCTTTAGTTCATAATTTTCCAAATGAATTTGATTCGAAGAACGAAGACGATATCATCAAACTATTGTCATGACGGGAATACTTACCTGACAATAACAGACACACCAACATTAGTTCAGAAGTCACATTGTCAACATAAAGCGTTGGTGCAGAGATTCCGAAGGACAGGCAAGATTGGTTATAGATTTACATCAAATTATTGAAAAAGCTACCAAATGACATAAATAGTTTGTCTAATATTTGTAAGATGGACAGGAAGAAAAAACCTTTTTAGCAATATGACGTCGAAGTTGGGATGTTTTCATTCTAGAAATTGATCCATTGATTTCCGTAAGTTATGGACCTGCAGATAAGAATCTAGAGGTTAGAAATTGTCAAAAAAACAATTTTATAAGCATAGTAATTTCAGGAATAAACGTAAAGCTCAATAACTACTTAATTCCGAAGATGAATTATGAGACATGTATTGATGAATGTACTGGTTTCGTTACAAATTAACATCCCTAATCAGAATTCAAGTACAATGACAAGCAACACCATTGATTTTAATCATAAAGACAAACATACAACTTTGTAATACGACATAGTTCTTTCTAATTCTAAATTAACATTGATAGCATACTGAACATTGTTAAACATTGTCATTAAACATTGATTAGGATCTTAGGCTAAAAATTATCATTAGTCGAATCTGTGTAAAATGATGTAATTAATAACAAATAAATTATAAATGTGTAGAATCTTTTATAAACAGCTACTTTTTTTTTATTTTCTATTATTATAAAGTAAAAATAATATTTCCAACCTATAAATGTTTAAAAGGCAAAGTAGAGGAGTATCTATCAAATAAGGCAAGAAATAGGCCTATTAAACAGGCTCGCACAAATGTTTGAATCTCTTTGTAAATAAATACTAGTTCCTTTCAATTCTCTCGGGTTTTTCTACACTTTTAAAACTTTTACAATAACTGTAATGAAAATCTTGGAGAGATAACATTTTTATTTTAATCCATAATGTATAATTCAATTAATGTGCTAGCACATGTACTTAAGGCCTAAAAAATTTTTAAACATATGAAACGCAACCTCCAAAGTTTATATTGCAATTCTCCGGGTAATAAATATCACATAAAATACACATTCAAGTTCATATATATATATAAAAATCTTCAAATTCAGTTACAAATCTTGAAATTTACTCACGGTTCCCACTGCTAATGGAGATCGCCATTAGATAGGCCTATTTTTTTTTTTTAGTAATTTCCTTTGAAATTCTAAACGGAAAAGATGTAAATCTATTCTAAACGATTTCTTGATCCGTCTGCGGCAGGTTATCCTCGTCGAAGTAGAATCGTCCTGTTATCTCGGAGAAGAATATTTCACCATCGTCCCTTAGAGATTTTAAGGCATCTCTAACGAATTCAACCACTCGAGGATGGAAGTCTGCTATATGTAGATGTTCTTTAACATATCTTAAGATATCTCTGAACTCCAACCCAGAACCGTTGTCCTCCATGCAGACAGCTTGATAGCTAAAAGCTTTTGCTTTCATTTGAAAGGTGCACATAATCAATTAATATTTGATTGCAAATAAAATATTACAGCTCAAGTTTCTATCACTCTGGAAAGTGGAAAATTTTCATCAACAATCCAGATTCATCTGCAGTTCTAATTATCTGAACGTGCTGAGGCATTGTTGGAATTCCGAGAAAGGTTTACGCCCCTACCGACGTCACGTATGACGTGTAAGCATATGCTGCGAGATCTCGTGGGATAAACAAACATATGTTAGTGTGAATTACTCAGTACTTAAGTACTGTACAGTTCCTTATTGTAATAATTCCGTAAAAACCTGTGGAATATCCTTCTTTAATATAATATTTCCTCTACATCTACACGCGTAAAAACAATGCACATCGGTTTGTTTATCAAACAAGCCAAGCAGTAGCCTGGCGGGGTATTTTGTAACTACGATGCCCCGCCTATCCTGAAGTTGTTATTTTGAGGGTGCGTAGTCCTTTGAATTTCTCGTTTGCATCAAAATAGTGCTAAAACAAGCTGTAAAGGTAAAAGATATATCTAAAAGCCTTGTTTATGTGTATTCGAGAAGATACTGCAAATAAAGCTAATTAAAAAAAAAAAGTTAGAATATTAAACAAAATATTAAATTTTATTTTCAGAAAATTCAAAAAGCTACCATTTAATCAACAACAAAAAATTTAAACCAAAAATAAGATTTTGTTTAAAATAGAATCACAATTTTTAAATTAAGATGTCAGTATTACTATGTAAATGATACCTTCTTCTATTTTTGGGGCCTTAAGGTGGACATGACCTCAAAATTGTGACATGGAGAACTGCCGTAAATTTTGAGCTTTTGAGATAAAACTTTTATAGGTGCTAGATACCCTTAAGAACTCGGCTGGTATTGTTTTTCAACCAAATCGGATCACCCGTTTCAAAATGGCGGCCGATAGAAATGTCCACTTTTTGACGTTTTCCTATCTTCAAAGCCTTCAGAGCTTTTGCCAGAAATTTTTAGAGCTTTTAGGGTATTGGTTTAACTACAAATAAATAACAAAAAAGTCGACATCTGTTCACGGCTCTTAGAAGTCGGGTGTGACCTCAAAGTTGGGACGTGGATAACTGGCATAAATTTTGAGATTCTCAGCTAAAACTTTTTGGGGTATAGATACCCTTAAGGTCTCTTTAGGTATTATCAATGACTATTCACAAATCACAGGGTGATTTACCTTTGGGAAATACACTTACCGTAGTGGATGCGCGAAAGAGATACTTTCCCCCATTGCTCAATAAGCAATTATCTTAAACTGGTTTCTCACGAATTGCTAAGAAATGAAGAGTTTTTAGCGACCCAATTGGGAGCTATTGTGATTGCGACCAAAATCGGTAGCTATTGCTTTTGACTATCCATCCGTCCGTCTGCCCCTCCCCCATCAACTACCAAACGGAAGATCGGATCGACAAACGGATTTCACCATCGTGTTCAGAGGCCCAAACACCGTAGGAATAGGGTATTTTCAGGGGTCAACGCTCTCCTCTCCCGCCATTTTCGAGATATTGGGCATTGTTGTCATTTTACTCTCCTAAAAACTCCTGAACGAATGATAGGAACGACAAACTGACTTCACCATCGCATCGTATTCAAAGACCCAAACAACACAGGAATAGGGTATTTTCAGGGGCCAATGTCCCCCACTCCATGTTCGACATATCTGGCACTGTTTTCATTGGATTTCCGCTATTAGCTTAAATGTTAGAAATGCAACCATCTCATTCCAGTCCTGAGATATAGCTTTATGCATAAGGCCTCGGACTCATATACTGAAGATTGTCAGTCGAAATTTGTTTATCTATTTTGTGTTTTTTTCTCTTAATCTTTTTTTCTCAATGTCCGCTTGGTTTATTTTTTAAATCTTATTTTCCTACCCTTTTTTTTTTCCTTTACGTTAATGTATTTCCTTTTTTTATTATTATGGGTTGCCCTTAAATTTATGCTTTAGCACAAAATTATATTCCCTTGTTGTTTTATTACAGGTGAGAGTTAAAATAATCCTAATTCTTTTTTTTTTTTTTTTTTTTAATTTTAAATTGAATCTGTTAGTACGTTTTTACAAAACTTTTAAATTAACATTTAACTGTTATCCAATCTTATTCTGAAATTTAATACAAGTAAAATACGGACCAGAAAACAAGCATTGCATGCTACTTAAAGCCCATATGGCCTTAATGATATTAGAAGACAGTTTCACAGCCAAGAGTAGCTACAATCTGATGCAATTTTTTTCACAATTACAAATTTTAACCAAATTAAGAAATTTTATTCGAATACTTACGTCACTTTGAATTTACCATTTATGTAATACTTTATTCTCATTTGAATATCTTCTACTACAATCGCACAAAAATTTCGGGTTGATGATGAAACATAATTTCTTAAGGAAGAAACGCTTCATCTCAAAGAAGTCTTAAAGCATTTTGTAGGAACTTTATAGCTGATAGTATATACTGTAGAAATACAGAAGACTTGACAAAAAATCGATGCAAAGTCGAAAAGCCTTCCCGATTGGTCAGTTAAACTGCTCTGTGATTGGCTGAAACGGGAGGCCAATCGGCTACTACGAGCTCTCTCCAAGTGACGGACCGCAAAGAAAGCTTCGAGCGAGCCACTGACGGACCAGAAAGAAAACTCTATTTTGATTCTCGGAATCCAGTCCAATATGTATATAAACCTGTAAATAATTGTAAATAATGTGTGTGCGCCTTAAACTAAACCTCGACGTTAGTCTCTGTCATTTCGACCGTAATCAATATAAGGCTTTTTATCTTTAACTATCTTTAACTAACCTACAGTTGTTAAGAGAGCAGAAAAGGTCCAATTCAACTGATTTCCCTATCGGTACCGCTATTAATTTTAGTGAAACAAATGTAACATAAATGCTGATGGTCACCATAAACAAATAAAATAATAATATTATTATTTTATTGTCTATATGAAGTATTACAGAGCAACATGGTAATTAAAAGCTATAAAACCTTGAATTAAAATGAAGAAAAATGCATCAAAGATATCTAGAAGATTAACAAAAACAAATTTTTATGGAACCCCGAAACTTTTGAATATGTGGACACTCTAATGAAAAATCAAAAATTCTTCTTTAATATGTAAATACAAATAACTCATAATAACTCCTTCTTCCACTTAAAACATCTTTAATCATCAATATTTCTACTTCTTCAGCAGAAGTCTTCTTCATGGAAAAAACTACAGAAAATGTAGAGAAAAACCTAAATTTTTTTTCTCTAACACCTAAAACAGAATTCCAAGCATAAACAATCATGTAGTCATTCATGACACAAACTTTCTTGAACAACAAAATTAATTCATACAACATATAACAA
>JAFIDM010012231.1:33595789-33612374 GCA_023159025.1 Thereuonema tuberculata
TTTTGCTTTACTGTGTTATCATTCTATTGCATGTAGAACTATTAAAATTTACTATTACAATATAATTATTTTAAAGAGTTTAATGAATATCCCATGGCTTAATTGTTCTCCATCATTTAAAGTTATCACATTGAAATATCATCTGGGTTATTCCATGTCAAGTCATCCAGGCCATGTCACCCACTACCTAGTTGAGAACTGAGATTTTGTGTACTGCTATTATACTTAATTTCATGAACTTTTGCCAATTTTTATTGCTTTATATACATTCTGTTGGTAATAATAGCAGAAAGTTTGATGCAATTTTGTACTTCAAAGCGAATTGTGAAAATTTGAAAATTGGCTGCAGTTTTTAAATGGAAACAAGTAGGATGACAATTTTTTCCCTGAATATGCGTTGTGACATGTAGTTTATGAAAACATGAAAGAATTGGCCGTATAAAATTTTTTTTAATTGTTTTATAATTTTTTTTGTTTTTTTTTTGGTTAATTTAAAAAATAAATTTGGACACTTGCTCTACTCTGAAAATCCTTGAAAAAATTAGGAAATGATTTACAAATAGTAAAGTTTTGTCACAAAAAAAATCATTTTGTAGAAATGAATTGTTCTTACCAAAAAAAAATCGTGAAAGAATTGGCCATATAAAATTTTGTAGATTAATTTTTTTCTGGTTAAATTTCTAAAATAAAATTTGGACACTTGCCCCCATCTGAAAATCATTGAAAAAATTACAAAGTGATTTACAAATAGTAAAGTTTCCTCACAAAAAAAATCGTTTTGAGAAATGAATGGTACTCTCAAAAAAAAAAATTGTGAAAGAATTGGCCAAATAAAATTTTGTAGTTTAATGTTTTTTTGGTTAAATTTCTAAAAAAAATTTGGATACTTGCCCCCATCTGAAAATCCTTGAAAAAATTAGAAAGTGATTTACAAATAGTAAAGTTTCATCACAAAAAAAATCAGTTTTGAGAAATGAATTGTTCTTACCAAAAACAAATCGTGAAAGAATTGGCCATATAAAATTTTGTAGATTAATTTTTTTCTGGTTAAATTTCTAAAAAAAAAATTTGGACACTTGCCCCCATCTGAAAATCATTGAAAAAATTACAAAGTGATTTACAAATAGTAAAGTTTCCTCACAAAAAAAATCGTTTTGAGAAATGAATGGTACTCTCAAAAAAAAAATTGTGAAAGAATTGGCCAAATAAAATTTTGTAGTTTAATGTTTTTTTTGGTAAATTTCTAAAAAAAAATTTGGACACTTGCCCCCATCTGAAAATCCTTGAAAAAATTACAAAGTGATTTACAAATAGTAAAGTTTCCTCACAAATAAATCAGTTTTGAGAAATGAATGGTACTCAAAAAAAAAAATTCATCTTGAATTTTGAAAACATTTTCATTCAGCCATTAACATTCCCAAAATATCACAATAATAGAAATACTGTTAACTACTCAAGAAACATTAACAACATAAGTGAGCATAAAAATATACAAATGTAAAAAAATTTGCAATATAAAACAAAACTACAAACTATAAAATATACTCGTACATTATATAAGATATGTATCTGCATTCAAGTTCATTTGGAAATATATATATATATGACAAGATGCTTTAATGCTTCACATTTAAAATTTTTTTGTATGAGGACCACTTTTCTTCCATCAATCAAGAAGACTTTTTGTTTAGAGAATAAGTATGGCCTGTTGCTGTGGTGATTTCAACTTCAAATAGAATATGTGAGAATAGGACATCACAAACATCATTATCAGGCCAATAGAAGGACGGGGATGGTCCATGAGGATGCATGAACCTTACTGTAACATCTCCTTCTACACCATTCACTTTCTCAACAATCCCCAGATACCAAGAAGAGTCATATACAAATGCAACATAGCAGTTGGGCTGCACAGAGCATAGTGGCGGAAGTGCAGAGAAATCATGAATGATACTAAAATCAGTATCATAGCTTAGCCTTTTTGCTCTAATCTTGGTTGGTGATAGTGGTATAATGTGATGCATAGATCGTGTTCCAGGAACAGTTTTTGCACTTTCAAAGCGTGGGAAAGAAAATTTCTGACTTGAACCATTTCATCTTTTGAAACAGAGAACTGAAATGCCTTGTAGGTTTTCCCGACAGAATTCAAATACCTGCGATGCAGTAAGTATTTGATCTTTATATAGTCTTTGCAAACTTGATTTTGTGACAAGTCTTTTGACAGTGCCACCAATACCATCGCAGGGAGATTTGCCATGGCTGGTTGCAAAAAAAAGACCAGCTGCACTTTATATTGAAATCATGTTCATGGTAGCAGATATTTCTGAAATTCTTACAATTTTTATATTGTGCAGCACATCCGTCAGAGAAATATTCAGCATAAGCAAGTAAAATTTCAGGAAATTCAAACTTCAAAAAATTCAATACAGTCTTCTGAGTCTGATACACAAGGGCCACATCATGTTCTAGATCATCAGAAATGATACAAAAATTTTTTGCTTGCAACTGTTGATCTTTTTTGTATATATAACAACAGTGTGAAGAGTGCAGCTACCATTGTTCCAATGGTACCCCTGTACTTCATCTTGAACAACAAAATGGAGATTTTCACTGAAATCCATTAAAATTAACACTGATCCTTCATCAAGTGTTTCTTTCTTCATTTTCAGATAATCAGACTGTGATTGAGCAATAAAAGAGTGTGGAGTAAGTGTTTCAATTTTCTTAATTAGTGTGTCGCAGAATTTTGATAGAGTGGTGATTTGAACATTTAAAGTCATTCTATCGGTTGATACCCATTGACTGTACTGAACCATCACATCAGGATAGTCTTCTATTTCATTTTTTAAGTGTGTTTGAAGTAAAGAACTGGGAAGGGGGGGGGGGCATTTTTTGCACAGAAGGAGCATACAGGCTCGGTTATTTATATCATGTTACTGGTTTCATTAGATCATGGTATGTTACTTTAATAGAAATAGAATTTAGAAGCAATTAACATTTTGACTGTAAGTGGTGACACATACGGTAGGTGTTCCTGATGATCCTACGAGTATACACTGTTTTGGTCGAAGAGATTCAAATTTTGAAAATCCTACTTTGTCTTCAGGATAATTTTTTTTATAGAGAGAATACATTTCAGCTAAATTACTTAAAACAAGACGCTTCTGTCCATATGTATTTTTTATGGTGCTCATTTTACAGGTGACATGATAGTCAGAAATTATCAATTTAATTTTTTTTTTTAATATAGTGTTTTTTCTACACTTCCCATCATTTCTACAAACTGATTTTTTTTGTGTGACATAAAGAAGGATTTATAATAATATTGTAAAATTTTCAAAGGAATCTATGATAGAGCAATACCTTAAAAAAAATACAATGCCCAGGTATCGAATTTATTTGAAAAAAATTATTTACATTTTTTTTCTAAAAAAAAACTTATGATTACTCAATAAAAGAAGCATGAACATAAAAATATAAACATTCCTCTTTAATTTAAAAAAAAAATCAAGGTTCTACTGCAAAAACTGTAGGAACTATTGCATTTTTAAATTATCAAGGAGCTCGTCCATGGAACACCTGAGTTCCTGGATCGATATAACTTTTTGAGACCATTACTGAAAAATTACTTAACCTGCAACATTTAAATTTTGGAAATGTTCATATATCTATGTAAACTTCAATTATACCAAATTTCAAAGTTTACTGTGAGGGTGGGTGACATTTCCTAAAATTTCTGGATGATTTGATATGGAATGACCCATCTATTCTTGGGATTGCATTCATGGAAATTGACTGTTCATTTTCTGTTTTTACTTTACGATACCTCCCCAAACTTCATGGAAATAGTTTCTGCTTGAAACGAGCTAACTTCAACACTTTTAAACTTAAACTATTTGTAATGATGCTAATTCATGGAAGTAGTCTACTGTTGAATTAACCAAACTAGCACTAGAATAGATGGAAAAATACATTAGGATAAACTCCTTCTGTAAATTAATTTGAAATAAATTTTAGATCTTGGCTATGTTTAGGGATTTTTTTTTCTATTTGGGATAGTATAACGACACTGTATTTGACAAATGTATGTGACAATGTATTTGAAACGTGATATTTCAAAGAGTTAAAATAATTTAATATTTTATAAGGTATCTTGACCAAATAACGCCACCTTAACATTTAAATTACTGAAGTCTGGATATAAGGTGTATCGAAACACGAAAATTATGACCAAGAAAGTTTAATCTTCTGTTGGAAGCATACCATAATGAAACATATGATAACTTTTACTGGAGAAGTATGAGAACTCAAATAAAAAAAACTTTGCAAACTGGCGTTATTAGGAACACCTAGTCCAATTAACCAGTAACTTAGCTTTCTAGTACTTTCTAGTAACTTAGCTTTAAAATTAAGAATTATTCCATCATTGTAAACATTATTTGTACAAAATTACAGTAAAAAGCAACTAATTTTGACTTTCTGTAAAAAATAATAAAAAATCACTTGAAATTAATCAAGTCTTTCTAATCTGTAGCTAAAACAAAAGAGGAAATGTAAAAGTTAATTAATTTCGGCATTTTCCGATTATAAAAGCAAAATAATAAATAAGATAAAAATCTATATTTTCATGAAACATGTTAGTAACTTATAAATGTCGTAAGTAACCTAAAATCGTATATGTAGACCATCAACACCATCATGGCGTTAAAGCGCTAATGAGCACATGGATCACATGATACACTTGTTTGTCTACAATTTCCGAATTTTAAAAATAACAGTTAACTTATCTACATAGAAGAATCTTCAAGAAACAAGAAAATACAATATATAGTTTATATAGTTAATCTTTGCTGAACATTGAAAAATCTATATTATCTTACATTGATATAGTAGCAGCCTTTCAGAACCAGTCCTCGACACGAAAAGGTGGAAATATAATTTCACTCGAAAATGTTGGCGGTCTAGATGGCATGTCAATACAAGCTACTTTAGTGCAGTACCGCCAGCTCTTATATTTATGAAGAATTAGATAGGTGGCGTTAAAGGAATACATGGCTTTATATGGCTAAGGTACCTTACATATTTTTAAAATATATTTGAATTTTATTTTTTGAATTTCAGTTGATTAAGTTACAAACGCTTTCTTTTACTTTGGTTTAAATTCCTTATTTCTTCTTAAGCTAAATATTTTTAATTAATTACTACAGTTATTTAAAGTAAAAGTTGGGAAATTCGTTTTAAATTCTGGTATAAATGTTTTACCTGATCCAATAACAGTCAGCATCAACAAGATTTTGACATTCATTGGTTTTTAAACTAAATAAACTCTTCAAAATGAAAGACGGAATGAAATCGATTGTGTTGGAAAGTAATTCTTCACGTTTTGTACAAGAGAGTTAATTATGAACTGAAATTCACTAGATAGAATGTAAAAGAAAGAAGTTCAGTGTCATTTGCTACTATAATTGGCTGTAAACATTTTATTTACAAGAAAAATCATTTTTCTATAATAACTGCAATTTAAGAGCCACTTAGTGTTGCTGAAATCAAATCCGGTTGCAAATAAAATCCGGTAACAACAATTATATTCGTATATGAATTATATATAATATGAAACTCAGCAAGACCTTAACGAAAATAAAATCACAATAAATAAAGAATTAATGCCAAATCATGAATGTTTTAAGTAAAATGATATTTAAAAAACTAACTTTAAAAGTTAGGTGTAATCGTTGAAGATAACTAAGCCACAATGTAATTCATTCTAGTTAAAAGTATTCATTCTAGTAATTCATTCATTTTTCATTTTTAGATATTTTACAAATTTTTAATACATTTAAATTTTTCTGCTTCTTATTTTGAATTTTCATGAGTTACAACTTCAATCTTTATTTCAAACAAACTCTAAATGAAAATTATTTTTGCAAATAAAATTCTAAATAAAATAATCATTCACATTATTCTAATATACTGACATTAGTCAAGTTTTTGTCATTGGATATTTTCAGAAAGGGCGTTTTCAGAATCCAAAGGATTTGATATTACTTAAATTTCTATTTAACCTACTCTGAAATAACTTACCACTTTAGTAGGTCATCTCTTTGATAGCCAGGGGTGGATTGCAATATATTTAATAACCGGCACTGCAGAAAAATGTAAAAAGTATTTTTCCATTCGGTTATTTCAGAACCCACGAAGCATCATGTGCGTTAAGTCAAAACCACCTGAACAATGGCTGCCAGGGGCTTTGCCTCAAGCCTCCAAACGCCATCAGACTAACGACAAAGTAGCTTACAAGTTGTCAGTTGGCAAAACTGGTTGTTGTATATGTCATAATGCCTTGATTGGTGAACACTGGCCAATAACTTGACGTTTAGCTCTCGTAAGAGATACAGAATTTGAATATGACAGTTCTGTAGGAGCATAGGCAGCATTAACCATTAAGCAAAACAAGCACTTGTATAGGACATCAAGGGAAGAAAGGGGCACCACAGACATTTTCCATTGCTGGATTTATCATGGATGAAATGATGCAGCTGAATCAGGGGTCCACAAAAAAGGGGGGCCCTTAATAAAAGGAAATATAAATGCATACATACACTGGTGGAAAATGAAAAATTAAGACCCCTAAGTGAATGGGAAGCACTGTATTATCTTGTGGTACTGGCAGAGGGCAGTAAATGCGATGATCAAAAGCTTAGCGCTGTGAAACAATTAGGAAATGGTACTGGCCGTGGACAATCCAAGTCTCTATCAGCAGTTGCAGACCTGCCACAAGAGTGTGTCACGGTTTATTTTGGTCTTTTTGCTTATTTTTTGCACGTCCCTTTGATTTCGCCTTTCTTTTTATTGTTTTACCGTATTTTTAATTTGTTGGAGTTTCTTCCTTGTTTTATTGAGTTAGTTTGTCTTTATTTTCAACCCTTCCTTTATCGTTTGTTTCCCTTTTCCTCTTCTTTCATTTGCGTTCCTGTTTGAATTTCTTCTGTGTCCTTTCCCCACGCTAAATTCTGCTTTATTCCTTCTTTTAAGAGGTTCCGTAATCTTTTGTTTCAGTTATTTTTATTGGTTTACTAGCTGTATCCGGCATGCGTTGCAATGCCACTCACAGAAAGAAAGGGCTCGTGAGAAGGGGCCGTAAATATAAGGTCCCGGTGTCGATCGAGGGTGGGACACTTAGGCCCTTGTATCGCCATCCCCACCCAAGTGTGGTGGACCTGTCCCCTGTAGGAGAGCGAATTTTTCCCTTTTTCCAATTGACTTAGGGGGCCCGAGAAGGGGCCCTAAATATAAGGTCCCGGTGTCGATCGGGGGTGGGACACTTAGGCCCTTGTGTCGCATCCCCCCACCCAAGTGTGGCGTCCCTGCCCCCATAGGATAGTGAAGTTTTTCCTTTTTGCAATTGACTTGGGGAGGGGGGCCAAGAAAGGGCCCTAAATATAAGGTCCCGATGTCGATCGGGGGTGGGACACTTAGGCTCTTGTGTCGCATCCCCCCAACCAAGTGTGGTGTCCCTGCCTCCCATAGGAAAGCAAATTTTTCCTTATTTGCAATTGACTTGGGGGGCCCGAGAAGGGGCCCTAAATATAAGGTCCCGGTGTCGGTCGGGGGTGGGACACTTCAGCCTTTGTGTTGGCTTCCTCCCACCCAAGTGTGGTGTCCCTGCCCCAAATAGGATAGCGAATTTTTCCCTTTTTTGCAATTGACTTGGGGGGCCCAAGAAGGGGCCCTAAATATAAGGTCCCGGTGTCGATCGGGGGTGGGACACTTAGGCCCATGTGTCGCCATTCCCCCACCCAAGTGGGGTGTCCCTGCCGCCCATAGGAGAGCGAATTTTTCCTTATTTGCAATTTAATTAGGGTGCCCGAGAAGGGGCCCTAAATATAAGGTCCCGGTGTCGGTCGGGGTGGGACACTTCAGCCTTTATGTTGGCTTCCTCCCACCCAAGTGTGGTGTCCCTGCCCCCCATAGGAGAGTGAATTTTTCACTTTACACAATATTTGTGTAGTTCTTTTTTTCACCACCAGGTGGATATTGGGTTTTTCAGGGGTTTTACCCCTTTTCAACCCCTTTGGGGGGGGGGGTCCGGGTTCTAAGGTAGCCTATCTTTTCCGCAGGGTCCTAAAGAGTAATTCTGCAAAGTTTGGTCCAGATACGTCAAAGGACCTAGGAGTCTATAAAGGACAAAGAAAGAAACAAAGATACATTCATTTTTATATATATAGATTTGTTATCACATGTGCTTTTGTCATTTTCCTTATTTATACCGCGATTGGAAATAATAATAATAAATATCGGAGCCTTTGAGTAAAAATGACGTTTATAATTTAGACTTCTATTTCTGTGGTTTGGAATTTTATCGTAAGAAAATAAGGAATTAAAGAGAGTGAGCTGCCCAGAGCCACAGCGCAATTTGCTGGAAAGACAGCTACTTAGAAGCCAGTCCGATGCGGAGTTTCAGCATGTCCGGGTTCAGAAGATGTCCGGGTTCAGCATAAACTCACAAACGTTCCCTTCGAAGTGTCGTACAGAGCAAAGGTTTGGCCGTCTTCGAAGCTTCGTTTATTGAGACTGAAACAGCTTCCTGGCTTTCGAGGCTTCTACTGCCAAAAGACTGTGATAAAGACTGTCACAACCAATACTAAGTGATTCGAGTGCGGTGTTTATGGTGAAAAGTTCATTTTTATCTTGATGCTTCAATTTAATTTGTGCTCCGAAATTGGGATCCCAATTTTTGATACCCCGAGAACTGCAAACTCTGAGTAGAATTTCATTTTATTGAAAACTAGTGACAGACGCCCATTTTTTCAGGGGGGACTCTTTCCTTGTGGACAATATAAGGAAGAGAAAAAAAGATTTGACTTTAGCTAAAATATTGTGATAGACTTCCAGTTTGAACTTTGAGTTCGGACTTATCAGGTTTTATTTTTATTTGTCTTTACATGACAAATTGGTAGCAGAGTGCTTTATTTATTTGGTATTAATTGTTTATTTGAGGAAACTTTCCATCATTTTCCTCAAGACAAGTGGTCGGCTAATTCCAGCACCATACTGTGCACCAAAGAGGTTGTGAACATTGTAGACATGCCAGAACACTGTAGGCAAGCACAGTTTGTACAGTTAAGAGAGTTTGAGCGAGATCATATTGTGGATCTGCAGGAGACCGGGTGGTCGTTCCGAAGAATCGTTCAACACATTGGACTGAAGTGTCCACTGCATTAGTGATGGCGCGGGTGGTCCGAGGAAGGTGTAAGATGCCCATCAGCCTAGTTCCGGAAGCAATGGCACACAAATGCACACCAGAACCGCCGCGTCATACGAGCTGCCATCGCAGATTGCATGGCTACTGCAGCACAGATTAGGACAAATGTGACACCTGTTTTCTGGAAGCTGGGCTACGATCACCGGTGCCTCTCACCAGACTTCCCCTCATGCCTCCCCACCAAGCAGACTGCCTCCAGTGGTGTTGCGAAAGAAGCACCTACAGGGATGAAAGGCACATGGGTGTGTTTAGTGATGAGAGCAGGTTCTGCCACTAGTGATGATCATCTGTGCATGTTGCCACAGTGTATATGACAGCAACACACAGGACCAACGTGTGGCATCATGGTGTGGGGAGTCTACAATGGCCGTTCACCTCTGGTTATCCTACAGGAAACATTAAGCAGTGCAGCTTACATCCAGGCCATCATCTAACCCATTCTGATGCCATTCCTGCAACTTCAGAGAAATGTGCTTTTCCTACAGCACATTGCCCACCCACACACCACTCGTTCACCCCAATGAGCTCTCCAAGGTGTTCTTCGTGCTCCCATGGCCAGCACGCTCACCAGACTTATCCCCCTTTGAGCATATGTGGAACTCGATTGTACGGTGTCTGACTCAGTCTGCAACACCGGCGACAAACCTTCACCAACTAGGCCACCAGGTGGAATATGCATGGACCTCCTTTCACCAGGATGATATTTTGCACCTCTACGATCATCTCCATGCCAGAGTACTGGAGGAGGGTACACAGGACATGATCTTTGGTAACATACTGTAGCCTCTGTACATAGGCATATTACCCCGTATATAAATCAGTGTTGTTTAAGCTTAAATCAACGTATTTAAAATCCTGCAAAATCCTCAAATTCATCATCTGAGGCAAATAGCTCCTCAAGGACATCCTCACTTTCGTTTTGGAGAAGCTCATCAAATGGGTCCCACTCTGTACCTTGCGAGTCGATTTCCGCTTCGTCGCAAAATCGTAGAGTCGTCTACCGTGGGATTTTCGAAACCATCATTTTGCTCTTCTCGTTGGAGGTGAAAGATGGTGAAAATGGCGGATCGGCGCGGTCGGAAGCTTTATGTTTGTGTGAAAGAAAGCATTGTGAATAGTCAAGGTCATTACCCTGATGCCCGAATCAGTGTGAATGTTTGTAACAATCGCAAATCAGTGGTGCCAGGTGCAATACAATAAAATTTGTTCATTCGAAAAATTACGAATGGGACATAATTCTGCATACTTTACAGTATTATTATCAAAACGATGATCGCTGATTTAAACTGAATTCATAGGCCGTTGATAGTTTGGGGATCGCTTTTAGGGCAGATATATGCTTAAACTATAAAAATTTGACGAAAATTTACACCTCGTCTTATCTGCGGAAATATATGGTAAATAAATGTTTCATTGTCTACATTCCATGTTCCAGATCGTGATATCCAAATAATTATTAGCTTTATTTGTTTTATTTGATTACCGCTCCAAAATGATTAAAGGAAGATGATTGGCAGAATTTCTTATGTAAAGGTAGACAAAAAGTAAACATCAATAAAACCATTGAAAGACTTTCTCCATATTAGAAACTGTAAATAATTTCAGAAAACACCAAGTCCTAACAAAGAAGCTCATAATATTGTAAATAAGCCAAAATCTAATTGCCCATCTCCATCTTTAAATATGATCTAACATAAAGTAAATTAAACCACTGCCGAACTTAAGATTTAAGGAACTGTAAATAGTTTCAGAAAGTTAAGTTAATTTTATTAAGTCAGAAAGTTTTGGCCCTAAACAAAGTGTATCTTAACAATAACATGGATAAGCCAAAATCTACTGTCTGTTTCTGAAAGGCAGAGCTACCACTGCAGGACGATTTTACTCTGCAGAGGGGTGATACGCTGAGATGGATACTTTCCTAAGAAATTCTTTTGAACATTTTCGCTTTTAAGAAAAAAAATAACGAGGGGCATTTTTGCAATAGTATTTATTCTTTCCATAATTCTTTCCCGAAAAGCACAAATAGAACGCAGCTACTAGTAAACTAACACTGATAAAAAGTAAACATCCGCTCTTTGGACCTGACGCAAGCGCAAAAGCGTGGAAGGCTCTCGTAAACAAAAATGGACTGTATCTTTGCACTATAAACGTGCTTAAAAAAAATAAAGTATTTCACAGTATTATTAGTTGGGCTACTAAAGGTCATAACTCCAAAGTCTTAACAAATAGGCTTTAAATAGAAGTAAAATTTCCAAATTGCTAATTAATGAGATCTAAGCAATAAGATTAAAGTGTTCAGCATCAAAATAAAAGGAATTACACTGTAGCCTTATTATTTCAGTTAGCTAAATACGTATCTAATTCTGCTGCTAAAAGAGGACCCAGAGTTTCCTTTTCTCACCTGATCACTTGGATTAATTCAAGAATAAAATATCTCTCGTCAGATAAAAATTCTTGACAAACTACAGAAATTAAATCGAAATCCACCGAATGTCCTCCAAGGTGGTTTATCTTAGATTTACAGTTGCAATGATTTGATCCTGAAAATTCTGACAGGATGAAAAAAGAAAAAGAAAATGTTATTCATTGAAATGGTAAATGCCTCCTGAAGATTTACTTATCTTCATCAGATACCAGATCACCATAATTTTTTGCATGGAGTTTTCTTCCGAGGCTGTATGAGATTAATTGATCCAACAGCAGGACAGCAAGTATTGTACAATTTAATGTTTTTCTTCCAATGTGTTGGCCACAACTCCAACCAATTACAGTTACATACAACAATATGTCACTGACAACGTCATTCACATTTCACTGTTTTTGTTCCACTGATAGATCTCAATTCAACTGTACTAAAAATCACCATTAATTTATTATTGTCATCCTAAGATCATCATTTGAAAGTGTGAAACTCCAAAAGAGTTTTCCTTTGGTTGGAATGTTTGTTTTGTTTTAATATTTCACGTAGGTCTCAATGATTGAGAAATTTATTTAAGTTATTTTGATTTGTATACATAGAGTAGTTGTTTTTTTTTTTTATTGGGACACTTATTTGTTTTTATTTTATTACATTGTGATGTGTTTAAGCAGATTACTATTTTACTAATGTAATTAAATATATTGTGATATTCCAAAGGAGAATATTATTTTATTAATGTAAATTTCTGTTATAACTTTCATTTAAGATTTTGGAATGGGTTTTTTCCTAATACTTTTTACCTAGAATTCTAAAAAGGGAAATGTGTTAAGACGGATGTAATTATGTGATTAGGATTTGGGCAATAGGGTGACCGTTGACCTTGACCCTAAATATAATTTGCTTTGGCTAATTAGTTCAATTTTTTGTCAGAAGGTGGCTGTGTGTTGTAAATTTGTGGGTATGGTTTGAAGTGACCAATGGGTTATGAGATGAGCGAAATATCGAAATTGCTTTAGAGAGGGAAATTAGAAAGGTGTGCAGGCACTTCGTCTAAAAACACTAAAGAGGTGAGATGCCGATTCTGAAGGCTCAAGAGGTAAGTGTAAGTCTGTATAGTAGATATTGCTATGATTAGATTTGGAGAGAATAGTGTAGCTTATATCCTTTAGACTGGCTTAAATGTAAGAATCAATATAGAAAGAAAATGTTAAAATATTTCATACAGTGGATAGTTTAATTTAATTTGTTTCCTTTCTCTGCCTTCTCTAGTAAAGTTATGTGAGTGTTTGAAATTTCACTTTGTGTTCAATCCGCAAGTTAAAGAACGTTCGCTATTTCAAGCTTGTTTGACTACAATTTTATTGTTTAAGAATTCTCTAGTAACTGCTGATAACTTCGAATGAATCTAATTAAGTAAGCTCCCCATTTGGTCATTTCCGTGATAGAAATTTTAATTATTATTGATTTCAACAACACTTGTCAAGATCATTTCCTTTTAATAAGTTGTTGTGTTTAATTACATTTAGCATTATTGTGTGTTAATTAATTTACATATCTGTTTTATTTTGTTAAATAAAAGTTTACATATATGTTTTATTTTGTTAAATAAACTTTTTTGTTATTGTTAAATTGTTTTCTAGTTCGTATCTTTAATAATAGATAAGTTAAATGTTAAGGTATCAAGTCGCTCAGAGATTAAAGTTTGCTCCACACACTAAATAAAATGTGTACTACAACATACCAGGCAAGTATGCAGATTCATATGAAATCTAGTGGTCACAAAAGAAAACAATAAATTTACAATGAAGAATATTAATTCTCTACATCATTACATGCCAGGAAACATTTTGAATTAGATTTCCGAATGACGTTGAGTGCTTTAACTCTGAATCAGTCATTGGGAAGTTTTGATTTTGATAATTACTGAAGCTTTCGTATGACAAAATTTACATTTTACAGAAATTTATCAAGATCTGTCCTTATGCATTTTGTTTTTGTAACTTCCTCCATTTCTTTGGAAGAGATTGATCCAAGAATACCTTGCAGAGACAGCCATTGTTATCAAAATCTTTCTTTTAAATATCTGGTATATTCTGATGCATGATTAGTCACGCACATAATGCATGTAATTTATAGTTTGTAGTCACTCGTCAATGAATCATTAGAGATTCAAACCGATTGTTTTCAATGTAAATTTTTAAAGTGTTATAAATGTTTTTAATCCTCAACGTGTATCAGCGATTTTCATTATTACATGATCAATATACTAAAAAAGTAAAAACATCAGTTCCTTTTGAAAGATAATGTAATAATTGTGAAAAATTTTATTACTGTCTTCTGTTCAGTTGAATTGAAAGCAAAGGATTAAACTGCCAAATATGTATATCACAAGTGAGGTGTTTCAATTCTTCACTTTATTTACTTGTTGTATACGATTATAAGCTGGCAAAAGAACATGCATGGCCAACAGATTTCTGCTGCCGTGAAGGATTTTCATGCAACACATCGCTAACGATTGTCGGTAGCAACAAAAATTGTTCCATCAGGGAAGTTTTGTTGATAGCATTTGGCGGGTTTTAAATGAGTGCCGAATTAAGGTTAAATGTGCCAAATAGGGTCACGTAGATCGTTAAGGCCAACAATTACTATTCTACAGAACTGGCAAATAATTCCGCCAGAGGGATGCTCTTAACATCAACCATTGTTTGCTACTCAGTAAGCATCAGTTCAGAAAGGAAGAAAGCTGTGTGATCTGATCAGATTTTGCTGATACTAAATGGTTGATTCAAAGCTATATAATCCATTTTTCAATGAATAGTTTTAATGTTATCTTTGGGTTCCTTTAATAAATGATAATTTCATTCAACAGTTTGTGTCCTTAAATTAAAACTTTTATCATCTCTGAGCTGCTTCAGAATTAAAAACAATTTCTGGAAACCTGATCTTAATAAGATGAATTTACCTTTGGTGAAAAGACTGAAATTATTAACAACAAATACCTACATTTTCTACAAAATCTTTAATATTTTCCTTCTCCGAATGAATAAATTTGTAATTACATTTAATTTAAAAAAGACCGGTCCGGCAGCAATCAATTATCAGCGAATCAATCTTTAAAGCGAATGGCCTTATTTGGTGCATTTACCTTAGGTGAGCTAAATACACACAATATGCATTATCATCGAATACGCAAAGTGATAACAAAGAAAAGGCGCATTTTAAAAGCTTTTGCTGGGGTAACTCTGAGTTACGAAAGATTTAAATTAGCACGAGTCGTCATTGTAAGTTGATGTGATAGAAAATTACTGTTGCTTTATTTATAGCACTCTGGATTAGAAAGCACCTATACAAAGCAATATATGAATTACAGCGCTATTCGCATTGCCATTTATAGTGTATTCTATATATAAAATATACAGACTATCATGTCCTGACTCAAGCAATTCAGACGACTGGATCATTTTTTTACCAATGCACCTAGAATTCTGAAAATTTAAATACGAACTTGTAAAGCATTTGGGATTTATATATATATATATATTTTTAATTTTTAAAATATTCTGTAATTAATTAAATTAAAATTAAAAGCCAGTCGAAAAATAGGGTTTTTTTTTTTCGAGATATTACTCGGTATTTTGAATTCAAGAATACGAATTTCAATTTTTTTATGACATAAAGTTATGTTGGCTGACTTAAAATACTTTTCTATTTTTAGTTGATCTTAAATAAATGTTTTTAAATCTTTTTTCATTCTTTTTTACAAAACCCCAGTGAATGCAAAGTTTCATTTAAAATGCTTTTAACCATAAATTAGCAACAGTAAATTCAAATGACTACAGGTAAGCCTAGAAATTTGAATAAAGGGAAGAGTGTATCAAAATTGTCACCATTAAACTGTTTTCTCAAAATTGAGGAGGAAAGGCCAAAGAGGGTTCAAAATGCTGATTTTCTTTCCTTTTTTCGGATATAATCCCCCCCAGTCCATCCTCCCTCAGCATGTCAATGTAATGTAATGTCATATAGACCTACAGTATCTCAGTAACCAGTTATTGTTTTTTCACAAAAATCACAATTATTGGCTTGCAACCTACAAACAACAGAATACAAATAACAAAAATAAATAAATAAATAAATAAATAAACAAAATTCTTGAAAAAGCTTTTACTCTAAAGTGCAGTACAGTAAGACACCATTTATTACTTAATAATGCACTGAATATATAACAATGCATTCCTGATTAGGTATTTTTATGGTTAAAAATTAGGCTAATTATATTTATATTGTATGAATGTTTATGGATTTAAATTTTCATATTTAATGATTAAAAGTTATAATTTTATTGAACCCACAATATCATGAGTACATCTGGCTCTGTGCTTCTATCTTAATTCCATCTTTAATTAAGCATCTAATGTTGATAGAATTTCTTAAGTCGATAAGAGGTAAACTAATCAAGATCATTTCTCCTTGGCTGCATGCTGACCCTTAGACCATTCTTTGAATCTAATTTTGTCTTTGAATAAATAAAGCACACACACAAAAAAAACAACGCATTATAAGAAGCGTGTGTGAATAAAATGCCACAACTCAATGTAGACTGTAATTGACAAGAATAGTTTACACTGATTGGTCAAGATGGTAACCTACTTCTGATATAGAAACCACACTTGTTTATTTAGTAGTAGAGATAAAACAAACACCTGCAGGATTGTATGCTAATTAGATAGCCTGTCTGGTAGAGCATTACAACTCTAAAGGTTGCATGAATCGTGGTCTTGCTGCATTTCAATATTTTCACAAAACTAGCATTTCAGTGGCTTCTCCACAGTATGTGATCTAAGGTGAAAATTTAAACTACCTGACTGTGTGAAGCTTTTTCCACAGTACTGACATTTACATGGCTT
>JAFIDM010012231.1:33612474-33623217 GCA_023159025.1 Thereuonema tuberculata
CTAGATCGCCCTGAATTGATGGTCTCGTTCGCCCTGATTACTACTGTCATTAGATGCTACGGAACTGCAATGCAAGAAGTTGTCAATGAAAGCTTAAAAGTTGGACTGAAGCTATACTCAAAGAAAAAAAGATCCAGTTTAATGGTTTTATTAATAGGGAACGAATTAAAATTGATAATTCTGAATTAGAGAAAGTTAGCAGCTACGTATATCTTGCACAACAAATTAGTAATGATTGAAGCATTATGCTGGAAATTAATCGTAGAACCAAAATCGCATGGAATGCCTTTGGAGGAAATACTGCAATATTGAAAAGAGCACTGCCTCTTTGTTTACAGAGAAAAGTTTTCAACCAATGTATATCAGTAGTTTTAACATGAAGACAGGAACATTGACCAAAAAAGCAATTACGAGGCTCCAAAGCATGAAAAGATACATGTTAGAAATCACGTGATAAGAGCTCCATAAAATGTATGGGAGATAAGAGCAAAGCAAGAATGCCCGATATTATAATTACTAAAGAAGCTCAAATGGAATTTGAAAAGCTATGTATCAAGACGTAATGATAGTAGATGGTTACCAGAAATTCGGAACTGAATTTCGAGGAATGAAAGAAATCCTAGAAAGAATCCACAAAGTAGATGGGAGGATGAAATTTTACAGTTTTGTTGGAAAAAGAAGGCTTTCGACCGAAAGAACTGGAAAAAAACTGGAGAGACCTTCATCCTGCAGTCGATTGAAAAGTGTTGAAAATGACGATCAGGATGATTCATTAGTATGTACAGGGTGGCCGGGAAGTTCCTATACCCCTTAATATAATAATAACATAATAGTGGGTACAGGAACTTCCCGATCGCCTTGAACAGTATACTAATTTGTCAATATTTACTTAAAGCTATTTCAGAAGTTTTCTATCATTTTCAGAATTCGGATGAGTTTTTTTTTTTTTTTTTTTTTGATTTTTTAATATTATATTTTTTTTAATTATTTTAATATAATGAAATAATATATCGGGTGATCAAGAAACAACAGGAGGTGTTCGGAGCCCTGTAGCGTGTTATGTACTGGACGAAATAGAACAAAATTTGGCCACCATACACATTAAAGTATGCGGTTTCGATTTGTCAAGAAAAAAAAAATTAGTACCAAACAAAGCCGATAGGGGAAATTCTGGTGCTACAAGCGCATAATGTGTGAAAAAGGAATATGTAACTGCCAATGGAAACAGTAAATAACAACACACCAAATACCAATGAAAAACGTTTATTATAGCAACCTACAAATTTGGCTCAAGGTGACCACCAGCCTGATGTTCCACTAATTGCATGCGGTACACGAGGTTTTCGAAGGTGGGTCGCAGCATATCGGCATTTATTCGTCTGACATGTAACGTTATTTGATCTTTTCAGATAAAAAAAAAAAGTTTGAATTTCAAACTGAAAATGAAACCTTTCAAGAAAGGAGCGTGACCACGAGTAGATCTTTGTGCCAGCAGAGCGGCAGTTTGTATTTCATTATCCTCAATTGAATAAAGGGTTTGAATATTGTTTTCAATATGCTGGGAACTAAGATGTGGAGCAATAAGTTTTTTTTATTTTCACAGAAGAACCAAGATTTAGTGTCCAGGGATTTCCGTAAAACACGTCGCTAACGATCGGTCAATGGCAACAAAAATTAGCTTAAAGATAAGTTTTGTCGATAGCCTTCGCCGAGTTTTAAATGAGTGATCAATTATATGAGCTAAATGTAACGTTATTTTACGTTATCGTCATCGAATATACAAAATGATTCACAAAACTATTCCTGGTAACTGTGAGTAAATCATTATTACTTTGAACATTCCTGATCTTCCAATTTATTTACTTATTTCACTCTTAATATGTCTGAGGTAAGTCAGACCATTTTCTTTGTCATGTAAATTACGCAGGTGGGTCAGAAAAAAAAGTTTACAAAGCTTATGTACGAAAAACAAACCTTTATTGGAAGTAAATGATAGTGCTCCCTTAAAGTGACACAGATACACCATTTTAGTGCAAAATCGTCTGAACGATTGAGGCATTGTCTGATTAGATTGTCCATCACAGCCGCATAAAAGTCCCGGCCCTGGTTGAAGCCACTTTTTTTGCATCACGTTGGACTTCTTCACTGCATGTGAAGCGTTGATCTGACATGTTCACTTTTAAGGCAGGAAACAGAGGAAAAATGACTGGGCGCCAAGTCAGGACTGTATGGAGGATGCACAAAAAATTCCTAGTGGAAACCGCAGGCCCGGATTTCCGCCTAGGCCTAGAAGGTCCGGGCCTAGGGGCCCCGCCGTATTGGATTGTTTTTTTGTTGTTAAAATAGGATTGGTCTTTTTTTTTTTTGGTTGTTGAATTGGAGATTTCTTTTTTTTTTTTTTGGTTTTTTTTGGTTGTTGATTTTTGCGATGAGGAAGGGGGGATCAAATATCAAGTGCCTAGGGGCCTGGGTGTTTAAGTCCGGGGCTGGGAAACAAATGGCAACGTTTGTCGGACATTGTCATTCAGAATCACACGATCACAACATCATTCAGAAGACCAGGACTTTTCTTCCTGATGTTTTTGCGCAATTTCTTTAAGGTTTCAATAGGAGACCAACAATCCAAGTGGATCGCCATTTTGAAATGACAGCCCGCACCTCCAATGACACACCAGAAAGGTCACGCGCCACTGGGCAGTACAGCCCTCTATCGGATATTTGAGCAACCACCAGTATTACGCAAACTCATAAATTTAATTCCTAGAGTTTGGAAACTTTTTTTCTGATCGAATCTCGTATCTTCATTTCTGAGGTTTGTCTTTTATGAAATTTATTTTCTTTGATATTTTTTTGAGTTGTTTCGAATTTTAATTTTTTACTTAATAATTACTTAAAAAATAACTTTAGGAAATAAAACAATTATTATTATAAATATTATTTAATCTAGTAAGACAAATTTAATATTTATAACAATAATAGCTTTATTTCTTAAAGTTATTTTTAAGTAATGATTATTAAGTAAAAAATTAAAATTCATAACAACTAAAAAAACATCAAACGAAAATTAAATATATCAAAGACAAAACTTTTATCATTCTCTTTATTTTTATATCTATTATTAATTTGTATATTTTATTACAATTTTCCTTTGAATTTTATTCAATTTGTGACTTAAGTCTATTTTTTTTTTACTTCAGTTAATGTCATCATTCTTGAAGTATTAAAGACATTGTTCTTTTGCGCCATTACGAATAAAATATAAAACAAAACTTATTATAAGCACCCTAACATTCGAATTGAACGACAAAGCTTTTGACATAGCTGTGGTTTATTAATCTAGTACTGTTTTTTGATATTGTGATGAATTTTATCAGCATTTATTCTACTATTCACTATGTATTCTAATTTTAACTGTTCTTATTTACTTCCGTTATTTTATTCAAATTTTCAGTTAAAAATCGGTTAAATCCCTTGTATAATTTAAGTCACCTAATCAATTTGTAAAGCACGGCAACCAATCACAGCCCTTGTAAATAGCCTATTTAAATCATATAAATAAAGGAGTTGTTGCCAGATCTTACTATTAGTCGACTTCCGTCTAATTTTACCGAAGCAGTTATCCGAAACATTCACCACAATATCTCTTATCTATAATAAGAGAAGTTGAAAGAATTATAATATTCTAAACTACAGTGTCCATCTTTTTCAATTAAAAAAAAGAAACATTTATTTAATACAATGATTTGATATACAATGATTTAAGGACTATTAATATTGAATATTAATAACAAGTTTATTCAGACTAAACATAAATTTAATTTAAATAAAAAGTTAAACCAATATTCAAAATCAAGCCAAAATATACTGGACTGTTGTGTGCAAGCTCTAATTTTATTTATCATATTGATCACAAATAAAACCTTAAGCCAAAATATACTTCTTGGTTGATTTTAAACTCGATGGCCTTCATTCAAGGACAATCTTTTGTAGGAATACACGTTCCGTTATCATTCTCAGAATAACCAGGTTTACAGCGGCATTTGCGAGTACAACTTTTTCTGCAATCACTCATTTCTTTCTTAGGATAGATAACCGGAATTAAAGGATACGTTTTGACATTAGCACAGGTATCGTTGCAAGAACTTTGACGAATCATGATACAGTCTACTGCTCTTTTATCAGGTGCACAATCTAAACAATCAGAAACAAATACTTACATAGATTTTTAGAAGTTACAATCTTATATGCAACTACATTTTCCTCAGAATTGATTTTTAATTATTCTAATATTCATTATTTTACATTCATTGCCAAAAAAAATTAGCCCACCCAGAACGAATGATCCGGGAATGACAAAACTCGGAATTTGTCCGGACTGATTGTAGCTGAGCTGCGTACTGCCTGTTCAGAACTGCCACCAGGGGTTTTTAGTGTCACTTCGGCTATGGTCACGAACAGACCTCTGTGTGCTTTATAATCAGTGCAGTTGTGGAGTGCAGCCCTTTTAGTCCTCAAAAACGCCTCGACGACGCAGTTTTGAATAACTGACCGTCTGAGAGAGGGCGTATTGTTGGACTGCGGGAGGCAGGCAGTTTGTTCCGTCAAATGGCTTTCAGCTGGATCATTCTGACTACTCTATGAGACAAGGGTGTCTCTGTCATCCAAAGACATGTAGCAGCAGCATCACTACAAACCCCTGTGTCTACCAGCACAATCACTAGTACTTGCAGAATAAGACTTGTATTCTGGGCGGCGTTATGCTTTCTACAATTAACATAGCACTATCGGTGGTTTCATATAATGAACGGGTGGCATTGGAAGCCATAGATTGGCAAACAATCGTCTTTAGTGACGAATCCAGGTTTTACCGGGACAAGGATAACCGCCGTACTAGAGTATGGAGAAGCACTGAGCAGCATACAAATCCGGACTTCATTGTTCAGCGCCACACCACCAGGACTGCTGACCTCATGTTATGGGGAGCCATCTCCTATGATTCTCAGTCTCCGCTGGTCGTGATCAGGAAAACATTGACGTCGCAGATTCTGTGGCCTCCATTGTCCAACGAAAAGTCCGTTTTCCAACAAGATAATGCCCATCCACAAACAGCACGTTTCCCAGGACTGCCTCCGTGCTGTCGACATCCTTCCTTGGCCCGCCAGGTCTCCAAATTAACCACCAATTGAACAAAGAGAGACCAACTGCGATGGCAGCTCCTGTCGTCAACGGGTTTCAATGATCTGGATAGGGAGTCGCAACAGCTGTGGGAGGATCTTCCGCAGCATAGCATTAGACATTTCTACGCCAAGCCGTATCACCGCATGTATTCACGCTAGAGGCGGTTTGACGCAGTACTAAAGGGACTATTGACCTGTAGTGTTTTGCCCGAATAAACGGCCTATTTGCTCTGATACTGTAATCGGTTACATGCATCATCATTCTCATTTCCTTTGCTAAGTGTCATTTACTTACGACTGCTGCTTCTCGGTGCGCTTATTTTTTTGGCAATGAGTATAGGCCCTACATTGACATAATTTCATAAGTATCTATTCTATATCATTAATAAGAATATGTACCATACACATTTAAAAACATTGAGCGGCTTTCAACCCTTAAAGAAGGTCATTATCAGAATGTGGTCACATGATTATAGTTCTTTAAATAATGGTCCGACATGCTAATTGTGGACAGTTCATTACTGTTTTTATTTAAGGATACTCCTTTTCGCTTTAGTGTATTTTTATTTAATTTTTGGATAAGGAAATGGAGTTAGTTCGCTAGTCTGAAAGTTACCTTTAAATCTAGATTGGTTATTATTTTTTTTTTAAATATTTTTCAATTGATGTTCAAGCATTGGATGGTAAAGAAAATTAAGATATTTGTCAAAACAAATAATTTTATCAACATGGTTATATACATGTTGCAAGTAATTAAACATTCTGTTCTCAATCATGTTGAATGGATATCCATGGATTCTGCGCTTACTGTCGACAACAGGGAGTTATGATTTGGTGTACAATTTCGTTTGATAGCCGGAACCCTTTGGTAGTCCTCCATGGCAGCCTCACAGCATCCTCACAGCACAGCGTTACGTTGATGAAATTCTACGACCCGTTGTGTTGCTGTTCCTTTTGTGGCATCCCGGGCTTACTTTTCAGCAAGATAACGCCCGGCCACAGACGGAACCTCTAAAATGATTGCCTTCGTGGTTGCGACACATCTTCTTGGTCAGTCAGCTCGCCAGCTCTTTCTCCAATTAAGCACATTTGGGATGTGATGGGGACGTCGCCTACGACCATCCCAGAATGTCGACAAATTAGCTCGCTAATTGGATGCCGTTTGACAATAAATTCCGCAGAACACCATCCGTCAACGTATCAATCAATGCCACGTCGGGTATAGCTTGTATCCAGGCTACGGTGAAACAACGCCATACTGACCTGCTCATTTTGTGTAGTTATTTCTATCCAATAAATCATCCAATTGTTCTGAAATTCTAATAATTTTTCTGTACATGTACAGTATGTGCCAAAATATACAGTACTGAAATGAAAAGATGAACAAAATTATATTATTGTCATCTGTGAGTTTATTTCTCCTCAAAAGAAATTAACATACACACTACATACATACACACCCTATTAGCGTGTTGATTTACCATGGTATGCATAATGTAAGTGTTCAAAGTGTGCACGCCTCGCTGTAGATAGTGTTCATATCGTTCACGCAGATTCTCAAACATATCCTGAAACGAAGATTGCTGTAGACTCCTGCAAAAGGAGATGATTTGCTCACGTAATGCAGGCACAGTTCTTGGTGGATCTTCACAGTTGAACACACTCTCCTTTAACATTCCCCACAAGTTGGCATCAGGTGGTGTAAGATCGGGGGAATGGGAGGGTATGGGAAGTCAGTACCACGTGAAATGATTCGTCCTGGAAAGTTTTCCTGCAGCATGGCTAGAGATGCTCGAGCGGTATAGCTGTTCGTCCCGTCCTGTTGATACCACTGTCTATTCATCTGAATGTTCCTTGCACGACAGAACCTTCTCAAATCCTGAAGAAATGACTCGATCACTAAACCCCTGTAGCGTTCTTGGGTGACGGTAAGAGCATTGCCTTCCTGATCTTCAAGGAAGTAGGGGCCTAATAAACCGTGTGCTGAGATGGCACACCATATCGTCACACGTGCACTATGTAGCGGTTTCGGGACGATAACATCTGGTCGCTCAAAACCAAGGAAGCGAGTTGTCTGGCGATTGATGTAGCCGTTCAAGTGAATGTGACTTTCGCCGGAGAACCCCACATTATTCAAGAAATCTGGATCCTCGTATACCATGGCCAAAAATGTTCCACAATACACCATCATGGCTAGCATATCTGGCTCTGTCAAGCGTTGTCCAATCTGTATCCGGTACGGAAATCCACCTACGTTCTTAAACAATCGGCGAATGGATGTACTGCTGACGTTCAGTTTCAAGGCCGTTCGTCGTAGACTTCGACGGGGCGAATGCAGAACCTGCTGGAGAACACGTGCTTGATTTTCATTTGTTGAAACAGTTACTGGTCGACTAGACTTCCCCTTCCGTTGACACAGTGCACTAACAGAACGGCAAAATTTCGTAACAATAGACAACATAACTGTGTTACTTGGTGCCGTCTTATTAAACTCATCTTGGAATTGTTCTGCCACCTTTTTCAAACTCGATCCACCTTCACGACCGCTTCTGTATGAGCGGAAATAATGCTCAAAGATGAATACTTTCTCCTCCGTCGAGAGACCCATTTCCAACAACAACTACACAACACAACTTCCTTTTCACTACTGCGAACAAGTGCAGCTGGAGCTATAACCCGTCGACAAACGCAACCATGTGTTCGAGATATGCGAGTTTCAGTACTGTATATTTTGGCGCAATCCGTACATTAAACGTACCAAATTTTGTCTTAATTGGATAATTCCTTCTTGGTGCGTCGATTTTTTTGTCAAACAGTGTTACAAAAAAATCGACAAAATTTGAAATAACTATTTCAGAAATAAAATATTCTATATAAAATGAACTGTAGCCGAGTGCTCTTTGAACCACCATTTGAGTTATATTGTTTTTGAAGGATATAGGCGTCGCCGAGTCAAAATGAATTGTTATATTTGCAAAACATGGTTTCCGGTAAAATGCGAGGTAGAATGTTCTATTGTCTCGTATAACTTTCACATCCAAGAATGACGTCGGGCCAATTAATTAAAGAATTGTAATCATGTGACTCTTTCAGGGTTGAACGTCACTCAATGTTTAATTGTTTTTAAATGTATGGTCTGTATATATATCAATAAAGAGATTAGGAGTTCTTTATTACTTACTGAATTAACCTGATTTTATATATTAGTACAGTAAACTCCCGATTATCCGCGGAATTGGGTGGCGCGGCAACCACGGATAATCGAAATCGGCGGAAAATCCAAAATAGGGCGAAAAAGGACGAAAATCATCACAAAAATGTTTTTTTAACATGTTTTATTTACATTATAATGGCAACACATACAGTTACAGTACCTTCATTACAAACAATTATTTTATTTTAAATTATTTATTTATTTTTAAATTTTATTATTGCGTGAAGGCTCTCCCGTAATTTAGTGTAACCTGCAGGCCGAAGCTCCGCCCATAAGGTCGCTCTTTAAATTGTTTGAATATAATTGTTTTCACTTACTTTGTTAGCCTTTTTTATTGTTTACCTCATTCTAGATTTAATTTTTTTTTTAATTCCTTAATTTATTTTACAGTAAAAAAAATTGAAATAGGAGAGGTCCGCGGATAATCCACAAAGCGGTTAAGCCGCCCGCGGATAATCGGGAGTTTACTGTAGTTTAGTTTTAATTTTAAATTTAAATAGTCTTTATTGCTTCATTTTTATTTAGCATTTTTTGCTTTTAGATTTAGCTAATTTAGTTATTATATTGGTAATTTTTTTTTTTAAATTTTAGATAGTTTGGTTGTAGTTTTTAATTTTAAAAAGAGAAAAGTCTTGGTATATTGCGTTTTGTTTTCTAAATTGTTTCTAAATTTTGCCGCTGAAGAAGTGGAGGTAATGTTATTATATCTCCATAGAAACAGTGATTTGGTTTTTTTGATATTAGCGTTTTCAAATCCCAAATCGCTGTCCGGCTATATATATATATATATATTCTTAGTTGAATTTCCTCAATTTTTTTTATTATATTAAAGAATTTAAATTAATCTAAGGAAAAAAACCACTGCAGGCAATATTCCAAATCCATATTTAGAAAATCAAATACATTTACCTCGGCAACCTTTCCAGTTTGTTTTTGGAATTAAAAAGAAAAAAGAGAGAATACTACAAGATCTCTACGACTATCATAGACAGTCACAAGGGGAGGGTAAAGGCTTCCACAGGATTTTTTTTCGCTATTCGAGTCCTCAATAACTTGCTATATCTCAAACACTATTGTAGATAAAAATCTGAAATTTTGTGAAACCTAAGTGAAGGCTTTGTAGTTTTTTTTTTTTGTTTTTTTTTCAAAGCATTTTAATTTTATTTAGTTGTGACCCGTGAAATATTCACGGAAGTAAAACAAATTCCACATTTTTGAAAAAACAAGATTGAAAAAGATGTTCTAAGCTCATTTTTTAAAAGCCATGACTTCCGCAACAGCCCACATATAATTTGAATGACTAAGCTAAATTTTGTTAAAATAAAAGAAAATAAAAAATTGATTTACCAGTTTCAACAATAACAATAACAATAACGAATGTCCAACAGCCAATACCAATAATCCTGTCTGGACAACAATGACTACACGTGCTTCGTCATTGTCCCCTACTCGTTGAGCAGTGAGCGAGAGGCTACACAGCCGAAATTATATAAAAACCGAGGTTTTACAAACTCTCTGATAAATTTTGACGCCTTTCAGTATAAACTTCATTTAAGTGGGAAAGAAAATTCCAATACGCTGATAATAATTGTGTAATCGCGATTCGTTGTGGTGAAGTGGAGAAAATAGTAGAGACGCCATCTTTAAACTTGGGCGTGACGTCATGCCTGACGTGTTCCAACGCTGCACAGTGATTGGTTATTTCAAATTACAAATTTACAAATTTACAAATAAGATCCGTACAACTTTCGTCTATTAATAGGATGATTTATAAGTTTTAATAATAATAACGTCCAAACTTACCATAAAACAAAAACGTTCTTTAGATTTGTAAGACCATCAATTGATATTTTTTTTTTTTTCATTTGAAAGCTAAAATAAAATGAAGTAAATAATTACAATTCTAATGTTTGGAATAATTTTCTTATTTTGTTTATATTTTTTAAAAAAAAAAAAAAAAGAAAACTGAATCTGTAGTTAAAAAATAAAATTACAAAACCTTCACTTAGGTTTTTACAAAATTTCAGATTTTTATCTGCAATAGTATTTGAGATATAGTAAGTTATTGAGGATTCAAATATCGAAAAAAAAAATAATGTGAGAGCCTTTACCCTTACCACAGGAGGGTTGTTGTTTTTCTTTATTTTGTTTTTTTATTCCAGGTCATTTTGTTGAACTTTCAACATTCTCACTTCTGGCTATAATTATTTAAGATCATTAAATTTCATATTTAACTTCCCACGTAATAATTCATGCATTCCATCTTTAATATTCAAAATGAAAAATACGAATTACCTATCTCCAATGGTCCCAATTCAATGGCTAACGTTAAACCTAAAACTAAAAGAAATT
>JAFIDM010012231.1:33630056-33662135 GCA_023159025.1 Thereuonema tuberculata
TCCGGATTGTGATTATTAATTAAACAATATTCTGCCCATTCAGAAATATTGGGATGATTATTCCTGAATGCGCTTACATGCTCTTTGACCCTCTTATTTAAAGTTCTTCCCGTGTTTCCAAAATATACTTTGCCACATGATCTACATTTTAATTCATAAACCACAGATTGTGTTCAATCTTTTCTGTTGTATTCAATCATTATTTATTTGATTGTGTTCTTTGTTTTATTATGATTTGTAGTAAGTTGGTACAAAGAGCAGTATGTTCTCTTTGTTGTATTTGGATTATTTTTTCTTTGTTACGTTTGCTTAGTTTTATTTATTTTTCCAAAATGTAGCCTGATGAAGCAGGAAAAGTCATATCCTTTAAAATATTGCTGTTATTAGATAGTTATTTAATATTCAAATTATGTTTTCTAATGCAGATTAATTTATACGAAACTTAAATTATTTTAATGTCTTAATTATATAATCTATATCTTGGAAAGTTAGTGCATTTCAGAACTGCAAAGCTACCACTTCAGTAGAGCTCCAGTGGAATAAATGCTGCAATTCGATTGTTATTGGAAACCTCCTGGATAATAAAAATAAATGGCTGTCGTTTAGTTAAGAAAGTAATCAGCTGAAAAATTCATATAGTACTTGTCTTAATGTTCGTTTCCTATATTTTTGTAATTGAAAGCTAACTGGATTGAAAGGATATTCTTGGGATTGCTTCATCAACCCTTTTAATTAATTATAAAAATGCAAGAACTAACAAATTTATATTTAGGTAAACTTGAAATTCAGAAACTGCTCCTATTAATTTTAGATAAATCCCTTGCATTCACAATCACACTGAAGTTTTAATTTGTAGTTCCAGGTAATTTTCATTTTTTTTTTAATTGAAAAAAATGGAAAACGATTGAAATGCACAATCGTTTGCTTTCACACCTTGAGGCGAGTATTTCCATCGTTTTCCCTGTTACATTTAATGCACGTTAAACCTTTTTACATCCTAATTTAAAAAAAACTTATTTAATGTAATACTTACTCTAGTGTCCTTTTCTAAAATTCATTCCTCTTCTTTTTTCTTGAAGGAAAAACCTTTCAGTGTTTTCCACCTTTTTTTTGAGCTCGTTTCCAGATATTTTTTCGTCGAAAAGGGTCCTAGTCCGGCTGTCGTTTTCCCGTCCGTCTGTAGGTTTTGGGTAACCCCGCAATAGAAATTGGCCGTGTCTTCCGAATCGTAAATTTGATAATGTTCAACAAATAGTTTAACCTTTAAATATTCAATCTGAAAAAAGAAAGACACACGGGCATGGAGAACAGGATCAAAAATTACCGCTCAAGGCTCAAACCCCACGTGTTCAACGAGGCGGAAGTCGTCGGCATCACGTGACCACCAACCGGAAGTTGGAGTCACGTGACTAACCAAAGTCGTTTCGGGCCGTGTTTCCGTCTATGCCATGACGGAGCGAAACCAGTGCCACCTGGAGAAGTTATAATAAGATATTTTTCATATAATAAGAAAAACTTTCATCATATTTTAATGTCAGTACAATTTGAATGGTATCATACATATTTTTATTAAAGAATGTGCTTTCATAGTATTTTTTGTTGAGATAGTGCATATACACTCATGGACAAAAAAATTAGCGCACCAAGAAGGAGTCGTCAAAATGAAACGAAAATTTACATACGTAATGACTACTTTGATATAAGTAAATGATTAGAAAATCAAAGAAAAAGGATAATTTATTTCAGAGAAAAAGGCAAAAGAACGGAGGAGTTAATACTCCGTTGGACCCCCTCTAGCGCGAATGGACGATGCAATACGATCGGGCATTGAGTCATACAAGTTCTGTATGATGTCTTGAGACATTTCGTTCCATATTTGCTGTAACCTTGCCTTTAGTTCGTTCAAACTCGTGGGATGCCCAATTCGTCGTCCCAAATGATCCCAGATATGCTCGATTGGAGACAAATCTGGGGATCGGGCAGGCCAAGGAATGGTAGTAACAGTGCGGAGACAGTCTTGTGACACCCTTGCCGTATGAGGCCGAGCATTGTCTTGTTGAAAAATGGCTCCTGGGAGCCGTTGCATGAGTGGCAACACATGTGGTTGCAGGATTTCAAGAACATACCGCTGGGCTGTCATGGTGCCACGGAACAATACTAGGGGTGACCGTGTATTGTAGGCAATGGCACCCCATACCATCACACCAGCTGTGGGAGCGGTGTGTCGCTGTACAGCAAAGGCAGGATTGAAGCGTTCACCACGGGCTCTCCACACACGAACACGATTGTCATCACTGCCGAGATTGAATCTGGATTCGTCGCTAAAGACGACCTGGTTCCATCCCGCTGCAGTCCAGTTTCCTCGTGCGCGGCAAAACTCCAAACGGGGGCGTCAAGGGCAACACACGTAATGGGCGCCGCGATACCAACTGTCCTTCAGCCAGGCGCCTTCGTATGGTTCGAGAAGACACAGCGGCCCCTAGTGAAGGTGCTACCTGTGCCTGGATGGCGGCCGATGAAGCAGTTGGCTGTATGCGTGCATTTCTGACTATGTGGCGGTCTTCTCGACGACTGGTCTGTCGAAGGCGTCCTGAGCCTGGTCTTCGTGTAAATGACATCTCTCGGGTTTACTGGTCCCAACACCTCCTCACAACACAATCAGAGCGGCCTAATTGACGAGCTACTCGCCTAGCTGACCACCCAGCTTCCATCATCCCGACGATTCTCCCTCTCTCAAACTGCGACAACTGCGTATACTGTCTTCGAACACGGCGTAATGGCATGTCTACCTCAGCTCTTCCTTTGTAAATGATTCAGCACACTCAAACAAGCTTTGGTTACCTGTTTTGTACTCAACAGAGTACGATGTTCAACGCCCTCTACCGGCTATACATAATGCGCAATCACGCTGCATTTCTAATCATTTGCATATCTCCCCGACATGTACCTTCACTGCAAGTTTCGTTACGATCCCGCAATTATTTCTTGGTGCGCTAATTTTTTTGTCCATGAGTATATTATTACTTAGACGAAATATACAACCAAAATTTGGAATCAGCTGCATTCTTTCAGTGAATTGTTTAACAATACAGGTCAAGGTGCAGTTGTATAACTACAAGGCCCAGCACCGCATTATTTCTTATTATTACTTTTCGATCTTAAGTTCTTATACTTTAATTTATTGTTTTGTATTTACTATATGTCACACATTTGTTCAGAAAATTCCTAAAAGATGTGGCTATACCATTTTTCCGCTTTCAGTTTGGTTCTGTAAAACGATTTAAAACTGTAAATCTGTTCATCTATTGACTGACAAAGTTCTGGTTTAGCAGCAGCTGTGAAATTTTTACTTAACTTATTGAACAAGAACTTTACTTTGAAGTCGATCAAAACCATCTCCAACAATATTTTTCTGTAGTCATTATTTGAAAAATGTAGTAGGGATAAAATTCACCACATCTTGGTTACTCTACAGCAAGAACATTGGCTCTGAAATGCAATTAGCTCATTTCAAACTTGAAGTAGCAAAAGCATTAATCAACTTTGAAGTGAACAACAACAGAAGAGACGAAGAAGTTAAAAATAGACCATTAGTGCCAATGAGAGCATGAAATATCAGCTCTAACATATGATAGGTTGGGCCATTTTCCAAATGATACGACGGCAAGAATGGTCAAAGCTGCAAAATGGAAGGATGCACAGGAAAATCAACAATTTTCTGTTGCAAATGTGTTTTTTATGTATAAGTGCAAAAGATGAATGTTTTTATAAGTTTCACTGTGCTAAAATCTGTTTTAAATTTCTAATTTGCTAAATTTACATTTAGATTTTTTTATAATCACAATTAACAGCAAATGTAAACTTTTATTTCCTAAAATAAATACATTTCTTATTCATCTGTAAATGTCAGTTTTCATCCTTATTTGCATATTGCAGTAACATCACTCATGCAACAAAGGGTTAAAACTGTCCCATAAAGGGAAGATACCCTCATTTGATTGGACGTACAATTTTAACCGAGTATATGGACTATTTGAGGATAGGCGGGGCTTCATAGTTACAAAGTATCCCATCAGGCTACTGCTTGGCTTGTGGGATAAACAAAGCCATGTGCTTTGTTTTAACCGGTATAGATATAGAGAAAATATTATA
This sequence comes from Thereuonema tuberculata, assembly GCA_023159025.1. Classification (NCBI taxonomy): domain Eukaryota; kingdom Metazoa; phylum Arthropoda; class Chilopoda; order Scutigeromorpha; family Scutigeridae; genus Thereuonema; species Thereuonema tuberculata. The sequence goes on from JAFIDM010012231.1 coordinate 33,634,209, forward strand.
TTAAAGAAGGATATTCCAAGCGTTTTTACAGAATTACTACAATAAGGATCTGCACAGTACTGAACCATCCGTCTTGAAATATCAAAAATCGACGAATGTTTGAATAATCACAATAAGTTACATGTTTGTAACAAGATCTCGCAGAATGTACTTACACGTCATATGTGACATCGTTAGGGGCGTAAACCTCAAGTGGTCCATATCATTAACTGGATTGATTTACTGCCAGTGTATTACATATATCTGTCTATCATGTGAATGGTGGAGTACTTAATAAATTGAATTTATTTATTTATATATATATATATGTATTCCTCGTTTTGATATCTTTTATGAGAGCACATTAAATACAATGATCCTCAAATTTTCTCTCTCCTTTCTTCATAGTAGATAAAGATACTTTAATGATCACAAACTTAATAGTTGACTTCATTTTCATTTCCTACAAAGAACTGATTGAATTCTCAAGTTGACTATTGTGCTTTGTCAGTGTTGTAATCAGAAAGTCAATGAAAGAATAAAAGTCTTCAATTCACAATATTCTTTTATCTTCTTACTTAATAGGTAGTTTCTCACAAACCTGGGAAACTCCAACAACTTTGTTTTTAATACAGGGTAATTCAAAATTACAAGAAGAACCCCAAATTCTTTCTTGTGAATTGTGCTGAGATGCCTTTACCTGAAGAAGAGTCTTTGGAGATTCTCTTTCTGGCTGCATCAAGAAGCTGTTTCAAAGTTGTCGTAGAGATTAACAGGAACTCCCATCCCTTGCAAAATACGAAACATCTGGAAGAATGCATGAGGGATATGTGTAAATGCATTATATCAATCGTGTCCTCATACCATTAGCTATGAGGAAAGAAAATCATTAAATTAGACAGTTGGATGGAATCCACAAACAGTGCATTGGAAGTTTTTAAGTAAATCTTTTTCTGGAGATTTTTGATTCACCCTCAGTACTTAATACAAAGCAGTGATTCTCAAGCAAAAAAAAAAAATCAGAATAAATATCACACTAATTCTAAAGTCATAGTTGTCGATAAATATGGCTTGGATTTAAAACAATATTATCCCAAGAAAATGTCTTGATAATTGTTGCAAAGTTTCCATTATATGACCAATTTGTAGCCCCCCCCCTTTTTCAATAATTATTTATAAAAGGGATTAATGATAAATTTGTCTGTGGTTATGACTGGCATTTTTGTAAGTAATCTAATAACAATTGACACTATAGGAAGATATTCTGTGTTAGAAGATCCTTCTAGAAGAGTGGCTTTAATGTTCACTGCTATTTGCATTTCTTTGGTTTTTAACAAATCTTTTTACATCCCTTATTAAAAATCAATGAAACAGATCACTTCTTTGGATTTTCAGTCTATTCATTTAAAAGTAAAAAGTAATTCCTTGTCCAATTTATTTATTTCTTCTTAACCTAGAAAGCTTAAATCTCGGAAGGTAATTGCTTATGGTTCATTATTAAAAACTATTTTGAGGAAGTTTTCTTGAGGAATCCTTTAAAGGAGAGCAAGAAAGACTTTTAAAACTGGAAGCATTGTAATATTTTCTCCCATTTCCTTTACGTTCAAAGATGGCATAAATGTATCCTTCGTTTACTATAAGACAAAAATCAAATCTGTCCAATCGGTAATCTTGGTAACTCAAGAACTATATGCCGTAGAAAGCTGAAATTTTGGTTTTAGGTGTAGATTATTACAAAGAAGATTATTCTTGATTTTGGTATGTATTCGACCAAAGGTTGGAGCTAAGGTTTAATACTGTCAATAAAATGCAGTAATTTAAAAGTTATACATCCAATGAATCTTACATGAAGATATATACCACCATTATACCAATAATAATAATAATACTATTATTATAACACGATAAGACATTTAATCTTTTTACTAGAGGTGTGGTGCATTAAGTTCAATTAAATTATACGTATAAACAAAGGTTAATAATATAGTTTAAATTAAAAATTTATCAAATTAAATTAACAATATTTACGGTATTTAATTTGTTACCACCTCGACTCACTGGAGGCATTTATCTCCGATTCCTGGATGATGTGCTGCCTCAACTCCTCGCAGATGTTTCACTGGATATACGAGGCACGATGTAGTTTCAACATGATGGTGCGTCAGCGCATAACCTGCTGGCAGTTCGCCATCATCTGGATATCACATTTCCGGACAGATGGATCGGAAGGGGAGGACCTGTGTTGTTGCCACCTCGCTCCCCCGACTTCGCTCCACTGGACTTCTACTTCTGGGGTCATTTGAAGCACCTTATTTATGATATGGAGGTCGAATCTGAGGAGGATCTAATGGCAAGTGTCACGATTTAAAGGGAAAATGAATAAATAATTAGCAGAATAGTATTAACGCAGTGGAAAATGAACACACCTGTAGACAGGCCGCCGAGAAGGGGGCGCTGGGCCCATGTACACCCCCTATCACGACTCTAGACAAAGTGAATTAAGCAAAAATGAGAAAAGGGAACACAACACCCTCATTTCAATTGAAGATAAATGTATTAAACGATATTAATTAAAGTGAATACAAGAAAGAGAATAAATCCCATCTCGTAAAGCACCTGTATGAGCACGGGCATCGGTTGGATTACGAAGGCCCGACTATCATGTGTTATGAGCCTGATGCCACGCTTAGGAAGTGCAAGGAATCATTTTTTATATTAATGGATACGTCCTGTTATAACAACACCCTTTCTGTAAAAACTATAGCGGATTACGGGTTCCGAAAAACTTAGCTTTTGTCCTTTCGTACGTATCACCATCATGTCCCCCCTCCCCCATGCTTTGGTTTGGTAAAAATATTTTTTTTTTGTCTTCAGATTCACGGAGGCCCCGGGCGTTCCCGATAGCGGTTTCGCCCACTTTGAATGTTCACTTGCTGATGGAGATTATGACGTCATGCTTGATTCTAGGTTTCCATATATTCTCCTCTCATTTCATGTTATTTCACTTGTAAAGGGCCCGCTGGTTCGGGCCGAAACGTAGTTCTAATTTTTATTTAATTTGTGTTTTTGTAAATTACCCTGTGTGTTGGCCTTTTAATGCTTTTTTAAAGATAAAAAACAAAACCAAACCACAAAGCTTATTTTTTAAACGTTAATCAGTTCTACAACTTCAGGTCTATGTAGCAATTGGCTTTCTCACCGTAGCTCATTTCTTACTCTTAGTTGAACTAAAGTTTGTTCCAATAAATAATTAAGCTGAAGAATGTTTTATCAGGTATTTAAGATAGGGTAAGGTAATTTCGCCGAGTTTTCAAGGTTCTCTGGGTCAGTTCCTCCGATGAACCCTAAAGCGAAATAAAAACACAAGTAAGTTTACTTACAGTTTGTCAATCACCGGCGATTCACATGCGCACATGCTCGCTACCTCTATACGAAGCACTATAACACAGGAGTTCACTTTCTCGGCCTCTATGAACGAAGCGGTGGTCTCCAAATTCGGCGTGGTCAACATTTGGACGGCGAACGATCCTCCATTGTCAATGGCAGGGTCGGCTATCTCCACTCTGAATTCCCGAACCGAGCTATAGAAGTCTCTCTTCCGTTGGAGTTGTCGGTTCGGCAGTTAGCTCAACTCAAAGAGATCACGACGACATGGCACTCAGCTAAGGTGTCCAAAACGGTAGCACAAGGCATGGGGTACGTTCTCGCAAAGCAACGAACACACCCCGCAACTCGAAGTTGCCTGTCTTGTAAATTTCAGTTTCTCTCCTGAACTCAAAATTAACCAATCAGAGTCTAACGCGCGAAACTTGCATAAGTACGCTACATTATAACAGCCAAGCAGACATAGAGTCTAATTCAATTGTCTCGAGAGCCAACTTTGGCTTCATGGGAAAATGTCCAAGCTGTAAAAGAAACTTAAAAGGCACAGGCAAAACGAAGAAAATAATAAAAATAAAAAAAATAGATAAAAGAAATAATTTTTACGTGATTATAAAGAAATCAGCAGTCTCCTAACAATTTAATCCAAAAAAGATAATTAAGATACTTGAATAGATTTTGTAAATAAAAATCAAAACAATTTACGGTATAGTACAAAAGAAGCAAACCAGCACAAATCTAAATAAAAACTAAAATAAATTTTTTATTTAGATTTGTGCTGGTTTGTTTCTTTTGTAATTTATCCTACAGCACGTTAAATATTTGTTGAATTGTATATTTTTTCCTGTTTTTAGTGGGTTAAATGCCTTCATAGCTTCCGCTCCAGAGGAATAAGGCATTATTGTGCTCCCAGTGAATGATTGGCGCCCTGTTTTTGTGAGATCTGCGCATGTATCATCGATTACTCTGGTCAGGCACTTCCGTATGAGTTTATCACTGGACGTCGCCATTACGATAAAGGCTTGTTACTTTGCAAAAGAGCATTGTATTTATAAATAATATATATTTATTTATTTATATAAATACTTATTGTTAGCAACTGGTATTGAAATAACGGTAAATAGTCGAGAGAAGTTTTAATTTGGCGTTATCAACATGTCGTTCTCAGTGAAAACAGACGACGGGCGTCCATTGTGACAGGAAAACATAATTGATCAGCTACCGGAAGGGCTACGCAGTTAAAACTTCCGCCGGTCATCTTTCATTTTGAGGACAATAAGTGTGAATGTTTACACACTTTTTAATTTTCTTGTTTTTCTTGCTCTGGGGGGTCACAGCCAGGTTGGTCGGTGGCCACCAGAAAGGGATCTTGCCTCTCTGCTTGGGTTATCAGGGGAGAGCGGGGTTGGGCTGATGAGTCCCAGAAGGACGAAACGGCCGTTCCCAACTCCTTCCCCATAACTAAAACAGAGGCAATTTCAATTTTTATTTAGATTTGTGCTGGTTTGTTTCTTTTGTAATTTATCCTACAGCACGTTAAATATTAGTTGAATTTACGGTATACATCCTTTTCTTTTTTTTTTTTTTTGAGGGATTTTACCATGGTGAGCACACTGGCTCGGAATGAACAACACGAAAACAATTCATCCGAGAAACTAACAACGGAAATTTTTAGATTGGCGCCCACGTTAATGTAATTGATATACATCTCCCGAAGAAGGCCCGAGGCACCGGGCCGAAATATCGAGCGAACCCGGCCACGGAGTCAGAAAATTCCTCAAAAAAAAAAAAAAAAAAAAAAAGGATCTACACTGTATCAGGTCCCACTCCTCCTTCAGAATCAAACTATCAAAACAATATTTTTACCCTGGCTCTAGTAACTGCATTTACACAGTATATACATTTTAAAAGTTTTTTACATTTGTTGAGGGCACCACAACTTTGTAGCACCTCAGCCACCAAGAAGAGTAAGTACAGTCGTAGCCACATCCATGTTGTTATCTTCAAGAATGTGATATGTTTGTGGATCCCATGAAAAAAGTGCATGTCTCACCCACTTTCTAATCAATCTTGTTTATATGGATTTTAATAAAACTACTTTTACTGAAGAAAGCAATCGAATCATTTCATGTCAAATGAACATAGAAGTATCACAAAATATTTTTTAAAAATTACAGAAAATGAAGGGGGGGGGGGCAGGAAATTAATAGTTTTCAGGCATTTTTATGTAAACCTTTAAGTAAATAAAAAATATTTACATTGAAATTTTCATATTAAAAAAAATCTAGCTATGAATTAAAATTTATGAATTCATAAACTTTGGTTTCTAATAATGGAAAATATGAATAAAACTCAGTTTTCAAGCATTTTTCTTTTATAGGTGCATACTCTGATCACACTTTTTTTTTAATCGTATTAGGCAACTGAGTAAACAAAATACTGTCGAGTTTATGATAAATGATCATTTATTTTATGTCTCTGTTTTACATTGGTTATTTATTTATTTATATACAAAAAAAATAAGTAATCTCATTATTTTAATTTATTTTTTACAGATTTACTAAAAAATATGATCGAAAAATATTCTTTGAGGAAAATTTTTAAAATGTGTCTTAATTAATTATTTATTTACTTTGTCTATTTTACTGATGTCTATTTTGTGCAAATTTTATTATTAATACTAAGTGAATAACATTTTTATTCCTTTGTAAAATGTTTCTACGCATGTGTCATTCTTATAGTTTAATCCTTCATAAGCCAGCAGTTGACCGGCGGGAATTGACTAATTGCCCCTTTTTATTTTTTTATTTATTTTTGATGTTTTTTTTTTATATGAAGGGTCATTCCTATGTTTACTTGTCTTTTGTTTATATTTTCTTTGATATCACTGAGCTGCAGACACTGGGTGAATCCAACTGAAGAAAGGTAATAACCTTGAAACAGACTGTCCTGGATTCCCGGTGTCAAATATTCCAAAAGTAGCTCAGTGATTTTATTTATAGTGCGTTTTTAATCCCTTTGTAACTAAAGTCCTCACGCTCAAAGATGAATCTCCCAGAATGCAAAGCAGATTATAGATTGTCCTTTCCTGGCCCTTCGCTAACATTGAAATAGAAGAGAAGCGACCTCTTCTATTTCAATGTTAGCGAAGGGCCAGGAATGGACAATCTATAATCTGCTTTGCATTCTGGGAGATTCATCTTTGAGCACGAGGACTTTAAAGTTAATGTACTATTAACATTAGAGATTTAAACTCATAAACAAAAAAAGGCAAGCTTTTCTTTTGGAACCAAAGGTTAACCCATCAGCTATTAACTAATCTATTTATTTACATCTTGAAACCGTTGATCATCAAGATAAGCTGATAAATCACAAAAGTGGAATTTGGATGTAGTTGATCCCAGAAATACAACATAAAATAAATTAACTAACTAAAACTTAGATCACAAAAGAAAAAGAAAAATTAATTTCCTTACACAAAAAAAAGCTAGAAATGGCATAATTATTTACACGTAATTGAAAGAGATTTTAAATAATATTAATTAATTGAAAAAAAAAAAAATTACAAAAAAACTTTTCTATTTTTTCCTACAAATAAAGTCATTAAAAATTCCCACGGAAAAGCATTAGAAATCAATGGATTTCTATGATGTATTTATCGATGAATATTAATCCTTTTAATCTCTTTAATTTCTTATGATTTGATATTAGTAAAATTAATCCATTTGACAACTTACCTAAGTAGTGCGATTTGATTTTTTTTTTTTTTCAGAATATGGAAAATTCCTACTGTTTGCATTCAGAAGATATTATAATTTTAAAATAAATGTAAGCTTTTTATTTTTGTCATTTTCATTACATTTGTCAATACAAAACAAAAACAAAAAATCATAAATTTTAAGAATAGCATGCCTTAAGTTCGAAAGGAACTTTGTTTCAAAAAAGTTTAGTTGTGTGTTTGTCTGTTGTTATCTACGTTTTGAATTAAACAGATAAGATATTTATACTTTTTTTTTTACAAAATAGAATTAACGCATAGATCTTGATTACTTAACTCAAAAGTAGATAAGAAACAATTGTAATTATTACCATTAAACGGAGGAACGAAAACAATTCTCGTCTACCAACAGAATTATCTATATTACTAAAATCTTTTATTTTTCTGTCTGTCGGTCCGGCGCAATTTCCTGTGAGAATGGAAAACAGAAATAATTTTTATAATTAAACGTCCGCAACGGGGTTCAAACCTGCAATCTTCTGATCCGTAGTCAAACGTCTTATCCATTAGGCCACGGGGACTACAATTCAATTCTAATAGTTTTTTGACTTACGTTTCCCCCCCCCCCTCAATAATGAATGTATTCAACCTTTTTTTTTTTTTAATCTCAAGATTGTTTATTTATTTCCGATCCGTCTGTTTATTTGTAATTCGAAAATGACAAGTAGAACTATAATTGCCGAAACGTTGCAATATTTTAAATGTAATATTCTTATTTAAAGAAATTGTATGTGGTATAGAAAAACAAGCGCGTGTACACGGGGGATGGCCTAGTTAATTACAAAATCTTGTCTTAGATTTATTGAATAAAAGCTTAACGTGAGTTAAAAATTTACATTTATTTGAATAAGAAGTCACCAAACACAAAAATTTGTTAAAAAAGTTTATGTAATAAAACTATTTTAAAAATACATTACAGTAAAACCAGGTCGAGAACTTTCGGAAACTGTGCGTTTCCCTTGTCAATAAAAAATAAATAAATAAATAAATAAATAAATAAATAAAAATTTAATTTACATAAACTTTTTTAACAAATTTTTGTGTATTTGATGACTTCTTATTCAAATAAATATAGATTTATTGAAATGAACCATGAAATTGTTAATCTATTATTTACTAATAAATAATAAAAATAAGTAGAATATGTAATCAAACAGTAAAGTTCTAATGATTTATATCTCTATTCCAGTACATTAAAATAAATGCTAACAGATTACTCCTAAAATTTGCATTTTAGTTTGGGATTTTGTTTTTATTTTAGAGAAGATTTAATGTTACAAATTACATAACAAATAGATGGATTTTGAAAGATTATGATAAGAGATTTTTTTTTTATTATATATTAGTTTGAAATTACGATTTCCCTTCCAAGAACTTAGATTGTCTAACAATGTAATTTGAAATGTATTTTTTCAAACTTTTCTTGAGAGAATTCCTTAAAGCTCTGCAAAAATTCATCAGACCCCATCCACAAAGAAACGTTTTTGCTTCTGAAATACATATTTAATATTCACATTTGTGATATCTGGATAGTCACCCAATAATCTTTAAAAGTATATGAATTTCAGTATATTAACATCAAATTAAAATATACAGAAGTTATACAAGTTAAAATTATTATGCTGGTTAAAAGTTTTTCAGTACATAACAATTTCTTTTTTTTTTTTTTTTAAATTAAACCTTACATCAATAAGACTCATGAGATGTGAATGCCTTCTTCTCATGATCACAGAAGCAACGGCTACTGAGGAAAAGTGATATTAATAGTTCTCTGCTTAATCTGGTAGGATGCTCAAATGCCAGTCAATCTTCGCAATGTATTTGGCTCACTCGCAGTATCTTAATCTCTACATTACTTGACATTTGGCCATTCTACCCAGTCAAGTAGCATTCAAGTCACGTGAAAATCAGCATAGTATAGCATAGTATCAGTATAGTGTGGGTGTACTATTCATTTGAAATTGCTGATGATGTGGCTAAAAGATTCATATTGTACAGCAGACTTTGAAAAAAGCTTTTATGTAGGACAGGGGCGTATATAAGGGGGGGGGGGGCCGAGGGCCCCCCCCCCCCCCCCCCTTTTTTTTGGGTTGAACAGATAGGTTTCCATGGGGTGTCTACGTAATTATATTAATCTTGCCCCCCCCCCGAAAATATATTCTATATACGCCACTGATGTAGGGTATTGTATGAAGGGAGATACTATCCAAGATATTTACAATTTGTAGGAGTAGCTGTAAATATGATGTTCCAAGAGTATATGTATGTATGTATGTAATGAAGGTGGGTGGCAGAAGCCAAGCACTGCGACCAGAGGTCTATTGTACTATCCCACGGAATATGGACAGATGGAGAGAAAGACCGAGAAAGTATGGTGGGAGAAGTGCAGGGGAAACGGGAGAACCCCGAGAAAACCTGCCCAGCGCGGATCGTCCACCATCACGAAACCACATGAGAACCGAACTCGGGACTCAGATTCCAAGAGTATAAGTATTAGCAATGAGAGGTATTTGTGCTTCATGGATACTCATGGTGCAGATAGTTATCTATGCAAGTCATAGATATATGAAAAGCTAAGAAACATCTGATCATGGAAATTAGCCAGGAACAAAAGCAGCATTACCCTGACTTCCATTGAAGAATGCTTATATTTGGTATTCCAAAGCAGTTGTTCAGTCATTGTACTCATATTTTTGCTATAGTACAGGAATACATCTTTAAAGTCTTAATGATGTGTTCTAATAAAACATAGGCAACTAATAACTGCTGTTTACTTGAAGAAAACGAAAGAAAAGCACACAATTCAAAATACCAATTGATTTTTATTTTACATAAAAAAATAATTAAAATAACCGAGCAGTTTTAACTGGCTTTCCATTATTTTTTTCTACATTGATTACAAATGTTTCCGACCCATAAGCATATGATATCTCCATCGAAGTATGAGTTTTGTATCCAGTGAAGACACTTTCATTACGTCCAGAAAACTGCAAATACAGAAAAGTACAAGAAGTCAATAAAACATTAATAAAAATCCCTAAATAAATTAATGAAATTTTCTATTCTTTATTTCACTTTTTTTTAAAGTCATATAGCAGATCACACGAACAGCAATGATGAGCAGAATGCCTTAGTTAGATTAAACCTTTACAAAATTTTAAAAACAGATCATGTCATTACTTTTTATTACTATTTTGAACACCTTGTCTGATATTTGTATTTTATTAATCATGAAGTCTATTTGCATGTTTTAGTTCCCTTCTCGTGTCCACTTGGTTTGTCACAGATTCATATCATGTTGAGTTGGTTTGGAGTTGTTTCTAGTAGCCTAACAACCTTTGTTTTATTTTTCCTTATCTCTTTTAAGTTCTTGCAATTTAGCCTCACTGGACAAAATTGCATTTTCTCATTCTCATTATTTGAAGTCTTTCTTTACTCTGTGAGCTTTAATAGCCTCTTGTTTTGAAGACATTTACTGCATTCACCATGGAACACTGTAATTCCTTAAATGCCAGATTCTGAGTTTCAAAGTTATTATCAAGGGTCAACCTTTGGGTCACATTTGATAGAAGATATCGATTGGATTAACCAAAGTTGCTTAAATGATTCTCCTTTAATGTTTAGCTCTATATCTTAGGGTTATCCATTATCTAAATAACGAATAGAGGATATACCTCTTGCCTGCTATTTACAGTGAATGTCATTTCATGAGTCATTCAGACAATAATGTACTTCATGTATAGATTCAAAACTACAGCAACATATAATTCTTTAATAAATAGTTGGTTTGCAATATATTGGTAATTTGAGCCAGTTCAAGAGGTGGATCAATCAGGAAAATAGTCCAAAAGGAGGTAGTCTTTTACTTTTTGAAAGTGAAACATAGTAGAAATTTATCAGCTTGTGAAGTTTTCCGAGAAAGATATTATGAGTATAAAGAATGCAGGTTATTGGTTAACAATAATAGCAGATTATAATGATTAAAATCTATCGTGAAAAAGCTTTTATGACCATTCCAGAATAAGTGTTAACAGTACATTTGCACTTGGTTCCTTGGACACTAATCATGGCCCATTTAATGATAATAATGGCATGTTCCTGCAAATGATTATTCTTAGTCTTAGAGTACATGAAATGATTGATTCATTGAACAGTTAAGGAAACAAGCCTGTTTTGGTATAAAAGAATCTTGGATTCTCACAATGAAAATATGTGAAAATGAGTACGGTATTTTAAAATAACAAAAAAACACACTATAGTATCAACATGAAACTTCTGACATAAAAGTTTTGTTCAAAATAATGTAGTTAGGCAAGAGATTATTCAAAGAAAGTAGAAATGCTTCTGATAACTATGGCAAAAAATTAAAATTATCCAAATGTATCGAAGATACCAATTCTAAAGTAAGGTTTAAAGTCTGCAATTGTTCTTTTAGGATGAACTTACCTCTTAGTGAGTTCCTGCATAACCTGACGATAATGCTCTGGATTTTCCTTCCGTAGTGTCTGAGATCCAGACCAACTTTCAATCACACCACACAAACCAGCCACTGTACTTTCTACATCATCAAAAATCGAATCTTCTGTTTCCCTGAAGTGTATAAAAAAAAGAAATGCTTAATACAGACAGGGAGACAAATTTCACACACAGAAATTGGCATATTAGAACTACCATTAATACGCAGAATAGGTCCTACAATTTTTTCATTTACAATTCAAATAAAGTTTGCAATCCTTTACTAATGCAAAGGCATGAAATTTAATTATTTGTTTTGGGGATACTCATAGGAAAGAATAACCAATATTACACTTCCATTTTATTTCCCTTTCTCTTATTTTTCCAGGAAATGAACAAAGTATAACAGAAATGAATTTCATGCACCATTATTGTCCTCCAAATGAGAGTTGGCCGGCGGAATTTTGAACTGCGCAGTCCTTCCGGTAGCTGATCAATTATGTTTTCCTGTCAAAATGGACGACGGCGCGGCGTCTGTTCTCACTGAGAAAGTATAGTTAACTTATAATAGGCTAACGTTTAATTATCGGAGAAGTTGTAATTTAGAAAAATACTTGTTTATTTAAAGAATTTCATTTATAAATTATGTCTCTTAGATTTTAGGTTTTGAAAGTATCCCTTCACAGAGGCAAGTATTTCTCTTGCTTGACGAAGAGTCCTTCCAGGCTATTTTTCTCCGCTGACATGTTGATAACGCAAAATAAAACTTCTCTCTAACATTTAGCATTATTTCAATACTAATCGCTAATAATAAATATTTTAATGATTTATAAATACAATTCCCTTTTGATAAGTAACCAGCGATTAGCAGAAGGGCAGATTCGTGTCAGAAGATCAGACGGAAGTAACTGACCAGACTAATCGATGCTACATGCGCAGATCTCACAAAAACAGGGCGGCCAACTCTCATTTGGAGGAGAATAACTTCTTACAGAGAGAAAATCCACTTGTTTCAAGTTGAGATCTTATTATTTGGAGAGTATTTCAGTATTTTATTTGGAGAAGAAATTAAGTGAGAAAAATAAAATATCTGTAACATAGGATTTAACTTTGGAGGAGGACAAATTACAGAGCAGATCTCCTACAGCCAGAAAAAGAAAGTCTTGAAATCAACATTTTGAAAGGAACGGGGGGAGGGCTCTCAATCCTATGCTACACATTTTGAAATAAGGAAGGGGGAGGGTGCAAGGCCTCTTGGCCTTCTTCCTAAATAATCCTCTGCCAGTTAAACAAAGCTGAAAATTGACTTGCACCAGCCTTTGATAATCGTCTATGGGAATAGATGTGAGTAGATTTCTGAGCTCTTATTGTGTGATTATACATTAATGGATACTTTGTAGTATAATATTGGGGGGGTGGAAATCATCAAATCATGTGATCTATACAGCACAACAACACAATCATTTTAGATTAGGGATGGACGGTGTTAGAAAAAAAAACGGTTTTAGATTAATCAGCTAATGGAAGGAAAAAAATTAACCGAGTAGATAAATTAAGTGAAGCAAAAATGTTTTGTTTTGTTTGTTTTTTTTTGAAAAACGGTTATTTAAAAGGTGTTTGGTTTTTTTTTGTTTTTTTTTTTTTGTTAATCGAAGATTCTGTCTTTCAGTAAGTTATAATGTAATCATGTTAATGTCTCTTTTCTTCTGTCATGTCCTCACCTTGAAGATGGTCTCCCGTGGGAGATTGAAACCGTCGGTGGTAAATTAATTATTTTTTTTTATTATTATCCACCTTGTGCATTCTCTTGTTTTCCTCATTTACTTACAATGTAATCATAAAGGAATTCTGAATGGGATATGTTATTTTTATAAGTGAATGAAGGAATGCAGCTTTTTTGTTTTAATAAGAGTTGTTTTAGGTTAGCAGGTTATTAGAAACAAATTAACTCAGTTAAAAGAGAGAAAAACAGTTATAAAAAAGAAAAAGAAATAATTATTTAAAAAAAAAAAAGATATTTTTTTAATATGCTACGTTTTTAAGACTGATTAAAAAGTATAAAATAATTAGTATAAAAAGTATAGCGAAAAACGTGGAGCGAATGCAATAGATAATTGAGAACGTATGGATAGAGTGTATATTATCCTGCGCTCACGTTTTTCGTTAAACGAAAAAAAAAAGAAAAGAAAGTTTAAAGAAAAAAAAAAACAGCTATAAAAAAGAAAAGAAAAAAAAATCCAACAGTTTTTTGTTTGTTTTTATTTCAATTCAAATTATCTCTTTAAATATGTTATAATGTAATCATAAGAAAATTTTGAATTTGGCAGTTTATAAATGAAGGATTTTTTTTTAAAGCGAAGGATGGGAGGTTTGGGATATCTTTGTTATCAATATCAAACTGATCATCAGAATAAATAATATAAAAATGGACGTAAAGGTGTTCCACTGTAAGCCTTGCTGGCTCTTGTGGGTGCAGGAGAGTAAAGCCGTGCGAACACCACGCAACTTTGCTGCAATTTAGTCGCGCGATTTTGACGTCACGAGTTGATATAAACTTTTGTCAAGCGCGAACACGATGCAACTCGGATATGCAACTCGAAAATGCAACCGACCCATGACAACGCAGATTTTAAATATGTCACGTATGACGTCAAGCAAAATTCGGTTATGTCGTTTCAAACATAATATAAGAATGAATGATTTGCAACATATGATAAATATTTTTTTTAAATTATTAGCCGCTATGGAATTTAATTTCATGTTATTATTTCGAATCAAACGTAACGAATGACCAACAGCCAATAAGAAACCATGCTCCCCCAGAAACAATGACGTCATAACTTTTGCATTACTGCGTCAGCAGCCTTCGCGTTTGCCAAACCCGATGTGGAAAACCCGAAAAAAATCGAGGTTTTGAAACCTCTCTGATGAATTCTGCCGCATACAATTACTGCATTTCAGTATAAACTTTATTTATGCATGAAAGAAACTCGCAATACTCTGATATTAATTGAGTTTGAGCCTGTCTTCAAAACGAATCGACAGATATAATTTTCGACGCCATTTTTTTCATGGGCGTGGTTTCACAACTGACGTGTTCCAACGCTGTCCTGTGATTGGGTAATCCCCAGTAACGTCGATGCAACTTTCAGAGTTGCAGGTGTCAATGCAACTCGAGTTGGATGACAAAAGTTGCAAATAAATTGCATATAAAAGTGCTAAGTACTTTCTATATCAACTCGTGACGTCAAAATCGCGCGACTAAATTGCAGCAAAGTTGCGTGGTGTTCGCACGGCTTTAGGCTCTCAGTAATTCTCGACCAATAGGATTACTTGAGGCTGGATATTTAGCCCGAGTAATAAACCTAATAACCATTTGACAGAGGGCTGGGTGAACCCTAAGGTCCATCTGTCAGAGAAACAATTAAAAAAAAAATTCTTAATGACTGGGTTTTTTTTTTGGCTTTACTTAAGTTTTCAAGTATATTTTAACCGATTATTCACTGGCATCTGATAGACTATTTTAAACAATATACATCTATTACTCGGTGACGACATTCTAATTTCCGTATTTGTACTTCATCCCGGGTTTTTCTGGTTATGCTGACAAATAACTAATTAGTTAGGTTACGTGGAAAAAAATAAATAAACGGTTAACCGAAACAAAATTACGTTCATTTTTGAAACGGTTATTTTTGTCCATCCCTATTACAGATCGATTTCGGTTTTTTTCATGGTCTTGTGATTACCTAAAGAAATTCATCATAAAAAGAATTTATAGTTCTCTGATATGGGAGTAGACATCTGCGTACTAAGTTGAGATAACAAAAGAATAAATGGAATCTATGTTGGTTTTATGGTTTTACAAATGCTATCTAAATTTCAAAAAGGCCAAAATAACAAATTGGTTTCTTTTTTTTTAACTGAACACAATTTGCTTTCACCTTTTTTTATTTTGTAAAATCAAAGGACTACTATAATCTGTCCAAAGTTTGGTGGCATTTGAAGAGATCCTCCCTCCTTCGCACCGCCACGCCCACAAGCAATCAGTCGACCTCTAATCCTACCATCTTCTTTCTTTTTATCTACTGGGCCTTTTTCTACAAAATACTTTTTTTAAACTGTTACTTTTCCTTAATTTTTATTACAATTATTAAATTCTACATGTCAATCCGTACAAAAAGAGCCCAAACACGGAGCAATTGTGATAATTCTAAGCATTTTAATGGTCAGTGGGTTAAAATATAATTATATAAATGTATCGTTTATATTTTTTAACCCACTGACCATTAAAATGCTTAGAATTATCACAATTGCTCCGTGTTTGGATTCTTTTTGTACGGATTGACATATAGAATTTAATAATTGTAATAAAAATTAAGTAAAGGTATCAGTTAAAAAAAAGTTTTGTAGAAAAAGGCCCAGTAGATAAAAAAAGGAAGAAGACATGCCGCTGGTAGGATTAGCGAGGATTAGCGGTCGACTGATTGCTTGTGGGCGTGGCGGTGCAAGAGGGGATGATTTCTTCAGATGCCACCAAACTTTGGACAGATTATAAAAGCACGGATTGGATATATTTGAACTTAATATACTTTACCTCACTGTCTCTTCTGCAAATGGGATTGAAACATTCCGATACTTTGTATTTGTGACGTCCACTTTCTTGTTCCAATAATTGCGTAATGTATCTGTAAAATGCTATTAGAATCAAATAAGAATTTAATGATTAAAAATATGAACAGTTCATTCGTAACGTTATTAATGAATCATAATAAATCATTGATATACAGGGCCGTATTTACCTATAGGCCGACTAGGCCCGTGCCTAGAGCGCAAAATTTATTAAGGGCGCCCTTAGAGCGAAATAAAGGATCTTTTACATCACTTCCAATCTATACAGTAATAAATACAAAAAAAAAAGAAACTATCATCTACATTAACATATAGACGCCCCGAATCGCTTCGTCTGCCGGGCACGGTTCCCCCCGACCCTTCAATATACCTCGCCGTCCTAGAAGAAGGGGGGGGGGGGGGAAGAGGAGGGGATGGAATTGCTGGGGGCGTCCACGGCAAAAGTGCTTAGGGAGCCCGAGCTCCTAAATGCGGCCCTGTTGATACATAAAATATTTCTAATGAGTCCAGGTAATGATAATCAAAAATGCTTGTTATTGAATGTTTCTTAATTTTTACTTATGGTGAAACCGGAGATTACGGTATCAGGCTGTTTTGGACTACGGTCGAGTTTTGACAAAATTGCCGCCTTGACACTACTTTTACGATATGAATTAGTTTTTCAATTAAATAGTGAAAAGGAGACTGAGATTTGCTTATTTAAAAATAATTTTGCTAGATCTTTTACTAAAAAAACTAACCCTCATCTGGCTAACTGCGATTTCAGATAAATAGTATGCACCATCATGTATCCCTGCGCGGATGTATCCTTACGAAGACTGTGATTGGCAGATACCGTATTCTCCGGTTTAGCCTTACTTTTAATTAAAGTAGATCTCGTTGATTCTAATAACTTTATATGACTATAGACTACTAAAACTCAGCGAAAAATTTCATCATTTCAAATCACTAAAACAATTTTAAGTGTGTATCGATTACTTGCAGACAAATAATGAATTAAAAGTTTTATTCATTGAATTCATGCGATTTGAAAAACTTTAATCAAACAATTAAATGAGTTCAAGAATTTCTTATTTAATAAAATACTCTCGTCTTTGCACGACTCCAGGATATTCGATACACTCTTAACGTAAAACTAGTTCGATTTTGATTGTAATAAAAACTTGTTCGAAAGTAAAGTTGTGCGATATTGTTAATAATTCTGTGAAAGTTTTCACATTTTCGGGAAGATTGAAAATAAAAAGAATGTTACAATATAAAGAAATGTACATCCCAGTTGTAAATTGAACTTCCTAGATTCTGAAGAAAAAGTCCAATTACACTTTTCAGTGAATTATCTTACAAAATATAGACATACCCAGGATTTTGGAATGGATAGAGTTATGCCAGAAACGTCTATCAAAGTCTTGTAGTGTCTCTTTTAGGTCCTTTTTTAGTTATGCGTATTTCACTTTATTGCCAATAAAATATTTTTATAACATATAGTCTGTATTTAATTACAAGGAAAGCTCAAAATTATCAAGAAAATGAAATTATAATCGTGATTTTATTTAAAAAAGATGCATATACAGGGTGTTTCGGAAATGGTAGACAAAGCGAAGAGATACAGGTTCCAAAGGTCATTTTGAGTCGAAAATGTTCTATGACATTTTGTTGTACGGGCAGTAGTTTTAGAGTTAGGAAATGAATGCTTTGGGAATGGTCCTTAAGCAAAGAAAGCTGTCACGTTAGAAAGTATAAGTAAATAAGGCATTTCCTTTAATTATTATTATAGCCGTTTTCAGCCAGGACATTTGTTATCCGGATTGCTGTTTGTAATAAACCTTTACCTTATTTACTTAGGCCTACAATAATTATATATATATTGTTTTAGGATAGGAACTTCATATATTACTCTGCTGTTTATGTTATGCTTTTTATTTTTATTTTTAAATTAATAAACCATTTGTGATTTCTGCCAATTTTAAACTGATTACCGTAGCATGCGTTTTTTTTTTTCTAGGAATAGGTTTAGTGTTTCATATCAACGCATTTAACTATATGCAATATTAATGTTTAAGAATATGTTTTGTTTTCATTACTTGCTTATATGCGTTTTATCTTAATATCTAGACAATAAGTTTTCAGTCAAAAGATTTATTTCTGTGAGGCGCAGACAGTACGGAAATCTATATCTTAATGATTTACGAGGATAATGCATTATCTTTAGTTAATATAATAACATAGGTTAGGATTGTAATCTTGTTTGTGGTGGTTTTAAATGAGCACATCGCAATCGATTCATCTTCAACGAACGCTATCATTATCCGCTGCGCAGAGCTCTTATGTTAGCTGAGTAACGCCATTTTCTTTAGAGATAAAGGATACCGAACTTGGAGAATATCTTAATCGGCAGATGTTTGATTCCTATTCCCACATTTCCCGTCTTAGAGCAACGATATTATTTTCGTTTCTTATTTAGTTGCTTTGCCACTGTTGTCAATGGATACAAACTAAGCTATCAACTCCCTATCTGCTATCAACTCCCTAGCTCTCGAAAGACCACGTGTCATCATAGAATCAAGAATTTTCAATAATATATTATATTTGATGTAGAGAAAGGAAGAAATATAAAAGAATTCAAATTGTAAATTATAAAACAAGACTTAAAACCGAATTATCACTTACCCACTGAATGAAAGACTGATAAACATATTTTCCAGATGTCTAATCAGTTAGTTGGGAAATAGAGAGAGAAAAACTTACCTTTTTCACGATCTCAAAGAGCTGTTCCGAAACATCTTTATAGATTGGTCGTGGTATGCTATAACCGTACAACGCTAAAACACCACCAGGCTTAAGCACTCGATCAGCTTCGGCCATAAATGGTTCAACATCAAACCAGTGAAGAGCATTGGCAGCTGTAATCAAATCCACTGAGCAATCATCAACCGGAAGGGATTCAGCTACACCGACCCTATAAATAGAGTTTGAGAGATTAATAGAAAGATACCTAAAATTAAGGAAGACTAACATATCAATGACAAGGAAATCAATATCTACAGAGCAGGCTTCTGGTGTCCGCACAAAACAACACAACACATAAGACAAAAGACAAACAAGAAAAAAAAAATATTAAAAATAAAGCAAATCTCAGTTTTTCTAGATTCAGCAGTTGGAGGATGCGCAAGGTAGAATTGCACCTTTCCCACACTGGCCGTCAAAGATCCAACCAATATGTTCCAGTCCATTTCGCAACTCCCCTTGGCATTGCTCAGCAGAAACCGCAGGGATTGCTTGTGAAAATTGTGCTAGCAGTGAAACGCCTTGATGTCAAACATCATTGAAGAGCCCTCAGTGGAGCTTCAGTGACGAAACAGTCAACCTTATGGGTGCTGCAAGAAGCACTGTGTCAACTGTTATGACAGGTTAAACAAAACATGGTAAGACGTCATTTGAGAAGCAGAACAGTGGGCGATAGTCAAAGCTCACCGACATGGATAGACGGGTGTTGAAGCAGATAGTGACCCGACAGCACAAGACAAGGGTGTCCCAGATAACCTCCGATACGAACACCCATCTCCAAAATTCCGTATCAACCAAACTATCCAGCGGGAACTGCATGTTGCGGACATTCATGGCAGAGCGGTTATTCCAAAACTGTTGGTGACACCTCGGAGTGCGTTGAAGCGACGGCAACTGGGCGAGGACAGACACTGGACACAGCAGCAGTGGGATCTGACTACTCTGCATTCATATTATTTCAGACTGCTGGACGTGTTTATGTGGGGAGAACACCCGCAGAGATCTTTCATGTTGGCTGCCTCTTTCCTACTGTTAAGCATGTAGGGGGCGCTGTGATGAAATGGGGTGAATGTCTTGGTGTAGTCTGGGACCACTTGTATTCCTGCATGGGAAGGTCACAGCACAGCATTATCTCAGCATTATGGGCGATCATCTCCATCCTGTGCTGCAGACTGTGTTCCCTGGCGAACGATCTCTGTTCCAAGATGAGAACGCCCCCATTCACACTGCTTGATGTGTCTAAGCATGATTCGATGAGCACGAATATGACGTGTAACATCTCGTGTGGCCTCCTCAATCTAATGATTTTAACATAATCGAACCTTTGTGGGGTATTTTGGAGGTCAAAGTGCGTGATAGGTTTCCCCCTCCACGCTTTCTGAACTAGAGACCACTCTGCAACAGAAATGGCTGCGTCATCCCTTAAACATTACGCATGACCTGTATTTCTCCATCTCATGTTGGATGCAAGTTGTGATTCAGGCGAAGGGTGCGCCAACACTCCACTAATAAAGATTTTCTATAGTTTACAGGTGTTCATATTATTTTGTCGAGCCCCTGTAGTGTATGGTATTTCCATCAATTAATGAAATACAAGTAACTTTTTTTAACATAAATACTACATTACCCTCAATAAATTCTATGTATTGTATTTTAAACTGGTAAACGGATTTCCCTCTTCAAATATATATAGCAAAAAACATGAGTACAAACATTGCAGACAAATTAATATATTGTAGATCTTCGTGTCAGATAAGCATTTCTTTAGTAGAAGGTATTTTACTAAAGTTTATTTCTGATCAGATTTGATATCTGCTAATTACAATTACTTAGCAACTTAATAGATAAGTTTCTAAGACGTCATTATAGGAAAGAATCAAAATGGTTCTCATTGAAGGGTTTCAGGGTGAACAAAACACAAGCAACATTGTTAGATTGCTTATGTGATTCATAACAATGTCCTTAGATTAACTGCAATTTCAAGATTAAACAATTCTGCACAACTCAATGTAGAGTTAATATTAAGGATAAAACTTCAAGAGAATATTCATATCTGCTAGCAATCAAGGCGTTCTGTCTTATTCAACTGTGATATCTCACGTGTACTGAAACATTATCTGGGGAGATTAAAAAAACTTGAACAGTAAATAGGACTGTAATCACTATGCTGACCGATTGTTGTCAAGTGAGATTTCTTGACATATTTGTCAAATGAACAAAAACTAAAAGATATCTATTTTATGAAATTAAAATTTTATATGTATGTACATCTGAAGATGTAAGAATGAAGGCTCTGCAAATGAGAGGCAAATTAAAGCTATTTCAGCGACTATTCCTTAAACAAATGTGCGATGTCCCGCTTTTTTTTTTTTTCTTTTCTGTAGTTATGTGTCAAATATCATGGACATCGATAGTGTAATTGCTGAAATCATAAATCATAACTATTTTTTTGTTTTACTGAAAGGTGTCTTCAATAAGACGCAAAGTATGCTGGCTAGGGGACTGCAATGCTAGATTGGCCCTAACAACATTTAAAACAACCATTCATAAAACATTCATTCAGATCTTTCATATAAAGATTACAAAAAAATATGCATTGTTCCTTTAAGTAGAAGGTTCTTTTTAAACCATTCAAAATTTATTCAAACGAAGATTAAGGATTGAATATAGGAGTGCAAGATATCAATCAAATCAAAGGTAAGGGTATGTAACAGTCTATAGTGAATATATCAACACCGGACATAATGGCACTGATGACTAGGGTTGGCGCGGGCTGTCCAGGCTCGTACAAATCGACACAAGAGCAACGCCGGCGCAGATTACATCACGTTCAATGTCGGAGCAGCAGCTAGATGCTTCAACGAGCGAATGTACAGCATAAGCTACCAGTACATATTCTAGGTTATGACAGCCGATTATTAACTATTCACTACTCGTCATCGGACATTGTTCCTCGTCTGGTGCCATAAACATCAAAATTGAAGCTCTGCAGAATGACGCCGAATCGTGTGGTCAGATGGATGCTGCCGGTCTGATGGTAGGATGCGACTGTGGCATCGATAGCATGAGACCAAGGCGCCGATCTATCAAATAGGGTTTGTTCAAGGAGGTGGTGGCTCTGTGATAGTTTGGGGTGTCTCATTAGATCCCTTAGTGTGTCTGGAGAGCTCCTTAAATACTGTGAACTATCAGAATGTTCTACATCTTTTCATGATCTTCGCACAACCTGCAGTCAATGGTGTGTCTCAGCAGATCAAAGCGCTGCCCTATCGGGCTACTACCACCCAGGTATGGCTCGAGGACAATCATCTGAGTTTGGGACCAACCAGTGGCCCACAAAGTCTCCGGATTTAAATCCTATCGAATATCTTTGAATGCCATTGAGCAATACATCACACTCATGAATCCGGCACCGACGTTCTAAGTCGGAGTCGCAGACAATGGTAGAACAAACATCTCAACAACCCTCTAGCATAGGACTGTTATTCGCGCTAGAGGACGACCGAAACTATGTCGATCTCTAATGTTTGGTTTATTCAAGATATATCTAACGAACCCTAAAGCTATCCCTGTTGTGAGGAGAAAGTGGTTTAACTTGTTGAACTTTGATCATCCAGCTTCAGAATGAACTCAAAAAGCTCAATTTTAGATTACGACTGAAGGAACTGTGTGTTAACACAACCAGTGATGCATCAGGGCATAAAATCTGATGGCAAACACAATAAATCAATCGTTCATTTGCAATGGTGCTTTTCTGCTATTTAAAATGTCTTACATCAATAACAGAGTTCTTTAAAGAACATTGCTGATTAAAAAATGTATTGTGGATAATTATTGATTCACTTTCGAAGTTAACGAAAAAGCAAACTATCAATGAAATTAGCAGTGCCAATATAATATGAATTTCCTTACTTGAATGATACATTAGCAGCCTTGTTATTCGATCTTGCATCTTCGATTAGAGCTTCACTGACGTCTACGCCAACAACATTTTTGAAGAAAGGCGATAAAATATCCGTGCTCTGACCTGAACCACAAGCGATGTCTACGGCAAAGTCAAAAGGAGGATTTTTCTGAAATAACAGATGAAAATTCAAAAATATTTATAAGAAAAATTTAATGAAGAAATTTATAGACGTATCTGTACAGATGGGAATGTTC
Organism: Thereuonema tuberculata; assembly: GCA_023159025.1. Lineage (NCBI taxonomy): Eukaryota > Metazoa > Arthropoda > Chilopoda > Scutigeromorpha > Scutigeridae > Thereuonema > Thereuonema tuberculata. Next base: position 33,657,379 of record JAFIDM010012231.1, read on the forward strand.
GCATACATTAACAACAAACTAAAATTGTTATCTAAACACCTGATCCTAGACTTGTATATATGTAACGTCATAGTAATCGTTGATACGATTTTATATGTATATCTTCGCTTTGCAAGTCCATCGATTTTCATATATCTAATTTCATCAGTTACCATGTTCAAGGAGTTAATAGTGTTTTCGAATTAGAGAATTACGCGTGGGTTTTCTTCTTTATTGAAATACAAGTGGATGAGTATATAGTAAATATCACAAGCAATTCATTTGCAATTTCATTTTTACCATTCAAATTTTAGCACAAGAGCAATACTGATTAGTGTTGAAAAACAATATATCATTAAAGATTGGAAAATGTGTATTGTTTATTTCAGTTGAATTCTTTAATAGTTTGTATCGTGTGATCATATAGAGAAATAATGCACTGTCAATAATTAAATATCTTTAAAATTCTTGGACGTCGACATCGGGTATCAAAGCGTTGCATAATTATACCGTCGTTTCTGAAAGACGTGAAAGTATTCTTAGATTATAATATTAGCGCAGTTTACAGTGAACAAAATTACCGCTTACATAAGGTGAAGGAATGGCTAATGCAGCAAAAGACAGACAAACAACATCAAACAGGATTGCATTTAACAAGCTCATAACTACCAGCAATTTCAATAAAACAGAAAAAAGTTGAACGGGGAGCTGAGGAGGATTGCTCTTTTCCTAATGACCAACAGGTAGCTCTAAATCAGGTCTCTACTATAAGAACTCCGACATTCAGAATAGATGCAAATTGTAATTATTTTTATACATTTTCTAGAATGTTGAAGACGACTTGACATGCCAAGTTTCTGTCTATTTTGATTGGCTAAAAGATAAAAGGAAAAACCACAAGAGGAAAACTCTGAAGATATCTCAGCTGATCTGATACAAATTTATATTAGAACCCGATACATATCAAACACACACAAAAGGTGTTTCATTACAGGAACATGCAGATCGCGGGAGGCTTAAGCTACCAGCGGTTCTCGACTAATTGAGATGGGATGGTCAGCTCGACGCCCGCCTGCTTTTAACTCCGAGTAAGAAACCTGCACTCATTTGACAGAGGGTTGAGTGAACCCTAGGGTTCGTCTAGAGAAAAAACAACCATGGAAAAATCCCCGACCACTGTTGGGAATTGAATCTTGATTTCTACCGTCCGCAGACCAGCATCTAAACCACTGGACCCACATATTAAAACACAATAACTGAACATTAATCTAATCCAACAAGATGGAAGAGAAGTTCATAACCAAATTTAATAGATTCACTTCTAAGAGCCCGGGCGTTGGCGAAAAAAAATAAATTTTTTTACTTAACATGTTCCCTAACATGTCTACTTTGAAGCCACAAAGAAATAAATTGCTCATACAAGTTTCATTTGTTATAATTTAAATAAACATACTTGCTTGTATAATTACAAATTGCCGATTTATTACATGTACCTATGTATTAAGATAATCAAATAATTTTCTTAGGGGCAAAAATATTATTTAGAGTTAAATAATAACAATAAGAAGATCTAATACAAATCACATAGTTTTATAATTTATTTTCGTGCGGAAAGTTTAGCTTTCGCAGCGAAAATGAAACATCGCGAATCTGGTAACGTAGAACACGCCAAGCTGTTAGAAGAAATGGAAAAATCACCAACAAGGCCTTTAAAGATACGAAGATCTTGGACGATTGCATCAACCAGCAGCTCTGTAATGAGAAGTTATAATGATGATGAAGCGTTAGCAATTTTTCTGGAGGCTGATCTGACTACGCACCAGTATCAAGTGATGAGACAAGGCGCAAAAGATTTGAATGAAGATTTATATCCTTCTTACAAGAGAATTTTAAATGCCAAGAAAATGTGTTATCCAGAGTCTCTATTAGTCACCGAATCTCTTGCAAAAGTGAAACTTCAGGATCTTTTAAATCATACTGCCAGCCGCATTATAATGTCACAAGAACCGTTAATGGTCAGAATGAAAGATGACAAAATTTCTGAGACATTGATATCGAAGTGGGGCTGTGATGCTAGCAGTGGGCATTCCCTTTACAAATAAAGGGCAGAAGAAGGCTTTTCTGATATTTTCTTCACTTCAATGGTTCCTGTGCAATTCTTTTGTGTGGATGAAAATGGAGAGAAAAGTGTGCTGTGGCAAAATCCTCGTCCATCATCAACTTTGTATTGATGCCCTATAAAGATTCAGTTTGTTAACAAATTGTTAAGCAAATAACTCCTATTTAATGTTATTGTGTAATTTGTCTTCTATTTAAAAAGAAAAGTCGAAATATTCGTGTTAAAATTGCATTTAGTATTTTTGGCCAGGTTTTCAGGCGCTTGGAAACACTGTGCAGCGATTGATTTGATGAAAATCGCCTTTTATGGAAAATTACATTTTGATTTCCCTACGCAAATTTTAGCAGTAAAGAATTGGCAGATGGGAAAACAGGTGCCTTTTACATTAATTTAAAGTGACTCATTGCCAGGTGTTACTTCCTAAATAAAATAAAAATGCATTATTTCGCATAAAAGCTTTTTTCAAGATCACAGAAAAGAAAAATATAATTAATTATTTAAAAATAAAATATTGCCGTTTCTTTACGACATTGCAATGCAAATAGATTTATGACAATCTATTATATATACAGTGCAACTTGGATAATTCGAAGCTGAAGAGACCACTACAAAACTTCGAATTATCCAAGACTTCGAATTAAACAAGTTATATCTTTTAACTTTAATTTCAGATCCACTGAATGCTTGAAAACATTATTCTGTCAATAAGTAAATATTTATTCAGAAAGATCGTGGTAAGAAAGATTTAAACACTTTATGTATGTAAACAAAATAAGATTTATATTACGTAAGCTACAGTACATATTAGCTTCAATACAGAAAATTACAGTTTTTCAAAAAATTGTGCAATGTCTGATTGTTTTGTAGAATTCAGTCGCTTAAGGTTAGCAAAATCATCAAGCATGTTTAGTGAACGGAAAGCAGCTTCACTTATGTTGGTTTGTCCTTCAATGTATCGACGAAATTCGGCACTATCCTGTACTTGTTGGCGATTTGGCATTTCTTGTTCACACTCTTTTCCACCTCACGAATGACGGCGATCTTTTCAGCGAACGTTAAATTCTTGTACACGTGTGGTTTACTAAAAGACATGGTGACACTGACAGCAAGAAACTCGAATGGCGTCTGAAGCGTCACATGTCGAATGGCGTCACGTGTCGAACGGTGGCGGGAAGGAGATTTCAGTTGTCATGTGTCGAATTTCTTAACGATGATAAAACTGATAAAAATTATAAAAAACTTCGAATTAAGGAAGTTGAACTTCGAATTATCCACGATTTTTTAACATTGATTTAATAAGAAATTCAAGGGACTAAGAGAAATCTTCGAATTAACTACGATTTCTAATTAAAGACGTTTGAATTATCCAAGTTGCACTGTATATAAAAATGAATGTTTCTTTCTTTCTTTCTTTGTATGTCCCGTATACACTCCTAGACCTTTGACCTATCTGGACCAAACTTTGCAGAATTACTCTTATGACACTACGGAAAAGATAGGCTAACTTAGAACCTGGACCTCCCCCCCCCTCCACAGGGGAGTTGAAAAAAGGTGAAATCCGTGAAATAGCCAAATGTGCACCTGGTGGTGGCAATGAGAACAAATATTGTGTAAAATGAAAAATTCGCTCTCCTTTGGGGGGGCAGGGATACAATACTTGGGTGGGTGGAAGGCGACACGATTACCTAAAGTTACGCGAACACCATCCGATTTTGCACCAACTTAGTCGGCCAACTTCGAGTTGGTCCGATTTTGTCAGGCTAGAACACCACCCAACTCGCATATGAAGTCGGCCGCGATAGCAGCAATCCCATAATGCTATGCATTTCCCCCAGCAGCTGTGGAAAATCCGAAAAAAATCAAGGTTTTGAAACCTCTCTGATAAATTCTGCCGCATACAATTACTGCATTTCAGTATAAACTTTATTTATGCATGAAAGAAACTCGCAATACTCTGATATTCATTGTGTACTCGCTTGTCGTCAATTCGAATCGGTGAACATCGTTTTAGACGCCATTTCTTTCCATGGGCGTCACGTCATGACTGACGTGTTCCAACGCTGCCCTGTGATTGATAATTCCGACCAACTTTGCCGAGTTGGCCAACTCGAATTGGTTGTGCAGCAACAATTAAAATAGCTGACAAGTCACTGAAAAACGTGCTCCATGTCGTCTCTAGCGACTCGAAACTGAAAGTTGGCCGACTAAGCTTAAGTCTCCCACAACGATCGACATAGGGCCCTTATTTTTAGGGCCCCTTCTCGGGCCCCACAAGTCAATTGCAAAAAGTGAAAAATACTCTCCTGGGGGGGGGGGGACACCACACTTGGGTGAGGGGAAGGCGACACAAAGGTATAAGCGTCCCCCCTCCGACCGACACCGGGCCCTTGTATTTAGGGCCCCTTCTCGGGTGCCCCAAATCTGTTGCAAAAAGTGAAAAATGCGCTCTTATGGGGGGGGGAGGCAGGGACACCACACTTGGGTGGGTGGAAGGCATGCGGCTACCTAAGTATCCCACCCCCGATCGACACCGGTCCTTTCTTTCTTTGAGTGGCATTGCAACGCATGCCGGGTACAGCTAGTCTATATTACTAAAATCTTTTATTTCGCTGTCTGTCTGTCTGTGTGTCTGTCCGGCGCAGTTTTCTGTGAGAATGAA
>JAFIDM010012231.1:33671416-33682880 GCA_023159025.1 Thereuonema tuberculata
TTATCCATTAGGCCATGGAAACTACAACTCTCTTCATATTGTTTTTTTGACTTATCTGTCAAACCTGAACTGACTTTGACTGAAAAGTAACAATCTATATTACTAAAATCTTTTATTTCTCTGTCTGTGTGTCTGTCTGTCCGGCGCAGTTTTCTGTGAGAATGAAAAATAGAAACAATATTTACAATGAAACATCCGCGACAGGAATCGAACCTGCAACCTTCTGATCCAATGTCAGACATCTTATCCATTAGGCCATGGAAACTACAACTCTCTTCATATTGTTTTTTTGACTTATCTGTCAAACCTGAACTGACTTTGACTGAAAAGTAACAATTGTAATAAAAAACAAAGTCAAAAAAGAAAGAAGCAGTACTTCATTAGGTACAGTACGATTCTCCCGCTGATTCTAAAAGCAGTCGTGGATTGAGAGAATATAGACATCAAAAATTAAAATCAAAAAAAAAAATAAACTTTAAAAAAAATTTAGTTTTATTTTATTTGATGTAATTTGTGTGTGTGTTTTTTTTAATAAATAACAAATTGTTTTCCGTTACATACGCGAGGCTTCCGGAGCGAAGCGACGGGTAGCCGACTAGTACATATGAAAAAAAAAAAGCAATATTAATTTCATTTTCACTAAATAACGACATGTTAAAAATCAACATATATAATTTGCTAATTTCGTCTGTCTGTCTGTCTGTAACTTGATATAATTAACCTATTAAGATAGATCCAAGGTTCTCAATGGTACCATTGAATCAAGGGTACTCAAATTGGATGAAATATTAGTTCATTGTGTCATTCCATGTTGGTTCCATGAAATTTTATTCTTGGGAACTGACCTCCACAACTGAAATTCTAACAGAACATACGTTCAAAACCAAATAATTTTGTTACCACTGCATCCATTTTAATGAAATTTGGCATACTTACTCAGTTGTTTACGCTGATTTCGAAACTCAAAACCATTTTTGCCGTAGAAGCTTCGTTCACAAGTTAGCACAGTATTTAGATTAGATTTACTTTATATTTGATAGTTGATAATAAAATGATTTTTCAGATTGTTTTATGCCTGGCGTCCGACAGGCTTTGCTGCTAGTTAAAAATAAAATGAAATATACCAATACGTTCAGATGAACCACCATTGTAGCTACGCTTGTCAAGATTGTTTCTTACAAGTCTCCAAAAAGGTAAAATTGCGCTGCTGTTTACCATTGTTGCATCATTATTTTCAAAAGTTTACTTGCAAATATGTAACAATTTCCGAGACAATTTAATTCATATACTGATAATTTCTCGTGTAATTTCATAAATTTGTTTATAAATGTGATTATTTGCAATTATATAATGGTATAAAGAAAGTGTTTCATTGGGTTGAATTGTGATGGAAACTCAAGTGTTAATAAGAACCTTATAGCAGGTACATGAGTAAGACGTTCTTGAGAATAGTGTAGAAACGGTCGATGAATGATATAATACTACACTCACTGCAGATGGTTAAAATACGTTTATTCCTTCACATTTTATCACTTTCTCAACGGCTGAAAATAAGATTAAGAAATGCGGATAAATAGTTATCTTGAAATTGAGTTAAAAAACGGGACAGTTATGCGTCCCGAATCAAATTTATCGGGACAACAGGGCCAGTGGCGCACCCATCATTAAGGTTTGGGGGGGGGGGAGCTAAGGATATTGTAAAAAGTCCATTCAGATGTAGGCCTATTTAAAAATATTTTTTTTTTAATAATCACTTTCCAAAACAATAAGATACGTTAGTGCTTTAATAAAGGTTATCTTCTCGAGTTTTCTTTTTTTCTTTATTTTAATTATTAATTACATTATGTTTATGAGGAAGTGATGTAGTTTTAAGCTATGAGGTACAGTTTGTCTGCGCTCCGAAGTTCACTGACAAATGTGTGTCTCGGTTTAAATGTTGAATTTTCTTCTCAGGAATTACAAAAGAAGCAAAATTAATAAACTTGTATTATTGTCTCAAAACAAGGGAATTATAAAATTACAATTAAAAAAAACCTTTGTAAAAAATAATTAAAGTTGGTTATTTTCCGTTTTAATGAAGGATTTTTTTAAGTGCATCAAGTGTTTTTTATTGCGAGAAAAACATATAAAATTGGCTTCTTATAATCATTAAAACCAATAAATGCGTAACTATAATTTTAATTAAGAAAATCTCGAAAACAAATACTAAAAACTGACGTGTTTGTGAATTAATTTTAGTTTCAGTTTCGTTTCCTCTAAAATCACTTTAAAGCAAATTAAATATAAATCATAAAACTTAAGCATCGTGAGGCAGTAATTTTAATTAGTAATGCATTTTGAAATTAAAACTAATAAAAATATAATCAATTTTTAGTTCATTTAAATTTTTGTCTACAAAATAATCATTACTATAGAAAAATATATGAAGCGCAAGCATTAAATTCCTCAAAAACAGTCTATTACAAGATTTTAAGGAGAGTTTCTGATAAATCATCTCTAATATTCTGTCGTTATTAATTAAGGTAATGTTTCTAGGCATGATTTATATTTTATTTCTGTTTAAATCAATCTAATGTTACAATAAAGAAGATCAGACTTTACCTCAAGCGCTTTTGTTTGTACATCCGGGTTTCTACTGATCTGAGATTTTAGCGGGAAATTTTAGTCTGATGGGTGAATCAACAGAACGAAGTAATGTGTATTCCAACGTCTTTTGATATGTAACTAACTTTACTGTTTTTATGTAAGTTATTGAATATTTAATTATTTTCTTATTCTGTAAGATATTTCATTATGTTAATGCTATTTTTTATTTATTTTTAATTTAGATTTTTGCATATTACTGTACCAGGCGATATTTTTTGTGTCTGCTTATGTTCTTATGATACAGGCTTATGTTTTTTTTTTTTCCTGAAGATTATAAATTATAGATTGAAACCTTAACTTCAGTATAAACATAGCAGTTTATTTATTTTTGTTCAGCTTCCTTATCGGACAATATACTTCGGTTGGGGAGTAGTTTATTACAGGAGCTTTTATATTTTGTAAAAATAAATAATAATAAAATATTTGTCGGGATGTGCATCTCGCCCCCCTTCTTGAATTTCCTAGCCTCCCCCTGACGTTGTCATGTAGGGCTAGTTCTGCTCCGAAGTTTACCGTTGTCGATGAAAGGAAGGAAAATATTTGTGTTTTGTTCATTTTTTTTTCTGGCATTTAACTTAATCTTCAGTTAACCTCCTTGTATTTTGTACTTCAAACTTGACCGATAACTAAACTAGTCTTATTGTTTTGCTAAGTGTTAATGTTTTAATACATATTGTATCGCCTGAAATCGACTTATATTTCTGTAGTGAATGATTGGTGACATGACAAACATGTAGTTTTGATTTCGATAGCAAATAGTTTCTCATTACTTTTTTTCCTAATTTAAGAAAGAATGAGAGCAGGAGAAAGACAGAAGTGTGGGATACATACGAACTCCAACAATGCCTTAATATATATCACAAACAGTCGACGGGCCCTAGTATGAGAGTACTGCATTTAAAATTCACATTTAAAAAATGTTTTTGATAGTTTTAGGTTCTCTTACAACTGTCAAGTATTATCAGCTCTAAAAATCCAGTTCAAAACAAAGCTTTACTAAAGAAATACATAAAGAAAGCATAGGTGTATTCTGGATTTTGAAATGGGATAGAAATTGAGATGGTCGGGTCCGTTCAAAGAAAAAAAAAAGACAAACCGTGATCTTTTCGGGTTACAAATAAAACGATAAATTTTTCAACCAAAAAAACAGATCAAAAATCCTAGATTTTTTTCCATTTTCGAATGCAATGGAGAGGGGAGGGGAGGGAAGTTTAAACTCCTTCCAACCCTCTGCTCGGAATGTCAATGCAAGTTTTTAGAAATCAGATTAACTGTAGTTAGCAGTAGAGTCCTATCTATTTATCTATCTATGTATGTAAAAGGAGGAGTCTGTAAGCTGTTTTTATCGGAAACCACACGAGATACAGTGGTAAATGTGATATCAAGTTAAAAGTCCTGATGTGGGGCCATACATTAGCAAGTTGATTTTTGTTAAAAATAATTTTAATAAAAAATTTCATAAAAGAATTGATTCCTCTTGGATTCCTATTATTGCGTTCCTCTATAACTAGAAAGTGGTTGAATCTGTTTGCATCGAAGTCTGTTGGAAATATTTCATAAAAAATTGACGCCTCCTGGATCTCTGTTATTGCATCCCCCTACAACTAAAAGTGGTTAAATCCGTTCACATTGAAAAGTTATTAGAACTATATTTCCAACCATAGATTTTTCTATGGGTTCTAATAATAGTTAAATAAAGACAGCAAAATGTAATCAGCTATGATTATATAAAAGGTTGTAGGATTATCTAATTTTTGATATGTTCTATTATTAAAAAATAATTAACATAAAAAGTATCAACATGGCCATTTGGTATTTAGGAAGTGCTACCAAATTATCAAAGAATATCCATATGTGGTCTTTTCATTACTTATTTTATCAATAACAGAAATTTGGTTGAAGTGACTTCAAGCAAGTTTGCAATTTTTCAATATATATATGCAATATATATATGACTTAATTATTAACTGCAAAATGTTATTTTCACCTTTTACAGAATAGAATATGGTAAAAGTCCAGATGGAATGTATTTCACCAAAGACTTTATTATTAGCTGTGTTTTGAGAGTATGAGAAAGATCTCCTGACTAATTCATATTAGATATAGTTTGAACACTTATGCTGTAAATGTGGAAATAATCAGGAAATTTTATTTTTCCTATTGCTGGTGAAATTTACTTTTTTTTTTTTTTTAAATGTTTCAGAATGTATTAAGTAAATTTTACAAGATATACTTGCTAATGCTGGTAATCTTACATCAGATGGTTTCCTATTGTTAACAGATCTCTACTTATCAGCTTAGTAATATAGATTCCAGAAAATGCTTTCACTAAAATCTTTTATTCTCTGTCCAGCGCAATTTCCTGTGAGAATGGAAAATATAAGTAATTTTTACAATGAAACGACAGGAAACGAACCTGCAACCTTTTGATCTGAAGTCAGACGTCTTATACATTAGGCCACCGGGACTACAACTCACTTTATTATTTATTTATTTTTTACTTATGTGTCCTTCCCATTCGCCCCATTGAATAATCAATGTATTCAACCTGTTTTTTGAATCTCAAGATTGTTTATTTATTTCCGATCCGTCTATTTATTTGTAATTCGAAAATGACAATTAAAACTATAATTGCCGAAACGTTCCAATATTTTAAATATAACATTCTTACTTAACCAAATCTATGTGATATAGAAAAATAAGCGCGTGTACACGGGAGATGGTCTAGTATTTCAGATCAACAGACGAGTCAAATTTTTATCCAGATAAAGTTTTTTTAGGATCCAAGAATTCCTTTTTATAATGTTCACGCCATTTATAATAATCATCAGTAGTTATCTTAATGATTTATTTATTGCAATCATACTTCTTTTATAGCATTCTGGAGAGGGTAGTATGTTTCCCATTATCATTCAAAAGACTACAGACAGCTAGAAAATAAATAGGTTGTGAAGCAGACTGAAGAATGTCTTATTTAAACTAATTGCTCTCACATTTTTACTATTTAATGGGACAAACCAGACATTAAACGCCAGTTTAATGTTAATCCCAATGAAAAAGAAGCTCAGTACTCATTTGATAGGGGTTGGGTAACTCCTACAGCCTTCCTAGAAAAGTAAAATCTGGAAAAAGAATCCCTGACCATAATGATAACACAACAGCTTATCACTTGAGCTCTCGGCATATCAGAATATCATATGATCAAATCTTGAAAACATTCCACATAGATTTAAAATACCAAACTTAGCCAATAATTTAAAAATAGTTTTGGTACAGCTTACATTTATAGTGTCTTAAATGTTCAGTTAATTTCATTAAATTATATGTTTAATAATAGCACATCTGAATAAAATTGAATAATCTGTTCAGTTATGTTTTTTTTTTTTTTTTTTTTTTTTGGGGGGGGGGTGATTTTAAATTTAATCATTAAGGAAGTATTCATCTGGCAGAGGGATAAGAGCTTGTCATACTGTTCTATATGTAATTTTTTTAAATTATAAAATAATTATTTATAATATCATTCTAGATTTGAGAAGCTAACTGTTCATCTAATCTACACTTCCGTGCAGCTAAATCGACTCACCCCTTCAGAGCGCACAAAAAGGCATATATTTTTTTAAATGGCTTAACCGATTTTCAAAAAACTTTTTTTTTTTGAAAGCCTAATGTTTTTACTTTACAATGGCACCATTATCATTAAAATCTGTACAATATTTTCCAAATGAATGTGATCTGAACGTAAGCGTAGCAAAATGCAGTCTGAACGGAAACCACCAACTCCGTTATAAAATCCCTTATAAAATCCCATGTGGACCAATATTTCTTATCAGTCGCTTATCAGACGTTCATCTGTACACATCTCTGCAAGTTTAATTCATTGTTTTCACAAACCCATGGATACTACGCCAGAAGACGCTACACAAGTTGTTGCTTTGATGCAAGCAGGCCACAGTCAACGAGAAGTCGCTCATCAACTAAACTCGAGCCAATCTGCTGTCTCAAGAGTATTCAGAAGGTTTCAGGAAACTGGTACCTTCACTCGGAGACCACATACTGGACGACGCCTATGCACATCTGAGAGGGACGATCGCTTTATCATTTCAACTTCACTGCGAAATCGCCATCTCACGGGCGTCGATCTGCAACAGGAGCTGAGACAAGTTCGTGGAGTAGCTTTTAATCAGTGGACAGTCAGAAGACGCTAGAAGAAAGCCAACCTCACTCCAAGACGGCCCGCTAGAGGCCCAAAATTGATCGTAAGTCACCGCACAGCACGACTCAAATTTGCTCGGGAACACATCAATTGGAGCATCGAGCAATGGCGGTCCGTCCTATTCACTGATGAGAGCAGAATGTGTCTCCATGGTAATGATAGGAGAAGCCGGGTCTACCAGCGTCCAGGAGAGCGATTTTCACAGTGCTGCTTTGCGGAAACAGTCTCGTACGGCGGCGGTTCCTGCATGATGTGGGCTGGCATATCTCTTGAGGGAAAAACAGATCTTGTTTTCATAGCTGGTGGAGGCCGGAGGGGGGTCTGACTGCTCGACGATACATTGAGGACATTCTCCTGGATCATGTTGTGCCCTAGGCAGGATATATCGGGGAAGACTTCATGTTGGTGCATGACAATGCCCGGTGTCATTCAGCACGAACCACTCGGCAATTCATGGAGGAGGTTGGTCTCGAGACGATGGAGTGGCCAGCCCTCAGTCCCGACATGAATCCGATTGAGCAATTGTGGGACGAGCTCAAACGGAGGGTCCGAGCCAGAAATCCGGCACCGTCTAATAAAAACGAGCTCAAGATTGCGCTGGAGGAGGAGTGGAATGGGATCTATGTCAAAATCTTTGTCAAAATCTTAATAGGGTCTATGAGGAACCACATGCAAGCCGTCGTACAGGCAAGGGGAGGCAATACCAAGTATTGATTAATAAAAGTTTCCTTGTTTTGCTTGAATTTTTTATTGTAATTTAATTTTAAGTATCCCCAATTTTTTTTCCTAAGCATGCATTTTCCTTGCGTTTTCATTCAAAATGCATTATAAAACAAAATATTGTACAGATTTTAATGATAATGGTGTCATTGTAAAGTAAAAACATTAGGCTTTCAAAAAAAAAAAGTTTTTTGAAAATCGGTTAAGCCATTTAAAAAATATAAGCCTTTTTGTGCGCTCTGAAGGGGTGAATCGATTTAGCTGCTCGGAAGTGTATGTAAAACATCACATATGGAAATTAGCTTTTATGTACTTTTTTATAAATATATTTTTTTAAGCAGGCTTGCTTATGGATTTTTTCTTATAACTTAACGATAACTTAATTATGCTTGTGATCTTCACTGTCTTTCTATCCATTAATTAAGATTATATGTATTTAATGAGATTTCTTTAAGTTTTTAAAATATTACAGTTTTTTGTAAAGTCATAACAGTACTTTACATACTATTTATTTATTTATTTATTTTATTTTTTGTGTTCCATAGAAAACATAAAATGGTTTCCTGGGACAACATTCATGTAAATTTTAGTGAAGATGAAAGTATTAATCTTGGGAATGCTCAGACAACTTCGTCTCTGTATGAAGTCCACACTGCAGCTTCAATTTCTCCCAGCGGAGATGTAAGTAAACAAATATTCCAACTATTTTTTAGCCAAACTATAATTTTTGTAGAAAAAAAAAAAACAACTAGTACACAGTCTTCGATCTATTTTGAGATTCCTTGAATCTTGGGATCCTGACAATAATTCTTTTACAAACTGCCAGATGTTTTAAAGATAACTTCATTGGTTTTTAATAAGCACGTCTCGACCTCCTGATCACCTGTTATTTCTTCTTGTTTCTCTCGTGACTGATTAAAATTTTTCTTTATTGCTGTCAAAAAGAATTGCTTTTAATATTGAAGCGAGTAGTGGATTTACTATACATGTAACCCCCAAATAACACGGTACTTGAAGAACACGAATTTCGAAGAACACTGATACCTTCCCCCGAATTATATGGTTTCAAACTACATGATTTTCGAGTAATTCTTTTGAAAAAGAATTAAAAAAAAATATATTATTTGATATAAAATTACAATAGTTAAAAATTTAAAGTAATATTCTCATCAATTACGTCAGCAATTAATGAAGTTTTAACCTTTTTAATATTTTTAGTGTTTTAGAATTACATTTTTCCTAATTAAAAAATTAATTTGAATTATGTAATATAAGATTTCTTAGAAGTGTTTACCAATATGAATTCAAAAAATAAAAAAAATGTTTAGTTTTATATTTAACAAAACAAAAATTTAAAAACGTAGCTTTTTTTATTTTTTTATTTTCACACTTGAAACGGAATCCTGTTTTTTTTGTAATCTCTAACAACACAGTTTCAAAGAACATGGAACCAATTAATCGTGTTCTTTGGGGGTTAGGTGTAAGCCAAAGTAAGATGTATTTAAAAATGTAAGTGTACTGGTAGTGCAAACATACATTACTTAACTGGTAAAGGATGCAAATTAAAATCGACTACAGTTACGCGGTTTTCAATCTTTAGTATTCTTATTTTACTTTTCTTTTTTAAATTCAAATTTCTTTGTTCAAGGTAATCAGTGATGTTTTGAATAAGCTATTTCATTTTCTGTGTCAGAATACTTTTTGATATACTGTGTATATTATTAGAATATGAATATTTATTGTAATAATTCTTTGATCATTTATTTCTCTGGTTCTTATAGTTTGTATATTGTAAACAATGTACTGGCAAGCAGTTCAAACTTCTCTGTTACACTTCAAAAACATAAACTCTTGCTATGAACTCCATTAGTTGTTTGTATCCACTCATTGTTTTTACTCCGTTGGAGGAAATTTTGAAAAATGCAGCTTTTTAGTTATAAAAAAAAAAAAAATCTGTTAAATGTCTTATGACCTTTTTGAGGATTTCTTGTTGGATTAATTCAAACTACAGGAAAGGAGGTAATAGTTTATTTGCTCATTTTTCAACTATTCATAATTAAAAATAAAAATAATTATTGCGCAGGCAAATATTTATAGATAATTCTTATTAATTACAAAAATTCATTATATTTAATAAGAAAAAAATATCTACAGACACAAGTTGTGCAGGCCTGAATCAAAATAGTTGATAGTAATGTAAATAAGTGGGACCCGAAATCTGCTCAGTAGGTAGTGGTCCGTATTTGTCTTTTTGGTTTTTAGGCTAAAGTAATTTAAATAAGTTAGGTGCTAGTAATTGCAATTTAATTGTTTTTGTTTTGATTTATAGGTACTGGTCAATCCTTTGATTCAAAGCTCGGTTGTAGCTGACAAAGTTTGGATTGCTGTTGGAAAGCAAATCTTGATATTCAGTGAAACATGTCAAGAGCATTCAGCAACTATTTGTGTTGGTAAGTAGGTTACAAATTGATCATATCAAATAACATATAAATACAAGGTTTACACCAATCTGGTAAATATTATATTAAGACAGACAGAAAGATTGATAGATATAGAGCCAATGGTTTTTACATGTTAATGAATTATTGTTAGATGCAGTGTATGTGTGTGTGAAGACTTAAACAAAATACAGGAACAAATAAATCAAAATGGTGATTGTGAAAGAGACATTGTATCTACATGGTTGGGAGAGAAATACATATAGAAGACATCATAAACAAAAGTAAATAGCACTGTCAAGCAGTGAAAAAAATAAATAAAAAAACAAGTGTTGAATAAATGCTACATCTAACACCCCTTCTTGTTGAAACATTTTTAAAGTTCAGTCAAGTTCATTTGATCCCTGAACATGTCCATTGTAACTTATGACCATGGTTTCATTGGCTACCATTTTCTCTGTAGAACAACACGAATGTTTTGGATATTAGTCTTATGAACAATTATAACTTGGATCGCTTTATAATCCAAAACTATATTTGAAATTACAACAATAATCAAAAATAGTAGAAATAAAAATTCTGGGTAGATAATGTATCGACAACAGATTCAAAAATATCCAATAATTACATTGCACAAATCTTAAATATGTCTATTCTTGAATTTACTTTCTTCTAAAATTTGTTTGTACTTTCATTTTAAGAATTTGTCTTTTTATATTATTTCTCTGGGGTGTTATAGGGTGGCTTAAAATTTGGTGAATATCTGGGAAGGAATAACCCTTGGAGATTAAAAGGAAAATTGAATTTGTACAGTTTATAAGAAAGATTAATAAACTATGTAACGAGACCTTTACAGTATGTTTTATTCTTCTTTAACATTTCACATTTTATCCATGATTAACTGTTAATGGACATAGATTAACAATTGGACATAAATTTTCAAAAATGCATTTTACTTGTTTTTTTTACAAATTTAAAATTAATTTCATTGGAAGCGCATTTTAAGAAATTAAAATGCCACAGTTTTCATTTGTTGCTTTTAATTTGCTAATAATATAATTAGTATTCAGTTAGACGTTTGCTGTGTCTTCAATGTTTAGAAACATGTTAGTTCCACAGCCTTAAAATTTTGAAATGTTTTCTAAATTTACGAAATTATTTTCCATTTTTAAATAAAACATTTCCTATTCCTTAATGTTTTGCTAAATTCCTTAAGTTATTATTCGATTTATTGTCATTATTTTTATCTGTAATTATATTTATAATATGCCAAAAGTGATCATTACGTAAATTACATTTACAGTGATCATTACATAAATTTTTAGTCAATTTTTTAATTGTAATATTTTTTCTTTATTTTTTTTTTTTATATAAAATTACTTTCTTTTAAAATACAAATGTGGATACGCTTTTCAGTTATTGCTTTTATTTTATAAACAGTAATTAT
>JAFIDM010012231.1:33682890-33726965 GCA_023159025.1 Thereuonema tuberculata
CCCCGGAGTGGGAAAATCCCTCAAAAAAAAAAAAGGATATGGATACGATTTTCAGTTTTTTTTTTAAGTATTTATATTATAAATTAAGTATTTTGCTCTGCCGTGCCAAGTTTTATCCGTTTTGTCAGCAGGAGATAGAATGAAGTCATGCGTGGCTGGCAAAGAGTGATGACATCACTACTGCTTGTAACTTTAGCATTTTTTTAAAAACCCCTTCCAGTGCGTAAGAGCAGCTAAAATTTGATATATACTAACTAGTTGAGGTCCTGAATAAATGATAAAAATTTCAAGGGAGGTTTCGACCTGTCAAACCTAATTCCCTTTTCAAGAGTTATCCAATATTGGGCCCATAAACTGTCGGTTGTGATTTGTGTGTGAATGCATAAACAAAGTAACAGAAGCAAATAGAATCAAAATTGTGATTATTAAGATGTTGCATCAACGTGGATGAGATAGGAATACATACAGAAAACATCATACACAAAAGTAAGGAGTGCTGATAAGCAGTGAAAAAAAATAAATTAAAAATAAGTATTGAAGCACTATATCCAACAATTATGAATGTGTATTTCATTATTCAATATATAAAAACTTCAATAAAGCAATCATTGTCAACTAGGGAAGAAATATGAAAAATTTTCAAAGTATTTGTAGAATGGAGGTATAGCGAGTGCTACAGAATGGTATTAGAATGTTTCTTGAGGTCTTGCCACAGAAGACAGAAGGTGGTAGATTTTCATTTTTTTGAACATACAGTGAATAAAATATTTTATTTTGGAAAAATATCACACATCTTCATATTAACAACTTGTTCTCAACTCAGTTCCACTTTCCCGAGGCTTTATTCTTCTTCATTCTCAATAATCCCTACTCCCAATAACAACCTTTTATTCATGAAAGGACTTATCTCTGCTCTCTGATGTCTGTCCTGCTTGTTCCTGGATTGGCTTGAATTTTTAAAACCTTATTTTGTTTCTTTCTCTTACAAGCCTCTATGTACATCCTTTCCACCTATGCATTCTTGTTACAGTTCTAGCTGTGGCCCATTGCCTGGGCTGTCTTTGACTTGGATAACCAAAAATTGAAAAATTATTTAATGTGTGCTGCCTTTTCTTCCTACTTATGCTTCTAACACAGGTTGAGGTGATCACATTGTCAACCCATCTTCACATTTTGTATATGGAACTTTTCAGCAAATAATATTCTTTTTGATTACTAATGTAATAGAACCATATTCTATCAACTATTTTGAATTGCAAATATGAATTAATGCCATTGGCATCAGTAAATATTTAATGTTGCTTTGGGGCACAACTTTTGTTCAAGTACTTCTAATTATGAAAAATTTGTTTGTTTGCTTTTTCCATTATACTTCCATAGGGGTTGGTACATGATATAGTATAATCAGTTTACTTGTTAGTTGAAAAAACTAAACTTCAGACAAAGATTGAGATTTTTTTTTTTTTTAAGGTAAAAGACTGATTATTCAGACGAATACCCAGAATATAATTAAGTAAATGATTGGAAAAGATACACTTGCTTAAATAAATAAAAGAAAAAAGTTTTACAAGCCTTGACAGTTTGAATCCTACTTAATATATATATCTGTTTGATATTGGAAACAAAAAAAATCCAACAAATGTTTTGGAATGATTCTTGATAGTTGGCTATTAATGTTTTGTGGTAGATTGAAACTGAGGATGCAATTACAGTAATTTAAGAATTTTATGATCCATTGCTGAGTGAATAAAAAGGAATACATTTGATACTAGTGTTTTTGTGTTCTAAAGAGAAGTTGGAGTAATTTTTTTAATAAAGAATAGCTAAATGATAACAATGGACGAGACCAAATTATTTACAAGTGACATCCTGGAACAGCTGTTTCACGCTCATTGGCGATCATCAGCCAGGAGAAGTCACTGTAAATAACAAGGTCTCGCTACTGAGGCTGGTATGAATGATACATCGGAAGCGCAGTGGTGCCTCAAAGGATAAAACAAACAATGAAAAACTCACCAATGAACCATTAGTGATGTATCATTAATAGCTAAATGATTTGGGAAATCAGTGTTTGCTGGATGGCTGTTTTGTGTACAAAGGATAGCTGTTGAACAAATAATAAGGGATCTTCTAATCAGGAAGTTGGTTGAACTCAAATGCATGTGATCTGTTGGAGATATATGTATAGTCTCATAATTGTAATAAAGGATTACAGTAAACAAACTCAAACACAGGTTTATTTATTTATTTATTTATTGTCAATTCTATGTAACTTCTTGTTTCTAGAGTATTACTTGAAATAGTTTTAAGATAATAGATGTAATTATTAATATTCTTCAAAGCATGCTGTCAGTGTGATGATTTTTAAGTAAAACAAAAAATCAAAAATGTTTTCCTCTTTTATTTGTCTTTTAGAAAATGATATAAACTGCTTTGCAGTCAGTGAAGATGGGGATTTTTTATTGGTAGGAGATTGTAGTGGTACTCTGACTTTTATGTATGTGCCACCTATTAAACAGTTATTGTCAGAGGTAAGTTAAAAAATAATATATTTAATGTTTTATAATTAGCTTAAAATAACTTTGTTGGGATAGTAATCCTGACAGATTTGACATTAACACAATATTTGTAGGTAGTGCAGTTCAAGTCCTAACACTTTTGCAGCTCCAAAGTTCCATCAGATAGTTTAAAGAGAAAAAAACTTCTTCATCACAATAGTCTGTTTTTTCTTTTTTTTTCTTTTAATTTAAAATAAACATGCACATATTCAGAAAGACCTCAGTTAACAAGTAAAGCTAGTTTTTATAGTCATATCACTAAGTTTAATAATCTTCATACAATTGTTTTTGTTTTAAAAAAAGCTTAGTTGGAGGTTGAAAAATTATAGTTAACACAATAAAAATTAATATACATTCTAATTAACGCTTAACTGGAATTTACAAAAATTGTAGATGCAGGATTTTTTTTTTAAAATAATTGTAATATTAGGTCAGTTTTTTTTCCTTTAAAAAATAAAGTTTAGAACTTAATATATGCTACAAATTCTTTCTGTAATAAAGTTTAGTAGCAGCAGTCGTCAAGATGTGGTACTTTTTATGTAAATTATGACCCAAGATCAGCTATTCACTATCATCAAAAGAATAATGATATATTTCAATCTTATTAAAGAATGATATACTCAGTAGTTTAGGAAATTTCTTTATTATCTTTTCTGTAATATTTTTTTAGAAAATTGTTGATGTACCTGAATCAGAAGAATCTGGAACTATCCCCAAAGTTTTCTCCAGCATACTAATCATTCCAGATGAAAATAAAGGTGAGATACGAATTTACCTAACCTGCATATTTGGTTTGCTTTCACTTGTCAATTTAATAATGAATAGGATAACTTCTGACTATTATAATGTTTCAAGTTACATTTGTTTAATAATGTATATATTTTCATAAAGCAATTTTCGATTGTGATAGCCTGTATGTTTTATTTCTCTTTGAAAACAGAAATGTGGAAATAGAAAAATATATTTTTTTTTTTTTATATTTTTTTCCCTGAAATAATGTTTTGCTGTTAAGGTAAGTTTCGTCAGATTTTGAAGATTTGATGACTGGATTCTCAAATGAACCAAAATTTTAAGGCGAAATTTAAGTATTTTTTTTTCCTTTCCATCTTCATTGGAATTATTTGCCTGCTCTTTCTCGTTCTAAGCAAATCAGGCAACTTAAATTATATCAGATCATAAAGATTAAGAAAGTTGAATTTCATAATTTCTGTAATTCATTTTGAAACAAACAAAATACAGATGCAGTTTTTTTAGGATACTGCTGAAACATAATTAGTAATAATGAAAAACATAATTTGAAATAAAGAGTCATAATAATGACTAAATCACACATTTCATAAAAAAAAAAAAAAAAAAAAAACTTAAATAGGTTCTTAGCAAAATTTCTAACTCCAAAAGCAAAGTGTCAGAATATTTAAAGCTAAAACAGTGTCATTATTTAGATATGTTATATTTCTCAATTGTTATGTGCATTTACTTTTCCTAATTACTATTCAGTAATTTGAATTGCTAGAAATATTAAACTTTTGTCGTACTTTGCATTATGTTAAGTTAAAGCATCTCACTATAGTCCTATTCTGGCCCGTGGGGTCGTGGGAGGTAAAGCTTCCGGCACTTCTTCACCAACATACTAAATAGAGGTCGGGTGGTCTGCCTGCCTTTGATTCATGGGGGGGAAAAAAAACCTGGTATCCATTCTACAGAGGGCCAGGTAGACCATAGGGCCTGTTTGGAGGAGAATGGAGTGTGGAAACATCCACTCTCTCCCTATGCATTATGTTCTGTTCATTATTTTTTTTTCTTATAGAATTGTTAGAAAGATGAAATAAATGTAAATATTAAATATATATGTTCTTTAATTAGGGTTTGTAAGCATTTTCATTTGGACTAATGACGGCCAACTCCTCAAATATGAAAATTTAAATTTAGCCCAGCTATGCATTGGTAAGTTATTACTTTTTTATTTGGGTATTTTGTTGGGTAAATTCATTACTACGATGCTTAGTTTTATGTCATTTATATCCACCGAAAGTTAAGCATTGATGCAAATGGAAATAGAAAAAAAAGCAGCATTCTAATCTTTCAACAAGAATTTTAGGAGTTCTTGTTAAAGTAGGAAATGTGTTTGTATTAAAGTCATTGTTTCTTTCTTTTAAAATTCTCTCCTTTTATTTACATGAACTAGAAATTCTGAATTCTTATATTGAGAAGTTTAGTTCGTACGTAAGCTGTTTCAGTTAAATAAAGATGTTATTAACATTGCATTGATTAAATGAATTCAATTGAAATAGTTATTTCATTAATTTGTTCATTATTATTAAAACACATGTGCAATATATGCTTTGGTCCTGAAATAATCTATCATTAGACAATGACCGAAAACAGATGTGACAGAGCTATGACCATTTAAATGGAATTGAATACTGAAATGATATTTATTGAATGTATTCTTAGATTTGAATCGAAGAAAGATTTCTAGTAATTGAAATATTATGTTAGCAATCTATGCAAAGATAGAAAAAAAAAATGCCTTTAGGATTGCTCCATCAAAATTTGGAATAATTGAAAGTCTGATCTTTTCTTCAGATATCTTAAAAGGTACTGTTTTACCTAGTATGAGATAACATATTGCATTTATGGATATAACATTATCTTTTGTCAAAATAGGGGATTTGCCAATGCTTGCAATTATTCAAAAAAGATGTTGAATTTTTCAATCTGTCCTGTTATTATTGGCAAGTCCATGTTTATTATTTCTCTCTTTATGTAACATCTTAATCACATTCGATAATTTAAGGAAAAGTATGTATATTAAAGATTTGCTTTCTCTGGATTTCCCATCCATGTTTCTGTAAACTCACAGTATTCTGTAGATATCTTGAAGATTCTGCAATATTTATTTTATTGGCATTAGATATTTGGATCGCAAAGCGTTTTTCTGTTATGTTAGATAAGAGTTATATCTGGGACACCTCAAAACCTTCATTGCAGATGTCTGCAGTTAGATTTAGCTTTTATTTTGCTTTTTTTCTAAAACCAGCAGCAGTTAATGCTTACTCGGGATATTGTTATACTATGGCAGTTTTACATAATAGTAAATTAGGTTCATTATGACTGTTCGACATTTATAGTAATTAGAAATGATAACACATCTGTATTGGCTGATAATACTACTCAACAAATTTGAACTTTTGTTTCATAATATGAATGAAATAGGCTGATCTTAACTCATTTGCATGCGCTTTACACGAAAATTCCAGTGAAAAGTTCGTAACACGTAAAGTTTTTGTGTTGTAGACATTTACTTGATACATTGAAAAATCAGGATTTTTAATCTATTAAGCACTATTTTGTTTACATTTTCTGTGTGAAATTTTCAAGGGCAGCTTAGTTCTGATTAAACTAATAAATTATTATCTTACCAGCTGTTAAAACATAAAAAAAACACTCTTCATGCAATAAAATGGAGAAATATAAAAAAAAAATACCTTATTTTTTTCTCTTATGAGAACTGGAATCTTCCCTTTTTAAAAACCAGCAATAATCGCCCATCATCGCTGGATCCCACCTTCCTTGATATTGTTGCTCCATTGTAGCAATATCTTGGTGAAATTGGTCTCCCTGCTCATCCCTTACATCCCCCAAGTTCTCGGGAAAGAAGTCCAAATGTGAATGTAGGAAGTGGATTTTGAAAAACATAAACATACGGCAGCCTATTGTTTTGTAGTTTCTTAGTAACTCCTCTATTAACTGGCAATAATTTTCTGACTTATGATTCCCTGAAAACCCTTTGATGACAGATACAAATGATTTCCATGCTGGTAATTCATTAGGGTTAAGTCTTTTCTCAAAAATGCTGTCGTTCATAAGTTTTTTAATATGTGGACTGACAAATATGCCTTCTTTTAATTTAGCATCACTGATTGTAGGGGACAGAGTCTTTAAGTATTGAAAGGCTTCTCCACTTCTATCTAAAGCTTTCACAAAATTTTTCATTAGCCCCAGTTTAATATGCAGTGGAGGAAGAAGTACTTTTTCACGTTGCACAAGTGGAGGATATTTAATATTATGCTCACCAGGAATATGTACTTGTCTGATTGGCCAGTTTTTTACCCCTTAATGTTGTGCTCGACTGTCCCACAAACATAAAAAAACAACAGAACTCAGTAAACCCTCCTTGTAATCCTGGCAACAATGCTATTACTTTCAAATCACCACAGATTGTCCAGCGATGTTCATTATAATTTACTGCATTCAATATTAAGGACATGTTTTCATAAGTTTATTTCATTGCGACTGAATGAGCCATTTTTGATGGAAGGTTTTGTATTGCCATGGTGCAGTAAAACTGCTTTTAAACTCAAGTTTTGAAGAATCGATGAACAGTTTCCATTCTTCTGAATTATATTCAATATCTAATCCATCAGCCCGTTCACATTTTTGCAGGCACTAGCAGAATTTTCCATTGCAAAATAACCTGTCAGCTTTTCGTTTCTATTTCTGAACACTGAAATCTTAATATCTTCTGCTAATAAGTTCCATTCTTGTAATCTAGAACCTAGTAGGTCAGCTTGTTGCTTGGAAAGACCTAAATCCATAACTAGATCATTAAGTTCTGTCTGTTGTATCATATGTGGTTGTTTATGATGTTCGGGAACATAGGCGTGATCAGCCGAGGTTGAAGGGCAGTTTGAGGATTCTGATAGCTTGTCTTCCTCTGGAATGACATAATCTTCCCGGCTGGCACAGGGATAGGGACAGGAAGTTCAGGAGAATGTGGCATGGGTTTTATGGCTGAAGGGGTATTAAGATACACAATGTTACCTTTACTTTTTTTTTGAAAATCCCTCTGTTTTGGGAATGCAGAAGTAACAATCCTCCAGATGATTGGTAGGCTGCCGCCAAATCATTGGAACAGCAAAAGACATGCCGTTATTTTTCCCCCGCAACCACTCTTGCTAACTTCACATAACAGGTTGCACAACACAAGTGTGATGCCCAATTTTTGTCTTGTTCGCCCACTTTACAGCCAAAATACAAGTAAAAGGCTTTTTTCTCATTGTCTGTAATTGATCGACGTTGGGATTTCAAAGTGAATTCACCACAAACATAGCAGAAACTATTTGCAGAGGTTTTACTTGAACGACAATTGCAATCCATTTTACACTATTACAAAATGACTAGTACTGCTCACAACACTTCCACAATCAGAACTAACCTAAAATTGTTCATTTCTTGGCTCACAATACAACAGCAATCCTGTTTTCTTTCCTTTAGTCAGTTAGAGCCGGATGTGACATACGGTCCGTACAGCCGCATAATAACGGTAATAAAACAATAAATCACCGCGAAGGGTAACACTCATTCAACCCTCAAAAGTAAAAGCTATTTCTTATGATACCTTAACTAAACGGAAATGATATATAATTGTGTAAAAGAATCACATTAAAGAAAAGAACCTATTTCAATGTTAGTCAGTTTTTACACATTTTATATGGTTTGTTAATTACAAACTGTAAGTTTATAAAAAAATGTAACGGGTAGGAACTTTTTCAATGCCATATTCATGATCAGTGCATATAAATTATATAAGAATAGTTATTCTCGTCCTTGTTATGAAAACCTTGTTGAGTAGTGTAATTTGTTCTTGAAATATATTTATGATCAAATTATTGTTTTGCATTTTTGAGAGTTTTAAAGATGAAATCTGTTGTAAGTTGGTAGCATTCAAAAGAACACTTTTCTTTTTTACAGCTTTAGAAAATCAAGATTTATCAATGGCTGAAGAGGTGAGCAAATACATCATTCTTTTGATTTCTTTAGATTTTTATAATGATTTATTAAACTGGATAATCATTGAATTAAATTCAATAAAATGATCATTGATTTTTTAAAAAATGTATAAAAAATATTATAAAACATTATAAAAATAAAATAATGTTTTATAAATTAATAGGCAAAACTTAATGTTAAGTACAAGCAATTCAAAAGTTAAAATAAATATTATGATTAATATGCAATGATAAATTAACTTATAATACTAAAATCAACCATAGTACTGGGTTATTTGTCAGTAATTGTTATAATTGACATAGCGTACTAATGCACAGCTTTGCCATAAAATTTATCCCTTGAAAAACTTTATGGCTTAATAATATATACAATATTTTTTGAAAACCTGTAATAATACAGTCAAATTTTCTGTGTAATCAAGTCTGATTCTGTATTTTGTTAAACTTCATTAATACTATTAATAATTGAAAATATCATAAACATACTTGCTATTTTTTTTTTTTTTTTCTGCTGCTGTTAATTTGTTACTGACTGTAACAATTTGGGATCTTTTCATCATTTGAACTCTGAGGGATGTTTAGAAAGTAAAGATTCAAACCTAAAATTGTTTGAAGACTATTTGTTAACAAAATTAAGAAACTCTTACGACATACTTTTACAGTAGTAGTAATTTTGCTTTTCAACTCTTTGTCTTTGTGAAATCTCTTTTCAGCCAGGTATTTCTTTAAATGCTTAAGTACGTGGTCATCACTGGTACAAGGTCTTAGCTTTGGGTGGGATGGTCTAAGCTTTTTCAGTTGAAACTTAGCAATAATGCTGTGTTGTTCTTACAATGTATGCTTATGAAATGGCATAAGAAAAAAAAAATAGTTCCAAATGTTAGCAATAGATGGCGCTTTAAACGTAATATGCAAAATACAAGATGTGTCATATGCACGACACATTGCATTTGTTACAAAAATGCGGGGTACATAGCGTTTTCCTGATATTGCTTCTGAGAAGCTCGCCAGGACTCTCCCAATGAAGGATCACGCTCTGCTTGTGAAACTCTTTTACAAAAACGATGACTGTGCACCAGTAGCTCTGAAGAAGTTCCAGACAGTAAAGGGTGTGAAAAAAGGCTGTGGTCCGATATCTGGCAAGGGTCTAGAGAAAATGATGAAGAAATTTGAAGAGACAGGTTCTTTTGAAGTGAAATCTGGCCAAGGCAGGAAATCAATTGCTTCGATGTCAGTTGAAGATGTGGCCACAGCAGTCCAGGAAGAGACAAGGGGTGGTGTGCAAACGTACAGTGCACGGGGAATTGCCCGAACTTTGGACATGCCTGTGAGCACGGTGCATAAAATTGTATGAAACATCCTGCATTGCTTTCCTTACAAAATTACCCATGTTCAGGAGTTGCTTCCTGCTGACCTGCCAGTAAGAGAAAGGTTTGCTCTAGAATTTCTTGCTCATGGAAGTGGACAATGAATGGCCATGGAACATTTTGTGGACAACGAAGCCCATTTCCATCTCCGAGGACATGTCAATACTCAGAATTGCAGAGTATGGGCAACGGAAAATCCGTTCGCACATGAACCAGTACCTCTTCATTCTGCAAAGGTAACTGTGTGGTGCAGGTTGACAATGCCAGCATTTATAGTAGGGACATTTTTTTCGAGGAGATGGGTCATGCGGGTCATGCTACCTGTACTGTCAATGGTAAGTGCTATGGGAGTCTTTTGCACAAACTTGTCATTCCAACACTTCAACAGCATATATGTGTGGGTAGCATCATTTTTATGCAAGATTGCACTCCTCCGCACATTGCAAAGACAGTGAAGCAGATGCTCAAGAAGCATTTTGGAAATGATTGAATGATCAGCCGTCATTTTCCAACAGCCTGGCCATCTAGATCACCTGATTTTAATCCTTGTGACTTCTTGCTGTGGGATTATCTGAAAAATATTGTGTTTAGTGGTCCGATTGCAAACTTAGCTGAATTGAAGGCATGCATTGCACAACACATTCACAACATGAAGCCTGAGATACTCTGATCTGTTGTGGAACCTGCTGTTTCTCGGTTTGAAACTTGTGGCAAAAAACAGTGGACAGCATATTGAACATGTCTTGTGCAAGTCTCGCGATAATTAAAACCCGATTTCATTGTTGCTTTTTGGCCTTCTTGGTTCTTGGTTTTTGGCCTCAGGACAATTAAAAATAGATTTCATTGTTGCTTTTTATGTGGTTTTGGTCTCAGGACAATTAAAAACAGATTTTTCCCATCCGATGTGGTACAACCTTGCTATGGTGGATGGGCTTTAAACTAACAGTGCCACAACTGTTGAATGACTTGGAAGTCATTTCGTCAGTAAAAACCCGATACAGTCATGCACATTGAGCAATACAGTTGGTTTAACTTGCAACTCACGCCATAACAGTCGCATTGCGATTCAAAAGTCACTTGTAGCCAAACCCATTTACGTTATGACACTTAAAGCGCCATTTATTGCTAACATTTGGAGCTATTTTTTTTTCTTATGCCATACCATTTCCCCTTTCTTTGAGTATATTCAGTTCAAATTTCAGGTCAAGTCTGATCAGTGGTTCTTTTTTTACAGCATGTTGAAAGTTGAACCTTAATTATAATTACCCTGTATTTTTGATCATTTTTTTTTTTTTTTTTCACAATAATATGTACCAATATACGTGATAATTCAGAAAATGTAAGACTACGGCTCTCTAAACAGAATGCTTTTTCAATAGAATGGTAGCTGCACATTTTGTGTATTTGTCATTTTTGGCTGAGTATGATCTATAATTTTGAAGTTACGGTATAACAGAATCTGATAATTTTTAATTTTCAATGCATCTGTAAATTTTCAAGCATTTTATTCATAATACATTCTTATTGCCTCCATTCATCTTGTTCTTTGCCTACATTTCATCTTTTTGCTGTTCTTAGTTCCCTATTATGTTCTTTAATGGTTATGGTTCATTTGACTTTACACCCTGTGTTTTCAGTTTGCTTAAGAGAACTTGGCATTTTTATCTTTCTTTCTAGAACCTTGCTTTCTACCTCTTTCTCTTTAGCCTTTTGTTTCCCATTGGATCTAGCACTTCCTTGAATGTTGAAGAAATTTCTTTTTTTTTGGTCTTCTTTGGTATCTTTCTTTGCCTGTTACTTTTAGAATCTTGGTGAAGAGAGCTTTCATGATCTTTTTTGGCATTCTAAAATACTTTTTTTTTTTTTGTACAGTAGTGAGTACAGATGATTCCACTGGTTTTTACCCTTGTTCTCTTAGCTGTTTTTAAAAAGAATTTCAGCTAAAAGAAATTACTGTTACTTAAAAACCTTTCAAATGCCAATAAATAGAACCTGTGGATACATTCCTAATTATGAAAGTTGTCAATTTGATTATGGTTTGAAAAGGCATCTTGTTGGACCTTCTCCCTCCTTCCCTCCCTTTTACTCTCATCAGTCCTCGCTTACAAAATATAACAAAGAATGATACTTGCATATCTCTTCATTGCTACATAAGACTTCCAAGCTATGCTTAAAATGTTGAATTTGTGCTAAAATAATAAGTATCAGATCATCATCATATAGTCTACCAACTATGAATAGATTCCTCATTGAAACATTATTTTACTAAATCAAATTTATCATTTGAAATTTCAGAATTTTAATTTGTTACTTTATTTGATTTTGCTTCTTGCTTAATAAAAAGTTCTTTCTTTCCTTGTTTTTTAATGTAGATTCAAAGAGGAATGACATTTTCTAGTGTTGTTGCTGAACCTGTAGCAATAAACCACTGTTTTCAAGTTCCTAATACAATTCCTCCACAAATAGTTGTTTCTGTAAGTATTTAATTACATTTTTATTCCATTTGTCCATCTATTCACTCAACTGTTACACATTTTATAGTAAGTCACATTTTTAAATGCATGTGTATTGCCTATTTATTCAGTCCATCTTGATCAGCCTTTGCTGGTTTTTAGTTTTACTTGTCTGAATAAATAGTTTTTTGAGTTAAAGTGATTCTATAAAATTTAAATTAAATTTCATATAAATTTAAGACTAATTTAAATTTTATTAAAATTTATATAGGAAGGCTCATAAACATAAATTTAAAAATTATATCATTACAGTAGAGTCCCGCTATTCTGAAAATCCGCCTATTCCGAACAGAGTTCAGAAAAAAAAAAAAAAAAAAAACGATTTCTTTTAACTTAAAAACAGGAGAAATTAAAAAGACATTGAAAAAACGTACATTTATTGTTATACAAAGGAGTTGACCACTGAACCTGTTCATCACGAGCTGATCAACGCTGTATAGAGCTGACACTAGCAGATGTCCCCGAACTTAATTTACGCCTTAGCAAGTCAATACGTTGATATTATTCATGAAATCCGCCTATTCTGAATTCCCGCTAAATTGAACAGTGTTCGGTCGCAATTAGTTCGGAATAGCGGGACTCGACTGTATAATGTTATAAATTTATTATATTCATTGTATAATATTATAATTGTATTTCTAAAATGCATTACTTAATGTAATTTTTAAAATATAACTTATTAGTGGAAATATGAAACCTATGTTGTATTATAGAACTTGCCCAAGAAATTTAAATTTTTGAAGGCAGTGTAAATCATGCTAGGTAATGCCATCTTCATTCTAACTTGTTACTGTTAAAGTAGTTATTCACTATATGATAAGGATTTGGTAGTGCCGAATGAATTAAGCTGCCGGGAATTAAACCCTGACTCCTCCAGTCTGTAGTTCAGTGCTTAAGCCATTTTTATTATCTGATAGGATAATATATATATATATACAGTCAAACCCCGCTATAGTGAACTTCAAGGGACCGAAATTTCGGTTCATTATATCCGGGAGTTCATTATAAGCCGTGTTCACTATAGCGCTGTTTGACTGTGTATATACTAGTTGACCAGTGCGAATAATCCCCAACAAAAAACCACCTTTGAGAAATAATAAACAACTCCAACACCTGTGGTGCATATTAGTTAACACATTGTCAATAGATGGTGCCTTCTCCATTTTTATAAAAAGGTGTTTAAAATAGTTTTTTAAACAAAAACATTAATTTTCAACAATTTGTTTATTTTGCGTCATTAGCTGTGAACGTAATCTTCAAAATGATGTCTCAATCATTGATTTTGACGAAGTATTAAGGGAGCTATGGCGTTCCGAATCAAAACCACCTTTGAGAAATAATATATATATATATATACACACACACACATACCATATTTTTCCGACAAAAGACGCACCTTTTTACTTACAAAAATCTGCTTAAAATTGGGTTATCTTATGATCCGAAGGTAGGTTAAACAAGGCAAAGAAATAGTACAAGTTATATAATAATAATTAAAAATTAAGAGTTTGTAAATATTTTTTTTCTAAAAATTGTCTCATAAATAGAGGTGAATCTTATGGTCCAATGTGTCTTATTGTCCAAAAAATTCGGTGTTTGTGGAGAGAGAGAGAGAGAAGTAACTAATATAAATTAAAAATCAATGGAAATGGGACTACAGAGGATCCCTAGATTTTCCCCTAAAAAAAAACAACAAATGTGCTAACAGTTTTTTTTATTTTCCAGAGTTTAAATAACAAAGGAATTAACATTGTGAGAAGTGATACATTACAAAGAACATTACTGTGCCAGGCGTTTGCTAGTGAGTAATATTATTAGTATCTGTTTATAATGTAAAATTTTTTGTGTATTAAAAATGTGTTCGCTTAGAATGAAATTCATTGTATTCATTTAATTTTAGGGTCATCAATGTCATATCACGCATTGTTTTTACAAAATAAGAATAATATTCAAAATAAGAAATAATTAAATAAGTTTTCTAATTAACATAATCCTTAATTTGCAGAACTTGCTGAGAACCTGTTGATCTT
This sequence comes from Thereuonema tuberculata, assembly GCA_023159025.1. Lineage (NCBI taxonomy): Eukaryota > Metazoa > Arthropoda > Chilopoda > Scutigeromorpha > Scutigeridae > Thereuonema > Thereuonema tuberculata. Next base: position 33,697,151 of record JAFIDM010012231.1, read on the forward strand.
TGTTCTTTCAAATCCTTGTTTTTAACTTTATCTAAATATACTTTCAGAAAATAATTAAAACTATACACATACATTAATTGTTAGTTAAGTGTTAAATTTACAGTATTTCCTTTTTAATCATTTCCTCCGTTCTGCCCTAAAATAATGTTTTCTATAATATCCATGCAGTTACCAGTTTCTTTGATACAACTTATTTTCACAAAAAAGAAAGATGTATCTAATAAATTGGCAACACAGCATATGCTTCTGTGCCATCATATTTTGGAGGTCTTTGTGCTATTCTTTATTTGTTTTATTTTTTATTTTTTTTTTACATAGAATGAAGTTATCTTTACTAAAGATTGAAGCTTCATTGTAATCTCCTCAATATTTGCTTGTTTAATTTATCTGTATAATTTTTAGGTGATGGAATTTTGAAATCTCAAGTCATTGGTAGGAGAATAATCGTCTTAGATACTAAAGTAAGTTTTATTTACTTTTATTAATGTATATTTAATTGTATAATCATTGAGCTGAGGATTTTGCTTTAAACAATTTATTGTTTCTAGAAATTGTAGGCTATTAAGGGGTTTCCATAAACTACTTTCACATTTCCAGGGGGGGGGGGGTCACATTTTATTTTTACTTAAGCACATTTTTGAAATCAATAATACCTACTGAAAAATTCCTTAAAACACCCGCAATTATCTAAACTTCAAACAAATTTTAAAAAAAGATATGCTTGAATATGTGCCTTATGTTTGGTTTTTCCCATCTCTACATTATAAATTGCCTGATAGTTTCCAAAAAAAAAAATGTGGTCTATATCATACTACAAATAAGACTACGTTAAAACATTTAAAACATGCACCCCAAAGAAAAATATGAAATATTTTTTGGTGTGCGACATCGTGAACAACGAGTCTTTGTTGCAGCATGTGCAGCCTCTGAACTGCTGTGCATCCTACATGACGATCACACTAGTGCAGAAGACGCTGACTGAATACACGAAAGTGAAATAGATGATGTATTTTCTCTGGATGAATTAGTACCAGTCCCGATACCAGTAATTCAATGAATATATGACAGATCTATGGACCTGCACTGATTTATTAATTCATCCCCTTGGATTCATCAAGACTTTTTGATTATTTGATTACTTGCTAGTATTATTTAATACCAAAAATAATGTTAATTTTAGTTCTTAACAATCAACTTTGATTATTTGATTAGGTATCTGTAATATGATCAAAGATAATTTTAATTTTCTTGTAAAATTTAACTTTCGATTATTTGTATCTTGTGAACCGCAATTTCGCCAACCGTGGTTTAATTCTTAAATTAAATTTAACTAATCAATGGAAGGCAAAATCAACTAGCATCGCTAATCTGGTTCCACATTTTAAATAAGTTGAAAATAAAGTTAGAGACTGAGATCTTGACTCGAGAACACTCATGGGCTCATAATTGGAGTATGAAAATAAGACGAACAAATTCAATATCTATAAAAAATAAAACACTTTAATATAATAGAAATGAGAAAATAAATATTTACAAAATTCCTAAAAGGAAGAATACTATAAATAAGTAGTTAAAATTACAGCTTTTAAATTAATTTATCAAAACTTAGATTACAGAGGAATGAACATTTAATTAAATTTTTGTCCAAAAAAAATTAAAAAGGGTTATGGCATTCTAATAAGGAAAATTAACAAACTTATGAACAAAATTTAAATACTTAAATATCCAAAAAAAAATCAGTAAGTTTACTCTCTTTTCTCTCCAAAGCCTAAAACAAAAACTTAGTTCCAATTCAATTTCTCTTTTTACTTACGAAAACTGCATTGTTCAGGATTTCTAACTTGTTGCTGTCTGGTGAACGACACTAATGTGCATCTATTAACCGAATTAAAGGCAATAAAAAAAACACAATGCTCCCGTGAATTGGGACATGAAATTGCCAAAAATAAACCACAAAATAATTCTACAAAATCAGATGCAATCAGTCTGTACACAATCAAACTATTTTTTCCTGAGATACAAAACTTGCTTTATTGGTATTTTCCACTTTCCGCCTGAATGAACGACACTAATATGTATCTATTCTGTGAATTAAAGGCAATTGAAGAAATTCACAATGATCCCATACAGTGGGACATGAAATTGGCAACAAAGAAATTTCAACAGAATCAAATACAATCAGTCCGTACACTTCAGCGTAATTTACCTGAGATGCTTTCTATCTCACAATCTTACCCTAAAAAAAAACGTTGGTTAGTGTGTGTTCAAATGTAGGGATACAGATATAGCTGCCAGTCCGGGTCCCATCCTAGAGAGAGAGTTAAACTGATTTTCTCCGAGTTTTTATACCGGCAAATAAAACAAAGAACCCAAAAACTTCCACTACGTCATAAAAGATTAAAGCTACCCTTTTCCCAGAATTAGAATATCATTACACCTGTGTGGAAATTTGGAAATAACCCGGAAGTGCTAAATCTCTTATCCAATGGCCAATCATAATCGGATTAGACTTCGCTACATTCCATAGTTACATTTCGAAAGTGATACAGTATTTAAAATAAACTAGAAAAATAATAATATTGAATTAACCACATGTTAGTTCTAATTTACAATTACACTCACAATTAATCATGTTTCTTGTCCAATACATTTCTATATTATTAAATTATATAATACAATAAAAAAAATTACACAATATTTACAAATTCCACAACCTACCTGTAAATACCAAAAAGATACCTATAACACTAAAAAGAGATTGCTTTAATTTTAGATTTTGATTCTATTTTTTATTATATATTTATATTATTTGATTTTTTAATTCCTACCCAAAGATATAAAAAGGATTTAATTTTTACTTTTTATTTATAAATATCCAACATTTTAGATAAGATTACAAAATATTTAATATATTTACTAATAGTGCATTAAGCTATATTGATAATTAAAGTACATCGTTTTAAGTTGGAAATCAAATTCACCTCTCAAAATGAAAGACAAGAAAATAAAAACAACAATCAAAAGTGGAAAGCAAAGAACTTGGGTATCTAAATTAATGCCACAGAATATAGGAATCTTTTATTCCTATATTCACGTACATATTTGTATTTAATGGGACCTTTTTTTTGGTTGTTGAATAGGAGATTCCTTTTTTTTTTTTTTTTTTGGTTGTTGAATAGGAGATTCCTTTTTTTTTTTTTTTGGTTGTGGGCCACATTGTGGCCCGCGAGATTCACAGCAAAGTCAAGTTTGGCCCCCATATTACGAAAGGTTGGGCACCACTGCTCTAAAGGATAAAAGAAAGTCACAAACATATTGATAATAAAAGGAATAAATTCCTTTTAATTATAATAATTATAATTCCTTTTATTATCAAGACACTTATTTTATTTTTGGTTTTAACTAATTGCCAAAAGAACAACAGGCACATTTGATTTTCTATTGTTCTGAAGTCTTATAGGGCTGTTTGCCAGTTAAAGGATAAAGTTTTCTTATCAATTCTACAACTGATTAAATGACTTAGTCGTTGAACTGATTAATAAGTGTTCTGAACTGAATCTTATAAATACTTACAATTAAAAATACTTTAGTTTTTATTGTAAATTAGAGGGGAGGGTGCGTGATATTGTGTTTTAATATTAGGGAAGGGGGATTCACAAGATTGTGACAGTGTGACAAGGTCAACAACAAGCTTATAATCGTATTCAAATCATTTGAAGAGAATATCATTTTTTATAGTTCGTCTAGTTGTCTTATTTCATTCATAACTGACTATTTTGAATTTATTTGTCATTTTAGATATCTTAAACAGCATCTGATACAATGTATATCAATTTCATTCAGTTTGATTTCGTACTTTTCGTCGATCTGTAGTTCTTGACTAGTTTTAGCAAAACTTGATTTATTAAATGTGTCAAGTAAAGCTGCCTTCAATATGCAAACAGCTGGAGTCAAGGGATTTCTGTCAATCGCAGTAGGTTTGAAAGATGAGACTAGAAGTAAGAGGAGATGTAACATAAACATTTGAAGGGGAGAAAAAAAAAATCAAATGATTGTGATTAGGAATCCAGGATGGAATCAGGCTGAGTTAATTGCAGAGATTGCTAGAAGCTAATGTTTAACATTTCAATCAGTTTTCGTCTCAGCAGCTTTGAAATGTTTCAAATATTGTCCCTTCCATCATGTTCATCAAAGGACCTTTTTGCAATATAGATAGGATAGACAGTTTTACAGAAGAAAATATGTAGAAGTTTGATAACAGCAATTCCTGCATTCTCTTTCAAGTAAGGCTTCTTTAATCACCAGTCAAGAAACTGAAGTCAGAAGACCAGTTCAACTCTTGCCTACTTAATTCCCCCCCCCCCAAAAAAAAAAAAAAAAAAAAAAACCTATCCCCTATTTGGCAGAGTTCTGGATAAGCCTTAAAAACCAACTGAGAAGGAATGAATGGAAAATTGTCAATTTCTGTCAGAGATTGAACTCTATTCCTTTGGACCATAGACAATCTTGTTACCATTTCATTAACAAAACTAGCCACAATATATGTGATATTTAAATACTGGCCATATTTGAATAAGGACACTGCAATTAATTGCAATTTGTCTGCCGAGAATGATACAGTTTTACATTTTTGAAATTTTTTTGACAAAATTAAATTGCTCTGAATATTATATAAATGTTATTTTTTTTTTAATTTGCTATTTTCATATTTGTATAATTCTTAATTTCTTTGGATACTCTGTATAACTTTAAAGCAGCATTTTTCTGTAAGTGAAAGAAATTCTACAATGGAATCTCTCTATTTTTTTTGTTTGTTTCGATAGTATGATTTGACCATTTTGTTGATTGGAATGTTTAGGATAGAATATACTGTTGTCACAATGGGTTTGCCAGTCAAAAGTGGTTGGCAATTACTGCTAAAAAGCAATGCGTGTACATATGGTACTGAGTAATTTTAAACAGTAAAGTAAATACCTTAAAGTGTCTAAATTTGGCTTACAGTGCTATTTTAAGTGCCTCTCTTTTGATTCTTTTCTGCCTACTTACTTTGAATGTTTTTTGTGTCTATTAGTCCTCACTCTAGTTTCCTAAACTTAGATGTATAATTCTTGATTAAAGTATATTGTAATGTATATTGAAGTTTGCTTGATTTTAATTACTTAATGTATTTAATGCATTTAAATTTCTTTTGTAGTTTCGGCTGCATATTTTATCGTATAAGAAGCTGATTTTAATGAAGACGTTCAAAGAATTCTTAGTGAAAGATTTCTTACTAATGGATTCAGCAGATAATATTAGGTAGAGTTCAGACTTCAGACTTTGCTAACAGTTTCATATTACAAAATGTATTTTAAGAAGTTTATGTAATGATCTTGCAGTCAATTTAATTATTGTTTTTCCATGTGTTGTATGAAATAAGTTTCAATTTTGAAAAAAAAAAAACAAAAGTAACAGATATCCTTTTAATTTTAAAAGATTAGTCGGCTAAATGCAGAAAATATTTTATAGTTTCATTAAGATGCTTCAGAGACCAAACAAAATGTATTTTGATTCAAAAGGTAGTGCTTGTTTTTCCATTGCAGTTTTTTGACAATTACAGTATACTCTTGATATGTCGAAAAATTATTTTTCCCCTTGATATTACATATTCATCTAATGTTAATTTTAATTCTTATGTCGAAGAGTTTTCACTCAGAATCTTGTTATGTTGAATAATTTTCGAAGTAAAAAATGAATTTTTCCGGAAAAATCGTCGTTCAGTTGGCAAATAGAGGTATTTTTTTAAGAAATTCTAGCATTGTAAATTCATTGTATTTTACTAATTCTTTTCAATTTAATGTAATTATTTTCGACTACTTTTAAAAATTAAAATTATCGTTGCTGTATTTAGACTTATTGTTAGCTATCATTACATATTTATACTTATTCTCATCTATCATTACATATTTATACTTATTCTCATCTATCAAGACTAATTTTTAGAATATTATTCTGTATCTTGTGTTTTTACGTGAATTTTTATATTTTGGTTACGACCTTGTTATCTTGAAAACTCGCTATCTCGAATTTTTTTAGCGTCCCTTTGACTTTGAGATATCGAGAGTATACTGTATTATTCAGCTTGATCATTATAAATAATTGTTAATATACATTGGGATTATGTATATAAATTGATTGTTACAAATTGTCTCTTTTAAAATATTAAACTAGATATTAAAATTCTTCTCATAGATGAAAGAGGAAACATTTAAGGAAACAATTCGGGTCTTTTAATTATTATAAATAGAAATAAGGTGTGATCGTTGAATAATATTTATAGTATTAATTGGTTTCAGGTAAAATAAAACCACAGATCTGGAAATTATTTCTTTGCTTATTACTTCTGCAAAGTGACAGTCCAAATCTATTATCTGAACAATGTTTTCACATTTGTTTTCATCTGAATTTTGTTGAAGAAAATAGAAATCATAACACTGGGAGTGAGTGAACCCAATTTTCACCAAACTTGGTAGTAATGTAAAATATTAACCCTATCTGGGTGGCATTGCATCTTGGAGGAAAACTTCCTTTCTGATATTTCTTCCCTAGGTGTCAGAAACAGCTTCAGAGCTTGAGATGATGTTCTCATCTGGTTTCTTCATCCTCGAGCAGAAGTTGTGTCTGTCCAGGGCTTTTGGGTAAGATCCTAGGACTTGTGGGAGTTTTGCTGTGTCATATGAGGTTCCTAGTTTGTTGACTGAAGAACCAAGCTCAAGTGAAAGAAGTGTAGGAATTAGTGTGGAGCAGGAGATCTGCATTGTACCCTATTCTGTACTGAGACATCACTGTTTACTGGTGTCTATCCTAGCTGATGATTGCCAAAGAGTGTGAAACAGCTGTTCTAGGATGTCACTTAGCAAACACTTGGTCTCACCCATAGAGTTTACAAATAAAAGAAAAGACCCGGAGTCAAAACCTGCAGCAATGATCTGCCTATAATTCATTAAAGGAATGACAAACAGATTTGCTGTTGCCTCAGGAAGAACATAAGATCAGTATACAAAATTGAGAATACAAGAATCTCTTAGAAACAAAAAAAAACAAAACAAGAATCTCTTAGAAACAAAAAGACACGATTCTCTGGAAGCTTTGGAATACATAAAATTCCCTGCTCATTTGATAAGAAGTACATGGGCTAGATCAAGAGGCAAACCACAACCAGGATTAGCAAGCATATCTAACAAATCATAGACAACAATATCACCAAGTCAGCAGTGGCAGATATTTTTTAAGAAAACAGGAACAATGTTATCAAGTTGATATGATTAATGAATTATGTTTGAAGTAAGTGATAAAAATTCCAAAAGATTGCAATAACTTTTATTTCAGTTAGTGCAGAAGTTTCAAAAATGATTAAAAGTCGTGATATCCTCTCCTCTTCATGCCGTCATATAGTAAACATTGACACTGATAGGCATTTGGTTGAGATTAAAGTCTGAAATCATTCCAGATTTGGTCCAGTTGTGCTGTCTGGGTAAAGAACAAAAGTGGTCTTCCAACTAAGTCTTTGATTGGGTATCTGCAATGGATGGAAAGATTCAATATGATAATGTTGGTGACTCGTGAGTAGAAATTCTGGGCTACTCCAATTTCAACATTTGGCAAAAACAGACATACACTGGATACGATATTTTTTTTACTTTAGTAATGGGCTGTAGTAATTCTCCACAACTACAAGAGGTGTTTTCATGTCACAAATGCCTAACTGAAATCCTTTCCAGAGCTGAAATCCTTTCAAGAAGTACAAGCTATTTTTTTAAAAAAAGTAAGATAAACATTTCTTTGAAAAGTCCTGTTTTTTTTTTTGTTTTTTTTACGCAGCTGGTATAAAATACATAAAAGACTTATTGGACCATTTATGCTGCTACATCTTAAATGAATTCTGTTAGTTGGGAGAAGATTTATGAACAGAACTCTTCAGAATTCTCTGCAAAAATTTCTTGTTACCTTTAAAGGGATAATCCAATTTGACTAGGAAAGGTCATTTATTTAATTTTTCTAGATTTTAAGTTTTACAGAAAATTAATAATATTTGGTGCAACTAATAAAAAAAATGGAATTAAGTTCAAAGATTTTGATTATTCATTACCAATACAAATTATCTTCTTGGACACAGGAAAGAGATACTTTTGTTCTTAAGAATATTGGAAAAGCATTTGTTACCTACCTTAAAGATACTATTCATATGTAGTTATTATTGTGTAAGTAAAATATATAGATAATATAGAGATGACAGATCATTTTCAAGGTTCACCAAATGCTTGCAGAACCAGACTCATTTTGGCATCAAGGATTTGTAGAAAAGTAGGAGAAATTCTGAGGGAAGTTTTTGAGACCTAATCTGAGGTTAATGATCCGTATACAGTATATACATTCAAAATAATGGAAATCTCTTGAGAAAGAAATACTTTTTTTAAAAAAAAAAAGTTTGATATAACTAAATTCTATTATATAAAAGTGTTATTCTGTCTGTCATTGTCATAAGACTTTTAAGTTTTTCTAATTTTGTGACCAAACTATAAGAGTTAGATTGGTCATGTAAATGGATAAAATATAGAGCTTTTTAAGACAAACAAAATGCTACAAAAATCTTTCGAAAAAAGTTTTGGGTTTCAAGATGGCGCCTTTTAAAGGGTAAAATTTTGACTTATACTTTTCGTTTAAATTGAGAAAAAAAGTTGGAAGAGAACATTATATTGAGAAAATGTTGGTAATGTTTGTAATGCTGACAAGAAAAAGGAACCAGAGGAAATACATACACTTTTATAATGAAAACTGGCCTAGTGAAATACAGTCAGACCTCGATATAAGGTCACCCCGCATATAAGGTCACTTTTCTAAAGTCTCGGCTCACTGAATAGGAATTCTATGGTATGGATTATCGGATATATGGTCAGGTCTTAAATATCGTAATCGCATATAAGGTCACTTTTGTCTGTGATTTCAGTGCCACACTGATTCAATTCCAAAAATTTTTCCGTGGGTACGATCTTTTATCAGCGTCATTTCTCCTATTGACGGAGGGGACAGCTTTTTCACAAAGCACTTCATCCCCTCAAATTCCAAAAAAAAAAAAAGGGAAAAAAGATGATGAAGACGATATTCCTTTACCTGTGTTAATACAAGATCTCAGAAATCGCGACTGTGCTATAGAAGGAGAAAGTGAATGTGAGAATTGATGATGAATTGCTACCACTTCTCAAGCTTCGATTTCCGAAATTGTTTCACAAGTTTTAGATTCCAATGCATTAGAAAGTGAGGATAACGATAGTGATACTGAAAGTGAAGCGGTGACACAAGCAGAAGCACTCAGAGCATTAAATTTTCAGAAAACTTAGAAAACATTGTACAAAAGATGAAAATCGCGAGAGTCCTGTATTATGGATTATTTTAAGTAAGGTCAATTGTACATCAGTACTTTGCTTGAGCATACTAGTACTATTTGTATACAACTTTATTCCGAATTAAAATTTTTTAAAAATAATTTCTTTCTGATTCCATTAATTTTAATTGGTTCAACTAAATTAAAAAATTATAACCTAATAAACTGATATTTTTGTCTGTATTAAATTTTACAAAGAATTATACTGTATTTATATAATGCTTATTTATTGACAAATGCGTATGAATCAGTTATAAGGTCACTCCGCTTATAAGGTCACTTTCGCAAGGTCCCAAGAGGTGACCTTATATCGAGGTCCGACTGTAGTTGTTTAAAAAGAATATAACATTGTTTGTCATCATATAATCAAGACTGTTCCTTTGTAATGGTATTACTTTATCCAAAAATAGATATGTAGTAGTCATGAAGATTAATGTCTAAGGGTTTTAGCTTTAGAAGCCTTGGGAGTGAGAAAGCCTCATCAAGATCATAACCCATCTCATTTGTGACTTGTAGGTTAAAATAATTGCTTCTTTGATTAAAAAGCCATTTTGATGCATTTACTGGGAGGATAGCATTATGTGAACATGGAAGCAGCTGAGAAGTCTGTAAGTGAAAACATTGGATTCAGATACTGCAAAAGATACTCATGCTTTCAATTCAAGACTGTCAACGAATTTTAATGGACAGCATATTAACTTCTGGAACATCCTTCATGGAACCGAAATCCATAAATTTTTTCAGAAATAAATGCTTTTTGGTTGGGAAAAGGCATTTGGGCCATTAACTGTAGTTCAGTATTGCTTCAGTAAGTCAGTATTCTGCCTTACTAAAAGATTGCAGATTAATAGACATTTTTTTCTCGTATTTGTTGCTGATGTTCGCAGGAATGTATGAGAGAGAAAATGTGATGAGCTTATTTATAGATGTGTTATTATCTAAGTTCATTTCCAAAAGGTCAAAAAAAAACAAAAAAACTTGATTCTAAATTATTGTACATAAAGGCTTTCATGCAAGAATTTTTGATTAAAAAAAAAAAAATGCTTCACATTACTTATTTTATGTTTATCGTTTTGAGAGAAGTGTTTCATTTAAATTTTTCTTTTTGTTTTCTTTCTAGTTCAAATTGTGATTCGAAAATTGTTCTTCTTACTGTTTCTGAAGGAAAAAGCTTGCTTCAGATTTTCAATTTTCAACGATATCAACATTTATATACATTGGAAGTATCAAGTTTCAGCTTTTTAGCCACTGCATCAAATTATCAAGTAAGAAACAAATCTTTGCTCATTTATACATTAACATAAATCCTTTTATAATTTACAGTATAAAAAAAAAAAAAAAGATTCTAAATCCTCAAATCTTTATCATCTTAGTAATTGTTTGAATTAAATTACTTATCCATCATTTTTTGTTTTTTAACAAGTTCCTTCTAATTTTGTGAAAGTAATTTTGCTTCTTGGCCGATTTCTACCTTAAATGAGTATTAACCCTTCAGGTCAATGAGTTTCTTTCCTGCATACGTCTCTCCCCCTGTGCTTTTTTTTTTCCCGAGAGAAGAAAAAAGCTAAGAAAATTTTTTACATGCTAAACTACACTGTGGAAATTTAAATTCTACCACTCAAATGTAAGCTTATTTCATTGTCTCTCGGTCAGTGAAAAATTACAGAATTGAGTTGCAAATTAATGGCTTTATTTAGTATCTTTATTTAATATTTATTTTGTTTTAATATTCTTTAATACAATATTTCATTTCTTTATACAAGAAACTTCTTGAGGTTAAGTGAGAACAGGAAAATCTTTTACTCTTCCTCTCTAGAATGTGTTAATAATCCATACATTCAACTTTAAATTTAACAATATATAACAATCGATCCATACAACATACTCTTGCTAACAATATATCAATATAACATCAACTTACTAATAGTTAAACTCTTAGTATAGTCTTACAAGCAGTCAAACCTATAGTAATATATAACAATTCATCAATATGACAAATCTTTACTAACAAATAATTAAACCATTTTCTTTTTTTTTTTATATGTACACCATATTTTACTGAAATGCTCATAGGCTATTTCGCTTACTTTTATAAATTTGTTTTTATTCATACGAGTCATAAAATTAATGCCATATGATTCAATCACTAGTCTGTCCTTTTCTTCTGTATTTGAAAAAGAATATCCACTATAGAGTCACGTCCTGTAATCCGACAGTCATCGGCCCAATGATATATAATGTTTATAATTTTTAAAGAAAACATTAAAAATTAAATTAAAAATTGTCCCTCATAATTAAAAATGGAGAAAGCTATTAATTATGTAGAATATAAAAATATATGCTACAAAACTAAAATTTGAACCCAGACCGATGACCCACAAAGAGCTCATATTTATTCCTTCTGTTTCGCTTAATTCTTCCCAAATTTCTGTCTTGCTCAATCCTCATAGCCTCATCTTTTATGTCTTCATTCAAAACTTAGCCATTAAGTCACATGTACTATGCGTCTAAGTCAGCTAGGCAGTCCCTTTCAGGCGTTGGGACAGAGAACTTGAAAAAATAGGGGTGAAAGGTAAGTGCTGTAGGGAGAAAGCATTAAGCACAGTGGGGGTGGATTTTTCTGTGGACTGAGATTAAAAGGGATCTAAATGACTCATTTCTAGGAAATTAATCAACGCAACAGTACAGTTCGTCATTTTGTGGAGATAACTTGTGCTTTTTTTTCACTCCTGATTTTTTGAAGAGGAAAAAAAATCAAAACAGCCTTTGATTGATTTTAACAAAGTTATTGCGAGGACTAGTGCTGGAACTGGAATCCCTGAAAGAACAATTTTTAAAATGAACAAAAGGAAAAGAAAAGCGGAAGAGAACGGTGAAGAATGCGGAACACCCAACAAAAAAAGGCTGCCTTATAAGAAGATATATACAAACATTCAGGTTTTGAAATCTTAAAAATATTGGATAAAGTATCATATGAGCAACCTGAAATATAGTTAAAACAAAATATAAATTACATAAAATTAATGGAATTGATTAAAGAGGTTACGGATAATGCATATTTTAAGCACAATAACAACATTTTCAAATAAGTGAAAGGTTTTCCAATGGGGTCATTGTTATCAGGAACTTTATATAATATATAAAGTTATATAATGTTATATGAATCTTTTAATGTTAATGTTAATTTTAATGTTATATGAATATTAAACTGTTGTATGAACATTTCATATAACATTTCTTTGTAAATTTGATTACTTATTTAAATATTTTTATTAATTAACCAAGTAAATAAATAAATAAATAAGATATTATTACATATTGTTGTGGAATTAAAAAACAGCCTTATGTGATCCTTTTTTTAGTATTTTGGAGAATTCAGATCTTCTGAAATCGTCATTTAGATCCCTTCTAATCCACAGAAAAATCCACCCCCACTGTGCTTAATCCTTTCTCCCTACAGCACTTACCTTTCACCCCTATTTTTTGAAGTTCTCTGTCCCAACGCCTGAAAGGGACTGCCTAGCTGACTTAGACGCATAGTACTTAAAGGTCTCATTCTATGATTCTTTCTTATTATTGAATATTTTCAAAATATTAACAAGGAAGAATGTTATTCAGTGAGTTACAAGAAATTTGTTTAACTTTCAAAAGCTTTATTTTTTGTTAATTATCTACAACATAAATTTTATATTGCTTTGATATAGTTATGTAATTATGTTTTCAATTTTAATCTGTTTTCAGGAAAACCTGATAATTATTGAAGGAGATTTCTTCGATCACAATAGGTAATATCAAACTTTTCAAAATAACAGCTTCAGTTACAAAGTTACTTTCATTTACAAACTAAGAAGTCTACAAGATGTAGGCTGTTATTCTGTGTATGATTAAAGAGAAAAGAACATTCTGTTACCTAATATCTTCAATTAGGGTTTCCCAATAAATAAAGTTTTTTGATTAAAAAACATTTATTGTATAGTAATGTAAACAGGAATTTACTATCTCAGACTGAGGTATATCTTGCTCCTTAAAGATAAAAAATTGAAGTACTTAGGAAACATTTTTCATTGGCCATATAAGTTGGTACAGGAACTGCTCTTTCAATCTGTGATACTTGTTCTTGAAACTTAGCAAGAAAACTAATTTTTTCCCCAGTCAGCCTATTATAAACCTTACAATAACTTTAAGTAGGGATGGACGGGACCCGATATTTCAGGAAATTTTCGGGAAAATTATAATCCCGTTTATCGGGCGGGATTTGCTTTACTTCGGGATTTCTTCGGGACGGGATTTCGCGATTTAATTAGATTCAACAAAAGGCTTAATAATGCTGGGATTATTAATCCTGGCAACTGAAGACTACAATAAATCATTGAGAACTCTGGACTATTTATTTCCCTTCTACCTCCTAATATTACATCAACAACAAAGTGTTTTCGTCATGGCGCTAGCGATCGACCGGCGAAACCAATAAACAACAGGCGATGGCCTTCGTGATTTCGACTAGCGACAGACAAAAAAATGTTTTTGTTTGTTATTATTATTGTCGTCTATATCAAGTTTCAAAACCCGAACAACTATTTCCCATTTATTGAGGAAGGACAATCCCATCCCGATCCCGTCCCGATTTTCGGGAGGGAAAAAAAAATCCCGTCCATCCCTAACTTTAAGCATCCTCAAATGAGATGAATCTTACGAATTCCTATCAAAATACACAAGCTTTTCTTCAAAGTCTTTGTTTCCTACTGTCAAAGATTAAAATAGTGTTACAGAAGATTACCATTATATTATTCCATTAGATACTAAATTCACTGGAATTGAATTGTCAGAACTGTGGGTTTCCTCTAGTTTTAATATGAAGGAAAGGAGGCAGTCTGGAATTTCTGAATTCAAGTTATTTAGTTGTAAATACTGAATATATTATAGGAATATTATTATTAGAATGAAAAGAATGTTCAAAAAGTATATATTGAGGATTAATATACTGTATTTAACTAAGACTACTAAGTAATCAAACAGAATAAGAACAAAGGTCAGCACATGAATAAATTTTCCAGCATGTTAAATTTATTCCTACTACAAAGTAATTATAATAAAGATACATAATAACAATGAAATGGAATCGGGTTCCAATTAATATCATTTTCCCTTTGTCTTTAAATAAATTAATACTTTGAAATTAATTAGTATATGAAAGATAATATTGAAAGATAGAAATTACCTGTCATCCTATACTAGTCAGTATATACATACAGAACTGTAACAAAGTTTGCTTTGCTTTTTCAAATTAGATTCTTCTTTTTCTTTGATACTATGTTTTTCTTAACTTCATATTAGTAATTTTGAAAGACTTTTCTATAAAAGTATCGAAATATCACTTTATAAGTATGTGTTCCTATAACTTTTAATTCTGCATGCTTTATAATTTTTTCATTTCTTTTTTCCAGTGGCCAGAAGAATTCTGTCATTTCACAGTTAACAGTTCGATGCATTTATGAAGCGTTACCAGAAACAAGGCTAGGCATAATTTGCAATTATTTGAAATTTCTCACATTTTATATATCCGTTAAAATTTAATTGACAACTCATAATTATCTTTCAAACTGAAAATTTGATGCAGTTTGTTATATTTATTTTATTTATTTATTTATTTATTATTATTAAGATTGGCTCGATTGTTGAGAAAAAGAAAGTTTCACGAAGCTGAAGAATTTGCAAAAGAGTATGAATTGGATTTACAGGTAATTACTCATCAAATGTTAAACTTTTGATAAAAGACTCCAAAAAAAACTACTTTAATTCAGGTTCCTCTACTTGAATTCTATTTATTCTTCTTAAATGAAGACTAATTAATCATAACAGAATTTTATGTAAAGCAATTAGAATTAGTATTATCGAAGGAAATTGGTTTCTAGGAAGAATTATAAACATTTATGGCCAAACCACATGACTATTTATTGGTTTTAATAGACAGTAATCTGAATGCATGCTTTATCATAAAAAAAGAATTCCCAGCAATTGTAGCTGGACAATGAACATCTGTAAAGTAATTGGTAACTGATATTGTTGTGAATATTGCCATTAAAAGTTCAATATATACTAGGACACTTTTAATACTTTTGTTAAGATTAAATTCATTAAATCATCATTAGTTCTTGTTTTGAGTGTAGCAAGATGGTAGGGAGACTTAACATTACAATTCCTTAAAAAACACAAATACGATGATAATAAAAAAGAACGGTTATAAAGATTTTGATGTCTTTAATGTCAAATATCTTGGAATCGATGAAGTGTTGACCCCCAAACCTATAGCTGCATCTGTACTTTCATCTCAGAAAAGGGCATTAAATTCCCTGATATACAGTCAATGTCATCTTGTTAGTTATATATATTCATTCTGAAGATGGCAATTGTAAAATTTTGCGGATACATGAAAAATCTCTGAATTCAATTAAAAGAAAAGTTGTGTGATTTATCTAGTTTCTATGTATGTTAGGCAATTAAATCTGATATAAGCAAAGATTAGAACTTAACTATGTTTTAGTGAAAAATAGTAATTGAGGCATTTGAATATGAGTAAATTAGTCATATTCATTAGTTGGTACTCATAGGCTTGTCCAGGATTTGGAATGGGAGAGATTTTGATGATCATTCAATCAAAAAAAAAAAACTACCTTGTTAAGTCAGTGGCTACATTTGCAATGTTTGTGTAGTGTTCCGCCCTAATCAATGTCACTGTTCAATTACTGAAATGCAAATGCATGGGAAATATTAGCTTGAAATTAGGAACTTTCCATGTGTTTAGTATGCTTGTATAGTATGACTGCTAATTTCAGTTGAGTAGTTCGAAATCATGATCACAAAATCAATTTATTGAGCAATGATTGAAAGTTCAAAATTTAGATATTTTATTACAGAAGTGTTTGTAAGGAAATCCCAAGTCACCAAACAAACCCCTTTAAAATAATGAAGTTTTTCTTCAAGAGAGAGGAAATAACTAGATCACAAATTAAAAAAATAAATCTGCATATTATTGAAAATATGTGAAATACTTCTTTTTGTTTCAATTCAATACTTCAATTCAATTTCTTCTGTCACTTAAAATAATAAATATTGAATTGTTGATGAGAAGAAATTTTTATCAATTAGTGAATTTCAACGAACAAACAGATAAAGCTTGTTCTT
Source organism: Thereuonema tuberculata (assembly GCA_023159025.1). Classification (NCBI taxonomy): domain Eukaryota; kingdom Metazoa; phylum Arthropoda; class Chilopoda; order Scutigeromorpha; family Scutigeridae; genus Thereuonema; species Thereuonema tuberculata. The sequence goes on from JAFIDM010012231.1 coordinate 33,713,754, forward strand.
GTTTTTTGTTGTTTATTTATTCAATCAAATATTTAGAGAAAGAAAGTTAAATTATTTTCTTGTTATTGTTAAGTTGTTGTTTTTTTTTTAAGTTAACACAAAGGTTTTTATTATTTTTTATTTCAAAGATTGATTTCTTTACAGGAAGTTTATAGAAGCAAAGCTAACTACATTTTGGATTTGCTGTCCCCTTGGAAACTGCAAAATCTATCAACAACTGAAATAGATGACCTCCAGGAAGATTTAAAGCAATGTATTGATAAACTTGCTGTAAGTAATTTAATTGTCAGGCTTGGAAATATTTTTAGTTCTTTCCTGAAGATAGTCCTGCTATTTAATTTTTAGTACTTCTGATTATAAGTTTATTTATTAGTAATTATGTTTTTTTTATTTTTTCTTTCTTTTTGTTGAGTACTTTTTTTTTTGTTATTATTCATTTAAAATTAACAAGTGTAATATTAGTCTTGTAAATTTTTAATTTTATCCAAACTTTATTATATTAGGATCTGAATGATGTTGTGCAGTGCTGTTTGCAAGCCCAATTGGCTACCATAGATGCCACAAGAAGTATAATTCAGCTAGTCAAAAATAGGGTAATAGTCATATATATATTTTACACTATATATTAAATCAAAACCCCTTCTTCCACCTTCACTCCATTTTATTCTTTTTCCCCTATTTCTTTGCTTATGTTAAATGCCAGTGGGATAGGGTATGGCGTTAAGTTTGAACTAAAAACAAAGAAGTCTTAAAAATTTTATAGCTACTTCCATTCTTTAGATTTCACCTTTATTGCAGTTCTTTCCATACATGTGTAGTGTGTACGTAATTTACTAGAAACATCATAATTCTGTTTCCTTAATGATTTGACACATTTTCTATATTTTGGCCATTCTCTTGTTTTGTATTTCAGTATTGTAGAGTACAACTTCCTTATCTATGCCACACTCAGAACTATGGAATAGATTAAATTTCCCAATTATTCTTTCTGGTTCTCCTTTTCATAAGTAATGTAGCACTACTTATTAATTCAAAAGCCGCTTCTTCCACCTTCACTCCATTTTATTCTCTTTTTCCCTATTTCATTTTGTTCTTTTTCAATGATGCTTTAATTCATTTTTTAAAAAAAGGTTTAATTCGCTTTTAAAATGTCAGCTTTTTGACTGGAAAAGGAGATGGGTAAATGAAGTGAGAAATTTAAAATTGAAATTCGTGTTCTCTGAGAGGAGGGATTATGCTAGTAAATAAGGTATTTTCTGTATAGTTTTTCAAAGTAATGATTTGAATGGAGAAAATTACTTCAAGTGACTGGGAATTTTCTCAGACATAGAATTATGGATTCTTGAATTTATGGCAAAATGTAAAACTCCATTTGATACTATTTTGGATAAAAATGTATAATATCTTTTTTAAAGAAACAGGGAGAACTATGTAGCTAATGTTTTGTGTGTATGTTTCCATTTTATTTATTTATTCGTTTATTTATTTAGAAGTTATTTCATTTTAATATTTTTTATCATTTAGGAGTTTGTTTTGTAACTAAAAATCTTAGTAATAACTGTTTTTATTTATTTTTAGCTAAAAGAAAAGGAAGAACACATTGATTTGCTTCAACAGGTAAGTTCATCTGATTCATAAAATATAGTATTTATTGAATTTCACCCATTGGTGGAAAGGACAAAAAGATGTCTGAAGCCAGTTACATATTCCTATACTGATTTTCATCTTCATTGAACATTTAGTTCAGTTGAGCAATATTTAGTATCTTGATTTGATCAACATTTAAATCTATATAGGGAAAAAAAAATCTCAAGGTGACAATTTAGGTAATAATATTAATCATGTCTTTTTACTCCACGGATTCTTAAAAGTAATTCCAAGGTCTAGTGATGAATACAATGAAGAGTTTCTGTGGTTTAACCCACATAATGACAGTGAAAGAAACAAGGAAATAATCATCAGGTCCAAAGAAAAGACCTGAACAATGGAAGATATAGAAAAGAGAAGGCAGACGTAAGTGATAGTAGGAGTGCTAGAAAAGGTAGGAAATGGAGAGATAGAAAGGCTGGAGCCCTAAGAGCGTGGGAAATGAAGAGAAGGGGAGCGTTATTTGTTTCTGTTCCAAAACTCTCAGCGCTACTGCTTTCTGCTGTTTCTAGCACTACCATTCTCACTTGAGTTCACTTTCTCATTTCTGTATATTCTGTTGCTCTTATTTTCTTTAGACCTGATGATGATTCCCAAAGTGAGAGGTGAAAGACCTTGTTCACTTTCATTATGTGGATTAACTCCCAGAAACTCTTCATTTTCAATAAATGTGCCCATAGTAACATCAATAATACCTATTGATGTTGATTATACATCACAATAATTGACTGTCACGGTCAGTGATTTTGTCCAGACTCTGATATTGTAAGTTACTGATTTTAATGCATCATTTTGCTTAGCTTAACCTAATTGCAAAGTTTGTTTTGAAGGACAGAATAAATACATAGACAACCAAGTTTCACACAGAAGTATGCAACCTTAATCTAGAGATGTAATTAATTGTTGTTTAGTTCTTTGTTTTCATATATTAAGTTTTTCATAATGGTTAAAAGTTTTTCATTAAATGGTGTTAGTCAGTATAATATAATAGTTTAAAATCTCTGTTTTGTAACTATTTTCAATTAATAAAGTTTAATGTTTGAAATCTTTTGTGGTTTAATTGATTAAGCAAGAATTGTTAATGAAGATGGCCGTTATGCTTATCAAGATGTTGTATAATTATTTATAAGAAATTGGCATTTGTAAGAAATATTATGCATCTTGTTATCCCATCACACAGGATCCATTTCATTATAGTTTAGATCTAATATACAGTATAACACATTTATATATCAGTGTGCTATAAAATAATTATCTTTTAATTATTATAATACTTACTAGTTTTAAGGCAAATATTTATTAATTGGTGGAAATGTGAATACCAATTGATTGAATAATGAAATTGGATTTAAACATACCATACAACAATGCATTTACATAAATCTACACCAGCTATTAAAAAGTAATATTTATTTTGATATTTGTATATATAAATCTAATGAATTTGGTGGCTATTAAATGAAAAATTCAGATTCGTAAATAAATTTCCAATCTTTGATTTAGGGTAACTTATTGCTTTCATTGTTTCTTTTTAAGATAAACCTTCTTTTGAACAAGCTGGAAACATTCGAAATGGCATTTGGAGCAGCTGAGTTTCAGTAAGTTTTATTCACAGAAATCTGTTATTTATAAGTAGATTATTTTTAATGGAAAAAAAAAATCACTACAGAGAAACAGAAGCTGAAAGTATAGATGAAACAAGATAATTAATGCTTTTAGACAGTGTCAAAAGCAAAGCTGCCCCATAAGAAAATTTTATCGGAAGCGACCACGTTTGACCCCCCAACTTCCGGTCAGGGAGTGGTCCTAGAAGTCTTATTTTTTTTGTACGTGGTCACCTACTTTTTGATGCTGAACACAATGGTGAAGGTTTCATTCGAATATCTCTGTTTGGCCACTACAGAGTGTGACATCCAGCACTAAAACCATACCAATAGCTGTTCCCTATTTTTTTACAGGCAAGCTGTACTATAGGGGCTGCTAAAAACAGTCAGATAAGCATAAAATGTTAACATGATCAATTATGGTCTTCTTTAATATAAGCTGCTTTATTAACTTTCATAAAATTTATTTTATTAGAACCAGGAACAACTGCTTAACTGCTTATTTCACATCATCCAAAAGTAGTCATAAAACAATGAAAAGGAAAAAAAAAATGTTTCTTGCCACTGAAACTCACCTAAATTATAATAGTTTTCTACTTAGAGCAAAGTGGTAAGTTTTCAAGCAAATTGCTGTTTTGGTGAGTTTTTTTTTTTTTTCCCTAGTCTTTGTAAAGCATGAAAAGGAAATATCAAAGACCTTAATATCAGTTGACTCAGCGTGTCATTAATTTCACACTACTGAGAATCCAAGAATGTTAATACATTCTTTACTTTTATATAATTATTGTATGTAGAATAGTATTTGTATCATTGAAATTTAGAAAGCTGACTTAATTTCATCACTATTTTTCTTTTTTTCTTAATGTTTAATACAACAGGACATTTTGTCTAGATATACCTTCTTAACTGAAACAAACAATTAATAATAATAATGTTCTTAAAAATAGAGAATTAAGCAGCTAATTTTATAGAATCTGGAAATTTGACAGAAGAAAATATAAATTGTGGTATAACCTAATCTCCTTAAAGAAATATTAAGATTTAGAGGTTTTAATTATATGTTCTTTTCTTTATTATTTCTCTAATTACTGCTGAGTAGATTTGGAAAAAAAGAAAAATGCATTTCTTGATATCTTAGTCATTATGGAGTATCCATGAAAATATCTGTGAGGAAATCCTGAAACGATCTTAGCATTGGTTTAAGAATAGAAGCAATTTAACAACTTTCTGTTATCTCACAAACAGTACAAGGAATATACAGATGTGCATCTTAGCAATAGTGGTGCTGTGACATAAATACAGAAATCACGGAATTTCTAGTTCAAACTTAATAACTAATGATAACAAAGAAGGCTTAACGTTCGTGGAATGAAATAAAGAAAAATAGAAATAAATAAAACGCACTTACTTACAAATAGTTGAGATAATTATATATGGTAATAATCCTACAGTTTTGGAATACTGTGCGTATTCCTTCATCAGGAATGGCACAAACATACAGGACATACAGACAAACATACAGGACATACAGACAAACATTCAGGACGACATGATGAGGGAAGATAGGGGAAGGCATACCTTCCCTCATCATGTCGTCCTAAATGTTTGTATGTCCTATATGTTTGTGCCGTCCCTGATGAAGGAATATGCACAGTATTCCAAAACTGTCAGATTATTACCATATATATTTCTCTCAACTATTTGTAAGTAAGTGCGTTTTATTTATTTCTATTTTTATTTAATAACTAATGATAAGACACTCTAATTGAATCTATTTTTGTGTTCATTTCTGATAGCACAATGTATGACATTCTGAATATGTAATGACTGAAAAAAAATCCAATTTATAATATAAAAAAATACTTTCACAAAGAAGGATTTAATTTAAATTAAAAATTACTTACATGTTTAATAACTTACGTCAGTAGTGGGCAAAACATTGATCGCAGTCCACCAGTGGACTGCGTCCGCATTTTGGGGTGACTGCATGTGAGATTTCCAAAGTCTGAAGATTTTTTTTTTTTTAAGTTGTTGATTTGGAGATTCCGATTTATGGAGCAAAAGTTCTCCCAGGGCCTGCACTATACACCCAAAAATCAAGGCTGGCGTTTTTTTTTTTTTTTTTTTTTTTTTTTTTTTTTTCAGTCTTCAGGTGACCGTGCCACTTGGAGTTTATTTGAGGTAGCTTTACCTTACAAAAGTCTGCTCACCCCTGACTTACGTGTTATATTTTCAAAAGCCTAACAGAATTTAAAAGTTAACGGCAGAATTATGATCTTACATATTATTTTCATGAAGGTAATAATATTCACAATAATAACATGCAACATACTTTACAATTTAAAATTCAAATAAAGCAGTACAGTCTGGATTTCAAGCTTTATTTGAGTTTTAAATTGAAAAGTAGGTTGCATGTTATTATTGTGAATGTTTTTATCTTCATGAAAATCATATTTAAGATCATTACTTTGTCATTAACTTTAAATTCTGTTGGGCTTTTGAAAATGTAACTCAAGTTATGAAACATGTAAAGATGTTTTAATTCAAATTAAATCCTTGTTTGTGTAAGTATTTTTTGTGTACTAGTTGACTCGTGCGAATAATTCGCAACGAAAAACCACCTTTGAGAAATAATAAACAAATCCAATAGCTATGTGCATGTTAGTTAAACGCATTGTCAATAGATGGCGCCTTCTCCATTTTTATAAAAAGGTTGACCCGTATGAATAATTCGCATGGTATCTTGACCAGTCACCGAATGGTGATGTGAAAATAAATAAATGGGACAGATTGTCAATAGATGGCACCTTCTACATTTGTATAAAAAGTTTTTAAAATAAAGTTTTTTAACGAAAACATTAATTTTAAACAATAATATATAAGGATTCTAGATGTAATTAACTTTTAAAAAGAAAATTACATTTTTCTTTTGCATGTTGCAAATACTTTGTGTAATGCTGTTTTACTACATTAGAATCCTGCTAAAATATTACTTTATTTTTTGATAGGTCTTACTGGTTCGAGTTTTCATCTTGTAACATAATTAAAGAAATAATGAAATATATGAAGAGTGGGAATATGAAAATTGCATTTCTTCTCTGGCAAAAACATCAGGTAAAGTTATCACCATTGTTTTCTTGAATATTTGATATAAAATTATTGTTTCAAATAAAATAAGGAAGGAAGTGTTGCTTTATCTGAAATGGCCTGATTTTGTGTAACACTTTACATTCTGAAAATATTAAATAAATCAAGCCATAGAATTCAAATTTCTAAAAGTTATAAATGAATAACTTTGATTTTTTTTTTTTTCTTTTTTTTTTTTTTTTCCTTTTTTAAGATTGTTATAATTTGCATCTGTTACTGATAGGGTTCAGAATAAGTTTTTGGCACAACCAGTCACTTTTTTTTTTTTTAGTTTATTCCCCATAATACAAGGTAACTTACATAGGTATCAGTAACTCTTATCAGCTGATTCTTTAGTAGCTATATTTTATAAGGTAAATAAAAAAAAAAATCATATTTAAGAAAGATACTTTATTTTTCTAATTTCAAATTTCAGTTGCTTCCAGGAAACAAAGTTTTTTTTTTTGGTGGTTGTTGTTTTTTTTGTTTTTTTTTTACCAAAATGGAAGGAAAAATACATATTCAAAGCTAAGTTTTCTCTCCTATTTGCACAGTACTTGTTTTGAGTGCGATTATATAACTGTTCTTGTAAAAAAGCTAAGCTAAAAAAAAAAATCCTGGTGACAAACATGCAATGATAGCAAGAAAATTTCTTCCATGACTGCTGTAAAATTATTATTATTATTTTTAAATAAATTAAAAGACATTTGTACAAAATGTGAACACATGTTTTGAATATAAATTATTTCTAAAACGTTGCATGAAACTTAAAATTAATTTCATATTGAAATTCTCACCCACAAAAGCTGGACAGGTACTAGCAATTATGTATTGAGTTTTGAGGTACTAGTGCCCTTCAATAATAGATAATACGCAGACAGTACAGTGGGTATATGGGCAAGTGAGTGTGCTTATAAAGACAAAAGTTACATCTTATTTGTAATTGCTTATCTTGTTCTCTGTTGCTGTGATCACTACAACACACAAAACAATTTTCAATAAACATTATTGTAATAAGGACATCACTCTTCTTCACATATATATATATATGAAACTGTTCAAAAATAACTTTTTGTTTGAAATTGTTGAACATCAGTGAAGAATTAATCATTTTATAAAGTTTAACAGAAAACATGTAAAGAGTTTTAATGATTATATAAATCTCGAGTTTAGTAATTTGCTGACCACCTAATTCTAATTTAGTAATCACAAATATGGCATTGTGAAAAAGGATTTTATATATTTCCCTGGTAGTTTAAAGCTAAGCTGTAATAAAATTACCGTATTGTCCGGCGTATAAGACGACCCCCAATTTTTCCAATTAAAATACTGAGTTTGGGATATACTCGTCGTATAAGACTACCCCTCTTCCAACGCACACCAAATAAGAATTAGATAAAAATAAACATCAGATTTGATTTCAATATGGTAATTTTAATTCAAATGCCTTTTGACTTTTCCTTTAAAAGCGATGTACCTTACCGGCGATTGGCTGGTTGTTGTATACAACGCCTGCTTGGATTGGTCAGCTCTGTCTGTCTCCAAGTAACTGTAGCTTTGTTTATTCTGGTGCATTATTTTAATGCTACATTTTTTTAGAATTTCACTAAAATCATAGTATTTCTTAACTGTGGCCATGTTTATTCTGGTGCATTATTTTAATGCTACATTTTTTTTAGAATTTCACTAAAATCATAGTATTTCTTAACTTTAGCCTTGTTTATTCTGTCCCCGCTCTATCTCTTTTTTTCCATACCCCGGACGTTCCGGACTCCTGCAGCTTGCTCCACCCTTCACTTACACCTTCCTGATGAGGCGCCCCTTCACCTCGTCATCGGCGCATTAAGTCACTTCTTTCCACAAATCCTTGTAGTGGATTTTCTTCTACCGTACTTGTACAGCGCCGTCCTTGCTGCTTTCATACGGTTGCCGCATACGACGGGGATGCGGCCGCGGCCGTTTTGAGCTCCCCCTACCATATGCGGCGACCGCAGATTCTCCAGTCCGGCTCGGAAGTTTCAGCACCCGGCGTATAAGACAACCCCCGACTTTTGAGAAGATTTTCCTGCTTTAAAAAGTCGTCTTATATGCCGGACAATATGGTACATTTATAATCAATGCAAGAAACAAAATTTTGTCTTGAATGTGAATTTCTTTTACTAGCTTGAAAATTTTCATGATAGTTTTAAATTTTGAAGATGATGATGTAAAATTTATTGAAATAAATAATAATAAAATAATGAAAATAAGAATTAAATACATAATAATGTATAATAGCAATGTTTTTGTTTCATTTTTATTTCAAATAAAAAAATATAAAATTTTGATATAAATATGCTTTCTTATTAAGTTTATTATGAATAATATCATTACTTGACGATGCAAATGAGCCAGATGCACACTTTAGGTCTGTCATTTCATTACTATTGAATTTCTGAGATCTGTCAATTCTAAGATGGTAAAATAATCTTCTTAATGTAAAGTTAAAGTAATACAACAATGTACTTAAATAACATAAAATTATGGAAAGATAAATTTCTTTACTTTTATATATATAATTTTTTGATATAGCGAGGAATTTTTATTTTCCTGTAGTTTTCTTAAGTATAACTTCCATACATAGTAATTATTTATTTGAAAAATTGGCAATTATTACAAAAATTTTTGTAATTTCAAAGTTCAAGTATTGATTTGCTCTTTGTTATTTTAAATTGTGTTTGTAGTTGTACTATTAGTTGAAAACAATGCATTTGAATCCCAAGTTAGAAAACAAACTGAAATAATTGAGATCCTAAACAGGGGTACGACTTGATCTGTGTTGCTGTATATCTTTCAAAAAAAAAAAAATCCAGATTTTGAAAATAAACATGGAAAACTGTGAAAGCAGATGTTATTTTAAGACAAATATTTTAACTTGATTTTCTTTTCATGATATTACACCTATTACTTAAAAATTAACATTATAAATTTACCATAGGATAATATCCCTCAAATCAAACAGCATATATTTGTTTCATTTTGAGTTTTTGTCTTGACAAATTTTGAGTAAATTGTGATATCTGTGAATTTAAGTTTCTTTTAATGTGTTATACTTCATATGTAATAATTTTAAATTGTTTAATTCTTGTAATTTTTGAGATTTATTTCCTGAATCCAGTATGCCATACTGCTAATTCAAAAAGTAGGTTTCACAAGAATACTTTGATCTATAATACAGAGCATAGAGAATATTCAAATTGTTTACATCCAAGGAAATTTATTGGTGAACAGGATAACAATTTTTGAAGTAGACACTAGATAGTAGCAATAGTTGTAATTTTTACTGAATAACGAAACTAATCTCTGAAATCTTATTTAAATATTGGTTGCTGTTTATGTGGATGAATTATGTTCTCTGATTCAGAGTAATGAAGAAACATTTAAACTGACTAAGAACTAATTTCGTTACTGCAGTAAATTCTGATCTTTTTTTTTTTTTCTTTTCTAGGAGGAATTTCACATTTCATCTGTTGAACTGATGGAAATACTTAATTCAATTCCAGAAACAATCCATTCATCCAAATATTTTCACTGGTTTGAGGAGCAGTTCCTAGTGTATGTTGTAAATTCACTTCCAGAAGCATTGGTAAGATTATTAAAAAAAAAAAAAAAAAAAATTACAATTTGTAATTTGATTCATGACAAGGGGTCAAGTATAATAAGGAATATCCTAATGGTGCAAAATAAATCAGTGTCTCATGTTAAAAAGTTGTCTTCTGAAATTGGTCTTATTTATCCTTCTCTGAGGTAATACTGTAATTAATAAAATGCTATTCCTTTAAAGCTCAACTTTTAAAAGTTTACTGAATATAATTTAAATTTTACAGAAATACAGTACATGGCAAGTTGAACATTTTGAGTCATACATTTTGTGGGATGCAAAGATTATTTTTAATGTGATCTCTCACTTGAAGCCAAATTGAGTGTGTTTTCACACTGACGTACCAGAAAAACTGAGAACCTGTAACATATAGGCTCTCCTTTCGAATGGATTACACATCAACATGACAGTGCATGGACTGAACCAGCTCTCTGAAGAGAGTAAGGTGTAGATAATGTGTAGATAATACAATGAATCCTCAATAGAGGTACACAAGTCCCTAATATTCACCATGGTGGCACCCTGGTACTGATGACACATTGAATTGTATGTCACAGGTGTTCTATTGTGTTCAAATCCAGTAGACAACTGGGCCTACTCATTATGTCAAACTCACAGAAATTCTCCTCCGGCAATAATTTAGCGATTATGGACCTGTGCTGTGGTGTGTTCTTTTGCTGAAAGAACCCATACCATCTGAGTGAATTCATGACATGAACAGATACAGATCATCTGCAGAGATGGATACATAGTGTCCACCGGTCTGTGATGTACGCAGATATATCAGAAGTCCTAACGTATGACAGCTTAAAACACCCCATCCATAACAAAACCACTACCACTATCCTGAACTTCTCAGGTTGACATATAGGATTCATTGTCTTGTGGGATTTTCTCCATACATGTACAATTTCAGGCAGATGATACGATTGTTCATCTGCCTGAAATAGTTGGAATTGAGGGGCCCAGTGGAAAAGGGGCACATGCCACCTCTATATGGATTTTGATTTTTTGCTATTGTTGAGTAGATCCTGCCGTCTAGTATCTATTCTATTAACCATCATCTTCAATCGCCATCTACTTTCACTATAAGTTTAAATATTTACAAGTAGATACCAACTCTCCACAGGCAATTACTTTTTCTAAAACTTGATTTCCTGCAAAATTTTCATTTGGTGGCATGTGCCTCTTTTCCACTAAGCCCCTCAATTGTAACTTGTTAAACCAGGCTACTCTTTTCCAGTCTTGCATCCAGTAGCAGTGTTCACAGCCCTGACAAGGCACAGTCTTATGCTGTCTAGTCACCAATGGACCCAAGTGGGCTGTCAACTACTGTACCCCACAGAAGAAAGAGAAATTTGTACTTTCCAAACAAATTTGGAAAGTGTATCCCAAGCATTGGATTCTTCTGTTATTTGCTGCAGTGTTGCATACTGGTTGGATGTTGTAATGCAGACGTGGGCAAATGTGGCTCTGAGAGCCGCATGCGGCTCTTCTTTGGATTAAGTGCGGCTTCCAATACCCCATGATAAAAATATAGATATTTTCTTTCCACGTTATACTTGTATTTTCGTGAGTTTTCCTTTGAAAATGAAAATCCAGAATGTGGCTCTCGTTGACCTCATGTATGCCCATAGCTGTTATAATGCATGCTAGATGTCCACAACTGTCCTCACGCTGGCTGGTCCTATGTGATGTTGTGTAGTTGCGATGCACCCTTGAAATTGTTGCACTTCAAAATCCAAATTTCATATTGATTTTGGAGATGGAGTAGCCTTTTTCTCTGGCACCTACTATCACTCATCTTTCAAGGTTGCATATATCATGATATACTGCCATAATCACAGAATTATATGATGGCGGATTGCAAAGATATTTGCCTTTATATGTACTTCAGTTGTGAAAGATACTATTTAATGCTAGGGTAGAGTGGCATGTACTGGAATTGGAAGTCACTGTCAGTTTTTCTGGTACTTCAGTGTATGTAGATGTAAAAATCTAATATTTTATGCATTATGACTTACATCGAAATTCATTTAAATGCAGTGAAGTTTAACACTGAGTGTTGCCAGTGTAAGTAATTGTTTCATTTATAAGTCATTCACAACAGCTTTCTGCAACTGCTTATGGAATATATTGCAAAGATTATGTATTTATTTTTAATTTGTAAATTTTGAGTTGCCCAATAAAGTAATTTTGGTTTTTGCAGTATGCACGGATGTACACTGCTCATCCTTTTCTATTAGCACCATTAATGTCTATCTTTTCTACAGACTGAAATGAATTTTTAACTTATTCTTGCCTTAGAAATATGGATTTCTGAAATTAACAATCTTTCCAAGTTGTCTTGATGATTGTTTAGGACTTAAAGCCTATTTCAGAATTAAAAACATTGTTTTAATTTATTTAAAAAAAATTAAAGAAATTAGTTCTGCTAATAGGTACGGCAGAGAAAATATTAAATGAAAAAAAAACTACTGGGATTCCATATTGAGAATCCATGGTTGGATAATTGATCCATAAGCTAAATTACAGATGGTCTTATAAGTTACAAACTTTAAATGTTTTAATTGATATACTAAGTAGTTCCACGAGCCCAAATGGGTTTATTTTTTAAATAAATGCAGTTCCTATCAAATGGAATAAGTTGTATCCTAATGTCCAAGAAGAAGCTTTGCAAGTTTAAGTTGATGCTTTCCATTCTGGACATAAATTTATCTTACAAGGTTTATGAAAACATCTGTGATTATTATATCAGTATTTGGAGAAGTCTTTTCAGCTCACAAGGGAAGGGTCTGTACATGACAATAGAGTCCAGGAATCAAACCAAGCTCAAATGAAATTGCATCACAGTGAACATAAGTATGCCAAACCTGGGTCCCAGGTTCTAATCCATTCTGTAGATATCTTAGGAAAAGATATCTATAAATATCATGGTACAAAGGTACCATAGGAAAAGTTCATTCTCAAGCAGATTGAGGATTCTTTCCACCATGACTCGATCTTCACTTGTAACTTGTCCTTCAAAACTGCTGTACCTTTCCAACAGAAGGTGAACCACGGCTTTGAAGTTGGCAATCTTCATCCTCTGAAGTAGAGAAGAAAAATAGAACAGATTAACATACGAGGAAACTGTTGAAAGAAATATAAATTTGTATGAAATACAGGCCCGGATCTAAAAATTGTTGCCCCCCC
>JAFIDM010012231.1:33727365-33759286 GCA_023159025.1 Thereuonema tuberculata
CCTGATGAAATATATATAGTAATGGGCTTTGTTTCATAAGCTTTTTGTAGTTTCTTTTAAATCTATTTTTTACAAAGCCTGACAGTTAATTCAAGTAATAAAGCAGTCTTTGAGCTTCAAGCATTTGTAATGTAAGACTTCAGATAATGTAGATTATAAATTAACCGCAAGCTGCACTGGATAGCAAGGAGTTAATAATGGATTTCTACTTGTTTGTTAGGGATTTTTTTTTTTAAAAAATAAAGCAGTTTTTATGGGCAAGAATATTTTGACGGAATTAGCGGAAATGGTCATGATTTTTATGGAAAATGAAATGAATAAGCTCATTAATGATAGTTTATTTTACTGCAAGATACGTGGATGGTCTTTTTCTCATAGTACCTAAAGAGTCATTAATAGAAATAATGACAAGATGCAATGCAATCAATGAAAATATTCAATTCTCGATGGAAAAAGAAGAAAACAAAAAAATTAGCATTCTTAGACTGCATGATTTTAAGAAAAAGTAATCAATACCAAACTATGATGTATAGAAAACCTTCATATGCAGATAGAATTACTAATTATAAATCTTGCACTACTAAACAAATAGAATATAATGAATGTTATATCAATTTAAAAAAAAAATACTTTTCCATTTGCAGTAATTATTATTTATTAAAAGAAAACATAAAAAATCTTGTTGCTGTTTTTCAAATGAATGTTTATCCCTCTTTTATCATTAAAGCATTGTATAAAGCTAAGAGGGAATTTGAAACTAAAAAATTAATAATTATGAAAAAAAATTATTAAAAATATTTAATATTAATATAATCACTAAAAATAATATAATCCAGAGTTCTTCAATTCTGAAATAAAATGATAAAAGAAGAATTATAAGAAAAAAAAAGAATTTGGTTTATGCCATTTCTTGCTGGGGTTGTAATAAAAATTATGACATTGTAGAATTTAAAAAAAAAAAAAAAAAAAAAAAAAAACTGAAACAGCACGAATTAAAATTTCAACAAAAGAATGTAGATAACAAATTCTGTAAAACATTGTATCAATACAGGTCATCAACCCAATTTCCAAAAAATAAAAATTATAGATTATGGAAAAGATTTTTTCAAACTAACTAAAGAATCTTATTATATTTCTACTAAACCCTTGATCAACATAGGGTTATCCAATCAACATTACATAAAAGCCAGCAGTGAAGATTAATTCATTGAAATTGAAAAATTCACAAGTGGATTTGAAACGTCTTAACTTTTTAAATTTTTATTATTCTGACGAGCTATTTAAATAATGATAAATTAACTTTTACAGTTAACAAGAAAAGTCTTATTGATTTATACGCAATAATATTTTATTTATTTTAATTTCTGTGTTTCTTTTGTCAGATTGATATTGCTGCTTGGATTATAAGAAGAATACAGAATATGGAGCTTTCAGAAAAGGTTTGTATTTTTTTTTTTTTTTAATAAGTATTGTGTTTCATATTTACTGCAAAATCTTGAATAACAATTTGATAGTTAAGATTATATTTTCGAAACAACTTCCTGATCATTTGAAAGTAAATCGTTACTGTAATACTGTAAATTCTTTGGTGTATTTATATACCCAGAACTTTATCTCTGTACTCATAATTAGTTTTTTGTTTTGTTTTTTCAAAGTTAGATTTATTTGGTGTTTTCATATGTTAATCTGATTTATTATTTATTCAGTAAGACAAGTATCTCAAACAGTTATCTGTCCTCATTTATACAGTAATGAGTATAAGCATTCAATGAAGTATTGAAGGTCCCCTACTCCTTCTGAACTTTGTATTAAAAGATTGACATTTTTTTTTATGGTCCATCAATACCTTATAGATAATCCTTGAATTAATCTTTGTATGTCTTGTGAATGATACTTTGTTGTGATATGTAATCCTTGATCCTTTTTTATAAAAAAAGCTAAAACCTTTCAATTTTTATGACAATTTCAGAAAATGATTGAATGTTATTTTTGCAACAAATTAACAAAGTTTCAACATGAGATGTCAGTAGCATTGTGAATTAAAAATTTAAATTTTAAATGAAGCTCACTGACCTGACTGCAGTTTTTCTTAGGATGATTAAACAAACAATGATATGCAAACCCATTACTCCTTCCTTTTTAGCTTGTGTCAGTAGATCTCCACTGAGTTATAATTTTTTACATGACTAGCCATTACATTGTGAATAATAGATCAATTAATAAAGGAGAATTTTCTTTTATCACCATTTTTCTTCGTTTTTTTTATATATATATATATATTTAAGCCATATTTGGATTTATAGATCAGAAATTTGGATTGTGGATCTGTCTATATATAAGTTGCGCAGGATTTTAACCTTGTGAAAATAAAATATTTACATCGCTTTATATTAGTTCGCAAGATAATAATAGATTATGAATTGCTGTAGCATCCTATTTTGCAAGAACAGTTTTCAAGATATCTCTGACCAATTAGACAAGGATGAAGTTACATTTATGTGGTACAAACTTCAGGAAGAAAGCTGTGAAGAGGAAGGGGCCAATAGCGAAGCAGATTTGGATAGTTTACTAATTATGTTTTGCATAAATCAGCTTATTATAATATTGTTATATTTTTTTATTGAATTAATCATTTTTATGCTTTTACAGCTAGTATGAAAATGCTAATAGCAGCAGAATATAAGCTTTTTAAGTTCATTCTTAAAAGTTAACGATTTACGTTTTTCTCAAACACCAGTAGTCTTAACTGAAAATTTGACAATATGCAATGCTAGAATGTGTATTGGCTCACTCGGTAGTCAAAGGTTTTCTTTAAGGATATGTTTGTATTTGACTTTGACAAATATGATATTCTGGTTACATAGTAAATTTCATTTTGTTTCTCTTCTATTTCAGATGTTCTAACTCTTCTTTAAGGCTGTTCTTATTATTATTCATTTATTTTATCTGATTTTTTTTTTGTTTAATTTTTTGATAGGCATGTTGGCCAAGTAATGCTTTGAAGTTTTCCAAAGTAATGTTTGAAGTCTGTGAAACTGCTATGAATCATTTAGGTTCAACTGGATTTCAGTTTCAAACACAGTTTTGTCTTCAAACATTTCAGGTAAAATGTTTAAATATCTTACTATTATTATTAATTGGTTTTTAAAGAATCATTGGTTAGATTTTTTTTTTATTTTTTTTTTTTTGAAGTAAGTATTTTGTTGTTTTTCTTATTCTTTATTGCTTTGCAGCATACAATTCAGCAAAAAGATTCACCTTTTTACTGCTTACACCAACTTCTCAACAATTTGAGAGATTTAGAAGAATTAAGAACCAAATTTAACTGTTGTATCAGCCTAGCAGAATACTGTCAGGTAATTCTATATTTAATCTCTCCTTTATAAATGAAATGATCATTTAAAATGTATTTTTAAATGTAGAAATAATATAAAAAATTTAATTCTTGATTAATAGTTTGAATAAAATTAAATTCAACTTATATCTGTATATTCAAGTAGACATTTTTTGATACTATTTTTATCTGTGTAAAATTATATTTATCCTGAATTATATTTATGGTAATTTTCAGAGATTTTTTTCATCATCGAATTTAAGATAATCACAAATATATATATATATATATAAAAAAATTTTTACATTGGAGGTAATAAATATCTTTATAAATTAAATTTAGGAAGATAAAGTAGCTGTTGCTTTTTCCCTGTTGGACTGGGCATATACAGCAGAAGAAATCCTTCCTGTTCTGAATGGATTTATTCGACCCTTCTTGAAAAGGCACAGTTTAAATGAAGATGAAACCTTATTTCGTTACGTGAAAGTAAGCATACTTATTATTAGATGTAGTGTTACATTTGTAGCAGTACTGAGTTTTATAGAAAAGTATTAAGGATGAATTATAATATAAATTGATATAATATAAGAATTGAATGTTTACTTCTTCAGCGAACATTGCATGAAAATACATTCTTCTTATTTTGTTAAATGTGTCTTTTGTAGGAAATCATGTTAAGTGGCATCCAAGATAAGTGGTACTGGGAAGAAGCTTCTCTGGAAGATAAAGCCATTGTCATTTTGAAATGTCTTACTGAAACGGAAGTAAGTATATTTTTTACATAATAATTTTTAATTGCATTAATATGGGATATTGCAACTAATTGATGTTTTCTTTAATTACTAAGTTTTATTCCCGTTGCCGTATTTATCTTTGGCTTCACAACAATACTTATTTGAAATTCTACTTTAAATAATCACAATAAATTTGGAAAAACATTTCAGGAATGTTTTCTTAAGAAATAAATACACAAGTACATTTTTACTCCCTGCTGAAGAACAAGAAGTAAATGTTGAGAGGGATGATGAAAGTAATCCTCAGAAACATTGCGTAGACAAAGGGGCTCAGCAGTTATTAGAACTGTATGGCTAGTAATAAACTGTATGTCTTTGACATAACCAACCATGTGAGGGAGATTATAGCATCTTCAGAAAGAAAGTGTTACAGGGTCCCAGACCACAATGAAGAGGACAGTACTCATCAGTGCTTAACTCGTCCACAGAGTATCAGTTAACAAGTTGCAGTTTTGGCTGCTGAAATCTGCATGATTCCTATAATTTGCTATTGAAGGGGATTTCGTCAACAATGAAATGAACTGCTAACCCCATCAGATCAGCCGTATGCTTTGCTAACATGACATAAGAGACAATCATTGATCAAATGCAAAGACAGTATTTTATGAATCTGGCCCACAAGGTGATGTAGTGCCATGAAAAGCATTTGCCTATGACATCATATATTGCTTTAAATTATGTAGCAGTCTCTTTCTAATTACAGTCGGACATCTATTTAACGAAGTCGTTAAATCCCGGAAAAAAGGTTCGTTAAATAGATTCATTTTTTAAAATTACTTTAGAATAAAATGGAAATAAATAAAACGCACTTACTTATGAAAAGTTGAATGTAAAGTTTTACATGGAAATAATCCGACAGTTTCGGAATACTGTGCGTATTCCTTCATCAGGGACGGCACAAACATATAGGACAGAGGACAACATTTAGGACGACATGATGGGTGAAGGGTATTTATTATTAAAATTACTTTAAACTACATAAAACAAGTTTAAATACATAACAATAAATATTATTAAAAAATAATAATTTTAATGACATAAAGCATACATTACCATATGAGTAATTAAATTTTACTAATAAAGTCTGTTAATTTTGTCTGAGGGTTTTTTTTTTTTTTTGAAAAAGTGTTTTCGCTCATAGTATTTCTCGCATATTTGCAATGCACCAAAAACCCGTTCAAGGGAATTTTCTTCAAATTGTAATCCGCGTCGGATTGTTTCAAATGATTTTAGCATCTCGTCATGCGAAGGTTTTTTGATTTCTTCATCGTGATCATTTCCATTTTCATCATCTTCATCCCAATTCATTGCTGTATTGTTTTTATTTTTCACACTGTCTAAAATATCCGATTCAGTTAGTGTTTCCGAGGTCTCAATTTCAAAATCAAGTCAAAGATCATCATCAATCAGCACATCATCGTTAATTTCTTCTTTTTTCCCTCAGCTGTATCCACATTTCTTTCATTTCCTCTAAGGGAATATTAATAATAAAAACATTTCAAGGAGAAAAAAAAAACATAGATACCACGAAAAAGTTTGTTAAATAGAAAATGCACTTCGCTATTTGGAAGTTATTTTACGAAGAAATTAGCAAAATGTTGTTGGTTCCAAAGAAAAGTTTGCAAAATAGAGGTTCGTTAAATAGAGGTCCGACTGTATATCACGAGTAGTAGCTCTTCATGTTACATGTAAGTCAGTTTGTTCTAAATATTCAATAACGAAATTGAGACAATCGATGCACCACTGATCAGCTAATTTCAAGAAAGATCTACTGAGTGAACTTGTACATTTCACTGAGGAATGTTTCACTCAGTTTTCCTAGATACTGTTAGGAATTTTTTCTTTGAATTCTCTTTATTTGGATGTCACCATTTTGAAGCAGTGCTTGTATTGGGGCTTGGAGTTCATACTTTACAAAATTTTGTTGTCAGTCACAGTCCAGATAAGTAAGATATCAATTAAAACAACTCAATTTAGGAGCAGGGAAGATCAAGTACAAAAAAGAACTTGATGGCAGTGTTGATGACATGGACTTCATTGTCATCAACAATATTGGTTATTTTGATTAGTGTTATAGAGACAATTTATTTTAAAATTATTAAATTAAATTTAAAAAAGATATTTCTGTAAAGATAATTGTTGATCCTTTCCTCAAGTAAATTAAGGTTACTTATTTTTCGATAAAGCCTCGAATTCAGCCATCGCCACTCAATAAACTGCCCTACTTTACTTTCATTATCTAATATTATTTATGAAATATTGGAAAATTTTAAAAGCAGTATGATGAAGGAACTTAAGGAGAATATTGAGTATTTGTCAAGTCTGTAATTATTGCTCTAAACCATTATAAGATAATCAATTCCAAAAGAGAAAAAAAGCTAAAAAACCCAACGAACTTAATTATTTGAAATACTATTCTGTAAGAATTCGTTCTGTTTTGTAAAATCATTAATAGTGATTGATAAAAATCCTTATAAATTTGAATTGAAGAGACAAATGTTTCATAATAGTCATCAGATGTAAAATTGTTGCAAGAATCATTACCATCATAACATAATGATTTTGTAGATACTGTATCATGAATCCAACAGATATCTTCTTTCATTATTGCTAGAGTGGATTTGTAAAGCTTGTAATGCAACTGTTCTAATACTTTTTCTTTTCAGTAATAATTTTGATATATTCCCATTGCTGATATACGAGGGTCGTTCAATAAGTAATGCAACATATTTTTTTTCCTCAAAGTAGATTTCTTTTATTACAGTTTTAAGTAATAAAACATCACCTTGTTCCTCAATTCTTTAGGTACAAAAAAACTATTTTTCAACAAAATCTCTGTTCAAGTCTATTATGTTACCTTACACCACTGAGATGTCAGAGCTTGTATTCTTTGACAGTACCACTCTACTGGTCTGTGTCTCAGCCAATTTCTAACTGCGTCAAGAACTTCCTGGTTATTATCATATCACTTCCTGTGGATTGCATCCTTTAGAGGTCCGAATAGGTATAAGTCCGAAGGTACAAGATCGGAGCTAGAGAGTGGATGAGGGAGAACAGTCCAGTGAAGTTTTGTGATCTCCTTGCTGGTATTTTCGACTTGAGTGTGGTCTGGCATTGTCAAGGAGCAGGAGAAGTTTGTTCATGTTTTTGTGGCCACGAACACACTGGAATCGTTTCCTCAGTTTCTTAAGTCTTCACATAGGCTTCTGAGTTGATCGTTACATGTTGCAACATTGCAGGAGTCACAGCTGTAGGAGATCAGTTTCCCTTTTCCTTCTTTGGACGACGACAGACGATTCGCCCAACGACTCTCATTGCTTTTATCAACTGCCTGGTCTCCGTAGACATTCTGTAAGCACTTGTGAATATTTGTCACAGTCTCTTTTTCTGCAAAAAGAAATTCAATAACTACTCTTTGTTTGGAACACATCTCATTCACAGATGCCATCTTGAACGCTAGCTACAGTTCAGTCTCACAGCGGAGAATGATGAAACAATTTGAGAAAGAAATGTTTGAAGATACAGTATTGAAAATTTCACATTTTTTCATCAAATATTAGTGAGAGAAAAAAATGTGTTGCATTACTTTTTCAACAACCCTCATACCTTTAAAGAAGCACAATTTAATCCTGTATAAAACTCAGAAAACCACATTCAAATGCAGTTAATTGAATGGTTCAAAAGTTATAAGTGATAATTTGTCTTAAGACTTTCACAAGGATTTCACGAATTAAGTTTTAAACTAACAAATATATATTGTTTTTGCTCTTTATAGACATTAGGATAGATCATTGACCTAAATTGTTTTTTGTCAATTTATAAATAAAGTGTCAAGGTACATAAAGTAAAACAAAATATAACTATATAAAAAATATAACCTAAAATATTGCTTCTGTGATGCGAAAATAAACAAATTTGGGCTTAGAGGATCTTATTTTCACTTAAATATGATATCTTAAAAGATAATAATAAGTTAATGATTTTCCTCACGTACGACAAATCTTAGTATTTTCATGTTGCCTTTATATATTCTATGTCTAGTAGTATTTAAAACCTCAGTTGAAGATTTTGGTATTTATATTGAAGATATTAGATTTGCAAAGTCTTAAGATGCTTTTGAAATTTGCTGAATATTTACTAATGATTCATAGTTGCTTATAATCTGCATTGATTGGCTTTCATTAAGATTTTAAATTTTACATTGAGTTAAAGCTAACTTATGTCTGCACAACTATACTTTTAAATTTTACATTGCTTTTTGATCCATTGATCCTAATTGTGAATTTGAAGAAGGGTTTTTTTTGTTTTGTTTTTTTAATTGCTATGCATTATATTTTGCACCATATTAATTTGTACTATAATCTGCAGTAATTAACATTTATTTGGGATTTGAAATAATTAATGGACACAAATAGCAATAATAAAGAGTTAAAAAAAAATAGTAGTTAATAGGTTAAAAAATATCAATAAAAGATATTTTTTTTTTTAAAAAAGTAAAACTTTTTAGAGAAAAAAAATTTGACCCATTTTATTTTTTTTTAAATAATATAATTTCAGAGGGAAAAAAACATTTTCTAAAATTATATGTTTTAATTTATAGTACTTATGTAAGGGAACTCTAGAACTGATTTCATCAGCACCTTTGCCTTGGAGTAATGACATTAATGCACTTGTAAAGGATGTTCTCAAGTGTGATCATTTAAGGTAATTGAAAAATTATTTGCTTTTGTAGCTTTTAAGTCTTACTACATTCTTTGATATGCAAGGAAACAAGTGATTATATTTTCTAATGATTTTAGATTTTCGTAGTATAAATAGTTTTTATTTTTCCAAAATATTTTTTTAATTTTTTTTAATTATTATAGAATCTCAAGAATTCAGTATAATAGCTTAACAAACTTGACAAATTTTTGGTCTTGGAGAAAATTGCCATTGGTTATTATATTTCTGTAATTCTATTTTAAATCTTGAATTTAATCTTAAATTAAAAGGTAAATTAAAGTCATTAGATCTTGTTTCGTGCAAATGACATCCTAGTGCAGTTGCTTCTTATTATTTGGAGATATTCAGGTAGGACAATGGTCTCACTTATTTCCATCTAAATGCTAAAAGGGAAACAATTGCGAACTTATGGGGCACAATAGGATGTTTAGATTTACTTTGGACCACAAATAAATTAAAGAAAATAGTGACTCATCTAATCACTTAAAAAAAAAAGAGAGATACTACTAATATTTAAGTATTAACATCATAATAAAAGACATACATGCATATAAATAAGGATCCACTGAGCTGTTTTTAATTAGTTATTTATGTGCATGTATGTTTTTTTCATTGTGATGTTAATATGATTTCCGCACGTTAAATTTGTTGTAATATTTAAGTATGTTTTAATAATAATTAAATAAAGGTAAAAAAAATGTATTATTCTTAAGAAACTGTTCTGAATACTTCGATACAAAGCTTTTATTTTTTTTCCCCTCAAAACTTTCAGTGATTAATTTTTATATTTTTAATCAAATTTGGTAATATAATTATTTTTGTTACATCAAAGTATGGCCAAAATATGCAAAACAATAAATGAAAAATTACATAGGCTCTGCCAGGGTCATGAGTTTTTTTAAGACCTCAGAACTAGAATATGTTAGCAATGAACAAGCATTCATCTCGTTATTAGTGATTATTGGTTCATTTTGTAGTGATCTCATTGAACAAACAAAGTAAAAACACTTTTACAGTCTGTTCTTTAATTATTTGCTACAAATTTACTTTCTGAATGGCAAAAATCAGTAAGTTTTGTGTTCTTCATAAGATTTCTTTTAAATATTACATGTTTTCTATTAATGTTCTTCTAGCATTTGAAATGATTCAGCTAATGTTCTTGTCTTACTGATATTAGATTAAATTTACATGACTTTGTCAGGCATGTCGCTAGTTCTTCTAAGGCATGATTTCTATGTTTTTATTAAGAATATGAGAAAATTAAAAATTAACATTTTCAGTTTTCAAGTAACTGTATTTGAATAAAAGAAGTTTGTCTTTTTACCACTACATTTTGCACAGTTTCAGTCATAAACAACAAAAGTTAATCTGACAGATCAGCTCTTTTAGATCAGATTCAAGCTTTCATTTATTAATTTAATAAATTTAATGATTGTTTTTTTTTTTAACTTTATTTTATATATCTAGTGTACATGGAATAAGAAGGCAAATCCAACTTCTTAAAGTGAAGGAGATTTTACAACAGTATGGAATATATTGGTTTAATATCTCGAATCAAACAAGCTCAGAGGTAATTTTATTTCTACTGTATATTTATGATCTTTCGGTTTATGAACTTTTGATTTAGGAACATTTGCTACAGGAATCTTTAGAATTCATACAAAATTAGTTTCACTTACATGGAAAATATAAACTTTGATGACTAACGAATAAAAGTTGAATACGTATGTATAATGTATATATTTATACAGGATGTTGCAGAATTTGTGTGTAATATTCAAACCACAGGTAGGGGCATGGCTAAGGATCAATATATTCCTAATGAACCCATGTCCGGAAACGCCCCATTAAGGCTCTAGGTGGTCCTAAAGTGAGCCTTTCCGAGAGAACATATCCTTTGCTACACCATAAGAAATGTTTTGCAGGCGAGCTCACACATTGATCTGGGGGTGCTATTTTTGTTTGTTTCAATTGAATATTCTGAATATCTTGCAAAACATCAATTGAAACAAACACAAATAGCACCCCGTGATCAATGTGTGGGCTCCCCTGCAAAACATTTCTTATGGTGTAGCAAAGGATATGTTCTCTCCGAAAGGCTCACTTTAGGATCACCTAGTACCTTAATGGGGCGTTTCCGGACATGGGTTCATGAGGAATATATTGATCCTTAGCCATGCTTCTACATGTGGTTTGAATATTACACATGAATTTTGCAACACCCTATATATATATAATATCTGTTTTATAACATTTTATATTTTCAATTAAAATTAAGTACAATATCTTGTTTTTTTTATTTTAATTATATATTGTAAATAATAAACTATAACACATAATACATTATTATGAAATGCATTATACAAGCCATTCCTTGTTAGTACATAATGTTTTAAAATAGCTGCTAATATCTATGATATATATTGTAAAAGCTCAGGAATGCAAGAGATATATAACGAACAATGTCTTGGGGATGGAGTTCTTTTGTAAACCAAGAGTTGCCTGTATTTATATTATGTCTCTACGTCTAACAAAATCTCATTGCATAACTTTCTTAAAATCCTGCATGAATTAGTTTTTGCATTTGGATAGAACTCTGTAACCTCATTGTGTAACTTTATCACAAACATTCTTATTCATGGTGAGGTTTGAAGCACTCCCATTGTTTGTTGGTATTTGTTAAATGGGAAAAATAAATAATTTATATTTTATTTATTTAATTATCCTTCTTTTAAATGTTAAACCTCCTTGAAAAGATATTTAGTTAATCTTTGTTTTATTTATTGTTAGTGGTCGAAAACCAATAACTTAAACGAGGCAAAACTTTTATCCATGCTTATAACTTTAGAGTTGTGGGAAGCCGTTGAAATAATAGAATAAAAAAAGAGATACATTTAAAATTTAAACAAGAAACATTTTATAACTTTCAATCTAGTTACACTTATACATTCAAGCTTATGATCTTATTTATCAAGAGTTCAATATAGATCATTTCTTTAACACTATATCTTCTTAGATAATGGACAAATGTCTTCACTAACGTCACACCTAGTGTATAAGCTTTACATTGCTCCTAGCCTACATCTAGCTAAGCAAAATCTATTCAGTTCCTAGAATTCAATTAATGTCTTACACTTGTATGATCTAGCACTTAGATTTATCACGATAGTTAAGGCGGCTACTTATTCTTTGCAATTGTTGTTGACAATTAATTCACTATTCTTATAGTACAACTTTTCACAAATAATTTTTCATCTTATGTGAGTTAATACTAAAAGTTCATAAATATATTACTTCTAAACTCTTCTAATATATTTATCCATTTCATTAATTAAGTGTCCCTTGCCAACTTCTTGTGTTGCTCTGTAATTCTCTAAATTTCCTAACTTCAAATTAAACCTTGCATCAAAGTTAAAGTCCTGTATTCTTCTTTGTAGTACTAAAATATGTAGATGTGCCTCGAATTCAAATATTACTTCATTTGTGTTCTTGAGATTTGTTTGTGTCCAGTTCCCTAACGTTTCCTTGTTCTATACAAATTGGAACATACTCACAAATTCGGTGATCGCTGATAATTTATCAACTCCTTGATAAATTCTATCTGCGTTGAGGCTTTCCGAAGTTCCGATATTTATTCGCTTACCATTCGGATCACTTCTGCATACAAATGTGTCAATGGATTGCAATAGCTAACCCTAATCGATATCTTGATCACAATAGCCCTGAATTACTTTTCAAAGTCTACAAATTAGTCTTTACAGTTAATTCAAACTTTGCCTTTAGCATTCCTTTAACTTTATAGCACACAATTAACAAGTTACTTTAGTTATATCCATTATATTTAATGATGTCAATAGCCTGACGCTAATACAAACATCAATGCCGGACGCCATTTTCTTTCATCTGTTTTGTTGCTTCTTTGTTACCTTGGCAACCTATCTTTTCGTAACTGCGGTACTACAGTTCCGGTTTAATTTTCTATCGACGTCACTTCTTAAATCTCTAGTCAATATTTAAATTTTACTTTTAAGTAATAAACAATTTCAAAGCCTGTTACCGAAATTTCATTTTAATTTTAAACTTTCTAAAAATTTAAAATTCCCAACAGTATTTCATTGAAATGTCAAAGGATAGTCAGTAAATGCAATATAAATGCAAAATCTAATCTTGCAACAAGTTTCTGTTAAAGATTTGGACACACAATTACAAGTCGTTTTTGTTGTTGTTAATCAAATCACACTTTTTATCTGTTTTAATATTTTCTAAAGTTATGAAGTAGAAAGTGCTGAGATAAGTTGTTTTAGTGTTATACAGGCTCAAATTGCTCCATCCATGTTTTACCTCAATGAGTAGTGTATAAAAGGCATCCTCAGTATCAGTTGTGTATCAGTATATTTCACTGGAAACATGGATAAGACAAAAAATTTAAATGACTTCGAACAAGGCATGATCATGGGGGCAAGAAGAGTCTTCCAGTATTTTGGAAACTGAAGATCATCAGCTTTTCTCATGCAACAATATCACAGGTGTTCAGAGAATGGCAGTTGGACCAAAAAATTTCAAGCTATAAGCGCAACTGTGGATGCAGGAGGTAACAGGCGACTGGCACGAATTGTCTGCGGCAACAGAAGGACAATAATACAGCAGATTGCAGCCGAGTACAACTCTGGTGCACCAAAACACATATCCGAACGCACAACACGATGGACCTTAAATGATTCAGGGGTGTTTGTGCTCCGGGGAAACCCCGGAATTCCGGGGATTTTGAACTTCGATACCCGGAAATTCCGGGGATCGTCGTTCAAAAGGAAGTAGGAATAATAATGAATTATTTATTTTGATCTGGGTAATTTTGTTTGCTTTGAAAGCAGAAAACGCAAGGTCAGTGTGTGTGGTGAATACTTTTCCTTTCTTTCTCCAAAGGCAGTGATAATGCGTGAAAAGGGGGAAAAACTTCTTTTTTGTTCTTTCCTTATTGCGAGTTATGACTCATTCCCCTGGTTCTCGGACATTCTCTTCTGGATTCTTTTCGGCAAGTAGGCGCGGCAGAAAAAAAAGGGAGAGACTTCGTTTGACCAGATATGCGATCACGTGACTCACGTGACCTGGCCAATAAGTAGAGAAGGGGGATTTTTCGCCGTATTAGCTATTTGTCATTGATCGCTTCGCAACTTTTTTTTCTCCGCTGTGTAAAATTTTCGTTTCATTTATTGATGCACGTGTAAATTTTTCGTTTCGTTTATTGAAATATTTTTTTATTTATGTACGCAAGAGAATTTCACTATGAAATTTCTCGATATAAATAGTGATATTATACAATTAGAAGAAGGTGTCCGGAATGCATTTAGGTGGAATTGGATTGAACGAAGAGATGGTAATGGGGATACCATCGGCACATGGTGCAAGAAAATAAATGTTGCTGGACAAGCATATTGTGTTTTTTGTAACTCACTGCTGAAGTATGGTGGGGAAGGATTCAAGGCTTTCACAAATCATTCTAAAACTGTGACGCACATAAAATATTCAAAGTGCATTAGACATTCAATGACTAAGTAATTATGCTAATTCAAAAAATACTGATGACTTACTGGAGACTGATGCTCGGCCATTGGATATAGTGACAAGAAAAGCACGCCAAGGGGTATTAATAACTTCGTTTATCGCCGAGAATTCTCTTTCTTTCAATGTAGCTTCCAATTTAATTGAACTCTGCAAACAGTTGAGCCGCGATCAGATGGCACTAAACTCGTTGGAAATGTCCAGGACTACTGCATGTTATAAGATGAAATATGGGCTCGCAAAAACTATTAAGGAAAATATCATTAAAACTTTAAAGGAGACTCCATTTTCTCTAAATTTGGATGAAAGTACTAGCAATGCTCAAGAAAGTATACTGGCAATATTGGTGCAGTTTTATGACAACAATCAAAATGAAGTTGTAGTTCATCATTTTGCATCTCTAAAGATGGAATCTTGCAATTCAGAAGCTGTTTTTAAAGCAGATGTTATTACTATTGAAGATAATAATATTCCATGGGCAAACTTAATTAGTGTATTAATGGACTCATGTAACACCATGCGTGGAAAAAAAAACGGTGTTGAAACCAGACTACGATCAAACAAAGCACCCCACTTATTAGATATTGATGGTGACACATGTCACACAGCTAATAACTGTGCAAAAAAAGTTGCTTCATGTTTTGATAGATACTTAGAAGATTTGTTTGATGACATCTATTTTGATATGAAAAGCTGCAGTAAAAGAGAAATTTTTTTTCAAAATCTGTGAATCCCTTGCCATTAAAAAACTTAAGCCCTTGAAGAGACCAGACCATAGGTGGGTGTACTTTTATGTGTTTTAGAAAGAATCAAAGATCTGTGGGATGCTCTTATTGCATTTTATTTTCACTACTTGGATAAAACTGATAAAGGGGATTATTTTTCTTATGTTGAAACTGTATACAATAAAAGAAATATTTCTGCAGCTCAGAAAAAAATTGTTGAAAGGGTGTATTCTTGCTTGCATTCCCAACAACTCACAAAGGATGCTTTAGCTCGGAAAAAAAGAATACTAAATGGGTTATTTGTTATGCAAAACAAAACTTTATTGCTTATGGCATTATATTCAGCAGTATTACCAGAGTTCAACACATATATTAAATTATTTGAAACAAAAAAACCAATGCTTCATTTAATACATTCCAGTATTTATAAATTGATGGCAAAATTTTTCTCTTTTTTTATGAAGCCAGAAAATATAGAGTGCACATCTTATAATGATTTATTAAAGGTTGATGTCACAAATCCAGAATTCCATCTACCTAGCAAAGTAATATTTACTGGTGCAGAAGCTTCCACTCTCCTGAAGAAATTATCAAAAAATCATCCAATAGCAAAAGAATTCCAAATTTCTCTGATGAAAGCTTATACTAATACAGCACAGCATATGAAACAGAAATTACCCCTTAAAAATTCATATCTAATTAGTTTTACAGCATTAGATCCAGAGCTAAGAGGTAAAACCAGTACAATATTAGCTTTTGAAAAATTATCATCTTTTATGTCCCATATTTTTAGTGATAATCAAAAGTCAAAAGTAGAAGCTGAAATAAGGTTATACCAGAGTGATATTGATATCACCAAAGAAATGCTCTACACATCTGATGAAAGTGGAAATCAAGTCAAGTGTACAATTTTTAAATATTGGTCTAAAGTTTTTAATTTAAAAGATGATTTCACAAATGATTGTAAGTATCTTACATTGGCTAAATTGGTCAAAGCCTGCCTTAGCTGCTTCCAAGGCCCATTAGTAGAAAGTGCATTCAACTTAATGGATACACTTGTCACTGACTATAGAACCTCTCTTAAGATTGATTCCCTAAATGCATTGCAGACTATTAAATATGATTTAATGGCTTCTAAAGAAACCTCATGTGAAAAATATGGCTCAAAAAATCCAATGACTGATCCAATTCACAAAGATCTCTTACTGAATATGAACAGAAGTTGGAAAACATATCAAGAGGACTTAAAAACATGTATTTCAGATGAGTCACCTATAAAAGTCTCTGAAAAACCTTCTACATTAGCAGAAAAGCAAACTGCTTCTACCTCTGCATGTGCAGTTCTCAAGGAAATTTCTTCAACTGTAAATGAGGAAAATAAAAGTCAACCTTCCTGCAATTATGAAGTTCACCACAAAAGAAAGACAAGCCCACAAACATCAGAAAATTAAAAAAAGCAGCAGAAATTAGATAATTTTTTTTTAAAGAATTAATTCAGGTAATTTAAAATATTTACACAAAATGTAGTAGTTTATATGTTTGAAAATTTATGGTTATTAATTTTGCAAAAAAAGTAATTCATTGAACTTTTATAATTAGGTCATTCAATACTTCATAATTGTAATTTTTCATTTCCCCCCCCCCCTTCTCGAAACTCCAAAATGTCGGTAGTAAGTCCGTAAAAGTTTCAGGGGATTTTTTGGGGTCCCACAAACACCCCTGATGATTAAAATGATAGATTTTAACACCAGGAGACCTGCAAGGGTGCCTTTGCTCAGTTCTCTCTCCACCATGCTAATGGCACGATGAGAATATGGTGCAATCAGCACGAATCCATGGACCTGTCTTGCTAAGTGACAGCCCTACAAGCGGGTGGCTGTGGAATATTGGCTTGGGGAGTGTTCTCCTGGGACACACTTGGTCCCTTAATACCGCTGGAAACATCTCTTAATGCCACAGGCTACCTCAACACTGTTGCCAACTAGGTGCACCCGTTTATCACTACAATGGTTCCTGACACAGATGACCACTTTCAAGCAAACAGTGCTCGAGTCACCGTGCTCGATTGGTCTCCGATAAGTTGGGTGAATATGAGACTGATTTTCACTTCATTGACCAGCTGAGTCACCTGATCTCAACCTCATCGAGCATTTGTGGGACGAGGTGGAAAGATTCATTCGAAACCTAGAAACGCCACCATCCAGAGTGAACCAACTAAGGACTGCTCTTCTGCCAGCATGGACCAGTATGCCTGTAGAATGGTTCAACACTCTGTACAATCTATGCCTAGAAGAATTATGGCTGTGATCAAAGCTAGAGGAGCTCGAACTCATTATTAGTATGGTGTCTAATAAAGTGGCCACTCAGTGTGTGTGTGTGTGTGTGTGTGTGTGTGTGTGTGTGTGTGTGTGTGTATATATATATATATATATATATATATATATATATATATATTGTGTGTCCACTGGAAGGCCACAAGAAACCACCTCAGTATCTGTCCCCAGGATATTCTGTGGCTTCTTCTAGGGGTTTGCCATGATTGCAATGCTGGAGTGCCACAGAACAAAGACTTAGGAAGTTTCGCAGATGCACTTCGGTGCAAACCAATTAATTTAAATAAAATAAATATTCAACAAAGCCTCCACCAACAACATTATCAAAGTAAATGTTTGAAATGTCCAAAACCTGCCTCAATACAGGAGTGCAAACGTCAGGATAATTTAAATCTAATCTGACAAATTACCAGTGGCTTCCGAATTAGTAGTCTTTTCTGGAGAGCTTTAGTTTTTCTGATGACAAAAGTTCAAGAATCAGTTTTACATATTTTTGTCATGTTAAAATGTTTTTGTTAATCTATATTGATGAAATCAAATTGATAATTTTTAACATTCTTTTTTTTTTTCTTTTTTCAGGATTTAGTTTATCATATTTTGTCACAGGACAAACCAACTGCTTTGGAAGATGCATTAGAAGTAGCAAAAACTTATCAAAAACCTAATGTTGTTGATGTTTATCTGTTTCGATTACGCTTTTTAATTAAACAAAATAAGGTAAATATGTTTATTTTTATTTTAATCTTATAAACTGCTTATTTTAAAAAAAATGACTTTGTTTTCATATGCAATTTTTAAATTATCAACTAGAAAAATCATTGAAGCAGTTATTCAGAAGCTTTCAAACTGAACAATAAAATAAAAAAGAAAAGAAAAATTGTTGCTTTATAAATGAATGATATCTTTATTTAATAAATTTCCATTAATAAATCAACATTTTAAATAACTAAATGCTGCTTAATATTTTTTTAATATATATATATTATTCCTTAACAGTTAAATGCACTTTTTGTGGACTTTCGGATTTCACATATTGTAAAATTAAAAAAAAAAAAAAAATTATGGAGACTGATTTAAAGGTTGCTAACTTATTGTTATAACACACAACTGATCTGTGGTCACTTTTACCTAAGTGTTTGGAAACTAATTTCTGGTGCCTCTACAAAGGCAAGACCTAGACATTGATTTCTGTTACATTATGTTACTTAATCGTGGATTTCTAGCAGTTCTTGTAGTTCTTTTTATTTCCTATCGAAACATTATTAGTTCTAGTCATTTTTTTTTTCTTTGTCTCCTGTGAGGCAAATTAAATTCTGGACAAATGAGACAAAGAAATCTTTCAACTTTTACTATTTGACTTTTGGTTTGATCAATTGTTGATGATTATATTACGGATTTACCTTGTATGTGATATTTGTTATATCTAACTGTAATAACCATCTCAATAAGGTGTAGCTTCACCACGAACAGAATTTACTAAGAATTTGTTTTCTAATCCAGACGAGCGTTTAAAAATAAAATCTAGGAATTGAGGTTCATTTCTTATAAGAAATAAAGAAAATCAAACTTGTGTAGATGTTGGGATTTAAACACAAGCCCAAACTTTGAACAATAAAAATCAGCTTTAAAAAAAAAAAAAAAAACAGTATCTATCACATAAAAACTATTTCTCTCTTTCTCTCACCTCTTGATAGCTTGATTTTTGACAGTCATTCATCAAGCCAATTAGGTTTGACTAAATAACTTTTCAGCAGGTTTAGCTACTCTCAATATATGATTAGAATTATGGTTTACATAGATTAATTTTATGAAAAACTTCTAGTTACGATCCCAATATCTGTGCTTTTAACTGATTCAAACAATACTGCTTTAATATACTTAAATTTTAGTTACAAGTTTTTATCAACTTGTCTAATCTAGTTACAATTTGGTTTATATAAGTAATTCTTAAATGATTCTTTGATCAGGCCTTAAATTTGCATTTCCTTAAAAGAACTGACATTGTAAAGTATTGATTACATAGAAATTTTCAAATGTAGCTTTATCATATAAGTTACGCTTGATTAGATTTTAACTTAAAAGTAGCTACAGACACCCAAAATGAATTGAAGCCTAAATTAAAGTTAAAGGACTGCCTCAATTTTACCATTAGAATTGTAAGACATGGGATATCTTCATTTCTGGATACAATTAGAAATTCATAGTTAAGATTGTTCGTATGTTTTCATCAGTTCTATCAAATATACAGTTATTGTTACTATCTAGAAGTAATTTGTTTCCTACCCACAATCAGAAAAGAAAGTGTTGTATCAATTGTAATATTTAAGAAAAAATTAAAAATTCTCAATAAAAATGTCCAGTTTTGTTTATGACCTGTCTAAATGGTTGCTTTTGTTTGGGGGGATTCCTGTCATTTATTTCCCCTCAAATAGATTGTCAGTGCATCCATTGGCAGAAAGAGAAAAAAAACAAAAACAAAGGGAGTAACAATTAAAATTTGCTTGCAAGTCAGTCCATGATTCGACTGTTTTCCTCTGAATGGTAATGGTCTGGTTTTTGAAAAGACTTTCTACGTATATGTAAATGAAATTCAAGAAATTACTTTAATTGCATTCAGTTAGTATTATGAATTATAAAGAGCAGTTTTCTAAATATTAATGTCTAAATACATGCAGAGTATCTTTCAGTATCAACTAATTTATTTTATTTTATTTTTTATTTTTTTCTTTCAGTTTTCTGAATTCTCAAATGTTTTGAAGGATATTCCTAAGCCTGCAGTTATTGCCTGTTGTAAAAGGATTGTTCTGTTTACTAATAGCCTACTAAATTGTGATTTCTATTGGGATATCCACCAAAAAGTAAGTTTATCTTTAATTGTACATTGTTAGTCTTATATTTGAATTAAAATTATCCTAGTACCTTATCCAGTGGCATATTTACAACCTTGTTTGATGAAGGAGCCAAAATTTCAATAACTTAAGTATTATTAAAATATAATTATTTCAATGTAAATTTTATAAGATGCAGCGACGGACAGTCCCCCCTGAAATACCTCTTGATCTCATCCATTAAATTCCCAATTTAATTGGGTATTAAAATTTAGGAAAGTAATTCATTGTTTATTTTATTTATTCATTTATCTTACACAACTTATCTTGTGATTGCAGATAATCTCAATGAGATGATTCTGAAAATATAATTGTTATCTGCAATGATTAATGTTTCAGTTTAATAGACGAGATCAAGATCAGGTTACATAGAGATGTCTAAGGAAAGGATATAAGTCGTCTGATTGTCAGGCAAGTCTGCAAAAGAGGACGAAACCCTGTGAAAAATCAAAAGAAATTATAGATTTTTGAGAATTTGAGAAGACAAAGCTATTGAACTTCAATATAACAGCTATTGTATGGTGCAAGATAAGAATCATCTAGAACATCTTTGTCAGCTCATGGAAAAGGGAAACAAAAATAAGCACTCAAATTGTTGACTATGTGGTTAAAAATTCAAGAATGAGGAAAGGCTTGAGACATTGGGCTTTGCCACATTCATTGTGGTCTATTACTGGATGGGTAGTAAGATTCAATCTTGACTTGCTAACATTAACAAAAATTATCAGTGAAAATATGACATTGGCATCAAGACCAACATGCTATGAATTTCAGATATAAAGTGACATCCAGA
This sequence comes from Thereuonema tuberculata, assembly GCA_023159025.1. Lineage (NCBI taxonomy): Eukaryota > Metazoa > Arthropoda > Chilopoda > Scutigeromorpha > Scutigeridae > Thereuonema > Thereuonema tuberculata. The sequence continues at coordinate 33,748,514 of JAFIDM010012231.1, forward strand.
AGTGCATCTACAATGGCCAGCAATTATGTTTCTGTCATTGTATAAACTGCACACATGATCTTTTGCATAATCTTCTACCAAGAGACACTGAAATCGGTTTTTTGAATTAGCTGATTTAAAACCATGTTACAAGTCTAGACCTTCCTAATAAACTACAAAAATTTTCATGCATTCTTGAGATTCCTGACGACCCTCATTAGAAGTAAATCTTCTGTGGCTGATAATTGAAAATTGATGAAGACATTTTAGTTTAATACCTGTTGCAGCCTGTTGTTCAACTAACACTAAGGTTGATAAATAATGATAAGCTAAACATTTTAGGCCTTAGACCTAATGAATTTCTTTTGTTCAAGAGAGTTTGCTTGTAGCTGTTTAAGGCATATTCTAGTATGTAGCAAACTAGAAAGAGTGAGAAATATACTAAAGAATAGAAATATCCTGCTGTCAAAAGCTTGAAATGAAGAAATGGAATTCTAATGATAATGATCTCATTGTTTAAGAATCATTTACTTCTATACTAGTGTTAAACAATGCTTCTGATCACAGAGCAATCATTGTTCAGCTATTCAATGTAAAAGTTGTCCATCCAGTAAAAATGTTTTAGGAACGTAATGATCTGCTTTAAAATTTATATAGTGATAATTCTTAATAAACAATGAAATATAATGATGCTACTTCTTGAAATTATTATATGGTTGCATTTTGAAAAAAAAAAAAAATCTTCTTAATATTAAATATATACACCAGAATCTTTTGTTCATTTAAAAAAAAAAATACATCTTTAATTTTCATCTATATTTCATCTTTTCTATGCAAAAGATTTCATCAGGACAAAATATGAAGAGAAGAACTTGTCTTCTTCCTCAAAGAAGTTATGAATACAATTTGAATTAACAATTTTAAGACGATAATAAAAATACAAGTCGACTTGCTATACATTATTATTAAAAAAATAATTTGAAAGCAATACTATATTATTACTATTGAAAAAAAAAACCAAAAACAATAAATGTGTACTAATAATGAACAAGATGCTTACAAATAACTTTTAAAAATCAATTAGCCAATATTTTCTTTTCCGTATAACTTTCAAAGTAGCCAAATTGTAATTTTATTAACTTCTAATGTTTTATCTTTATTCTTGTACGATTTCCAATTTATAAAACATGATTCTATCATGAAATGGGAATTTTCTTCTTTAATTTGGTATACTGCTTCCATTATGGGGACATGATTGTGATGGTTTTCTGTGCTATGATCAGCCCAATCGGACATTCCTTTCATCCCATTCCTGTAAGCTCTTATGTGTTCTTCTAGTCATACCTTCAGTGTTATTCCTGTACTGCCGTAGTAGATTAGACCGCAGTCTCTGCATTTGAAACTAAGTCCATTTTTTTTTCATAATGTTTTCTTCGCTGTCTTTTTCCTTATTAGTTTATTTCCTTTATAAAAATAGTATTACATTATTTTCTTTGCATAGACTCCTAACTTTGATATCTACAACCATGCCAATTGGTAATTTTATTATTTTGTTAGTTACTGTTTTTTTTTTTTGTTTTTGTTTTTTCTTCTAGAAAAATGTATTAATAATCTTATCAAGCAAATCTTCTGGATAATAGTTATATTTGAAGACTTTCTTCATGTCTTCAATTTTTTGTTTCCATAACTTTTTGTTTTCTGTATATTCTGTAATCCTCTTTAAGTAATTATTAATGATAGCTTTTTTAGTATGATATCATGGTTGGAATGGTGCAAAGATAAAATAGAAGAATTACTAAACATAGAAGACTTTGTTGAAATTCTTAATGATTCAACTTATAAATTATATAGGAAAACAAAGACAAAAATCCAAGAATTAAAGGAAAAGAAGACAGTTGACTTACTATTAATGTGTTGTTGAAAAGAGCGGAGTCGACTAATGGTGTTTTCGGCATAAGTTAAACACACCTTATTTACAAAATATACAAAGTTATATACAAACCCAGTGGATTCTGAGAAGGGGTCAAGAGATGGGTCAAGTGAGATTGGAGGTCCCTCTTTGGTCAGCCATTGGGAGATGAAGCCATTCGCATGAGGTATTGACCTCTAGGATCAGCCACTCAGTGTGGGTTGTAACTGACCAAATACGGGAAGGTTTTCAACCTTGCATCACTTCAAATACAAGAATATGTGTAAAGAGATGACGAGGACACCTACATTCGAACTCAGACGAAAAGCACACAAAGCTAACAACCCTGTAAGACCTGTTATAAACTCATATGGATCCCCGGTACAGAACTTAGGAAAATCTGTAAATAGAATTCTGAACAAAATACCGTTGTACAGATGGGAAGTCATACTCAAAAATACTCCAGACTTAATTCAGAAAATTTAAGAAATTAAGAATGAAATTGAAAGTAAAAAGGTAAAGGTATGACTATATTCTCTGGACATCGAAGCGATGTATAATAACATAGCCGTTAAAAGAAGGTTTAAGGTTAATAGAAGATATGTGCGTAGATAACAAAATGTATTAGATAATTTTAATATTGACAAAGAAACTTTAATGAAATTACCAGTTTTAATTTGTGACAACAGTTATTTTAAATTTGAAAATATTACAGACAAATTAAGGGATTTCCCATGTGTAGTCCCATATCAGGCACAATACGTAACATATATTTGAATTGAATCTGATATGAGAACATTTTAAGTGGAACAAGACTAGATATAGATACTTAAGGTATGCTGATGACATTTTGCTATTTTGGGAAGGACAGGTAGACCGTTTTCTTAATTCTTTAACCATGTAAATTCGATTACTAATAATTTAAGATTTACATGTGAAAAAGAAAATGAAAACAAACTTCTTCTTAGAAATATTGATATTATTAAAGACTGTAGAAAGCATACTCAGTTATGAGTTGAAAAGCAATCATGTTTTGAACTACCATTGCAACCATGATATCCACACTAAAAAAAGCTATCATAAATAATTACCTAAAGAGGATTACAGAATAAGCAGAGAACAAACAGTTATGGAAGCAAAAAAATTGAAGACATGAAGAAGGTTTTCAAATATAATGAGTACCCAAAAGATTTCCTTCATAAGGAAATCACTAAAGGAACGACTAGAAGAACACCTAAGAGCTTACAGAAATAGGAAAAAGGGAATGTTCGATTGGACTGATCATAGCACAGAAAACCATCACAATCCTAACCCCCATAGTGGAAGTAGTGTACCAAATTAAAGAAGAAAATTTCCGTTTAATAATAGAATCATGTTTATAAATTGTTTGAAACCATGCATGAATAAATATAAAACATTAAAAGTTAATAAAATTACATTTGGCTACTTTAAAAGTTATTGTAAGCATCTCGTTTATTATTTGTATTCATTTATTGGTTTTTCAATAGTAATAATATAATAAGGAGATATGTATTCTCATTATTGTTTTCAAATTGATTTTTCAATAATAATGTATAGCAAGTCGACTTGTATTTTTATTATCGCCTTAAAATTGTTAATTCAAATTGTATTCATAACAGCTTTGAGGTGGAAGACGAGTTGTTCTCTTCTTATTTTGTCCTGATGAAATCTTTTGCATAGAAAAGATGAAATATAGATGAAAATTAAAGATGTATTTTTCAATTAACAGACGATTGTGGTTTGTATTTTCTTCAGTCATTTTATTCTAAAGCAAAACTACTTGAGGGAGAATAAAAAAAAACACCTTTACAATGATGTTTTTATCATTGTTATAAGTAGCTAATATGCTTAATTACTTATAAAAGTCCAATTTTGATTCGTATAATTGCTTTAAATGAAAGAAATAAAATCTTAATCTGCGGTTGTTGTCAAGCCTCCTATTCCTTATTCCAGTGCTGTTTATGAAGTTCGATACTTTTAAAAAGAATTATTAAAAAAAATTGTAAATTAGAATAGTTTTTTTTTTTTCTCCCTCAAAGAAGATATTACTTATGAATACTGATTTGGTTTGAAATGTGTTATTTATTTTCAGTCATAATTCTAGTAATTTTAATTAGACTTTTTCCATTAGTAGACATATGAATATAGTGAGGATGTGTGTTTGTATTTTGATAAATAAATGAATGCTAAAGGAATTGATTGTTTTTAGCATGAAGAAGAATTATATTTTACCAAAGCTAGTTTGATCAGTTTGAAGTTTTTGTCCACGTTGTTGTCCGAAGACTTATTTGAAGAATTTCACCAAATGATGTTGAAACTTGAAGACCTTCATATTTTACAGGTAATTTCTAACATTTATAAATGAATTTTGTTTTATAATATTTTAAAAACGTCTTTTATTAATGCAATGTTAGAAAAAAAAAAAAAGAAAAATTGGATTTTCGCTATTAAATTTGTTAATGAATATTTAAAATTTCAGTTTAATATTTTTATTTTTAATATTATAGATCTTTAATATCTTGATATTTCATTTTTTTTTTTTTTTCAGACTGAATTTGGAATATTTATATCGTTTAATGATATACAGCAGCCTGAGAAACGTTTGGAAATTTTTGAAAGCAATCTTGAAAAATATGTGAGCCTTGGTTATTTAGGAGTTCCCGTAAGTAGTTAAATGTTCAGCAAATAAATTCAACTAATAAAGATGATCCCAATTATACAGTATATGAAAATGAAATGAGATAAGCAATTTGTGTGACTAATGAATATATTTTTTTTTCCATTTCTGTTCCTGTACTGTTGTTTTGAGCTGTTTGATCTATAGATATATAACTATATACATTGAAACTTGTTACCAAAAAAATGGAGGAAGTGGGGGAGAATAGTTTCCATTTGCTTCAATTACTTTTTCCCATCTTGAAACTATATTACAAATATCTTCTATAGAAGTTCCTGTTTTTAGAAAGAACGTTTCTATAGCAACCTGTATCTTCCTTCTATTCGTACAATTCTATTAGTGCACATTTGTGTCGAGGGCCAGAAACAAGTGATAATTCAAAGGAGCTACATCCAGTAAATAGTGTGGATGAAACAAAGTCTCACATTCAAGGCTTTAGATTGTCTCTGTGATAACTTTGAAAATATTCATAAGATATTATCCTGAAGAGATAGTCCTTTATGATTGATAAATGCTGCTTCATTGTTTTCAATTGCCTCATGACTGTTCAATCTGTTAAATAGAGCTTTTAATCGTTTAGCATGATGTTAAAAGCTCAGTGTGCACAATTCCATTGCCTGTTAATCATTTATATGGTTCAAGTGGTTTGTCCCTAAATTTTTGCAACCAATTTCTGACTGTTCTATCCAGCAACCTGTCTGAATGTCAAACATATTCATCGAATGACTTCTACAGGACTGTTACTGAATTTCAACTTCTAAATTAAGGAACTAATGATCTTCAATGAAGCTTCTGTTTCAAAAAATGTTATTGGATTACTACTTGTATGATATTATCATGTAAATAAGAACCATGCAATTTTATGATATGAGTATTCTTTGTGAGATGGCAGTGATGCCATCCCTTGACTATTTCATATTTCTAATGCTGATTATTTAACGACTCATAAATGACAAGAACTTTTGTGATTATCTGATTATATATTTATACGAAATATTTTTCATGCATTTTTTTTTCTTTTTTAATCATTAAACAAACTAGAAACTTAAACAGAACAACATAAATATAAACACAAGTAGAGGTTTAAGAGTAAGAATCGCTCAATTTCTTTAAAAGTGAAAAGATTCCATATCTTTATAGATTACAAGTAGTTCAAACACTGTACTTGACTGTAACATTTCTAGAAATTTCAGTGAGGTCTTTTATTACCTATGAAACTTCACCTAGTGTGGGAATTGTAATGTGTAATAAAAGCCTGACAATAGATTTACTTTTATCTGGAATACATATTTCCATATAACAAAATATATACTGGTGCAGTTTTAGTGATAAAAATTTCTTTAGGTCAGTTTTCAAAGAATTAGTGAAGTTGTATTGGATTGTACAAAAGTGGTTTTCAAATTATCCAAAGCAAAATTGCTTTGTTTGTAAATAGAACGCAGATGTTCAGTCATCACTCTCGGGATGATCAGAAATCTTGGAAGTGGATCACTGATCTGCCCTTCCATTTTGCCATTGTAAGTCATTTCCTCGCTTAAGTTATTATAGTTAATATTCTGTATATCAGAAATATCCTTTTTCATGCTGTTTTCTTCATTTAATTCATTAGTCACAATGTCACTCGTATGCTACATCATTGCTATTACTTTTGTAAAAATGCCTTATCTGATCTATTCCATCAGCAGCTTAAGACTCTCTTATATTGTCCGTCTCTTCTTTGAAGAATTCATTTGAAGCTTGAACTTCCCATCTTATCATGCAAGATGCTGCTAACTCAACATCAACCCATAGCTCATTTCTGTGGCTATGATGTTTCAATTTAAGAAATAAAATCATTTTCTTTTGTTTTCTTGAAGTTTTGTGAATATCTATCTTCAGGTATATTGTTGACTCTGAATACCCTTTTCCACATGGGATATTGATAACAAACAATTAGTGGTTTCCTCATTAAATATCCTTTTTTTTTTCACATTTTAACATTATTATTTATTTTTTTCTAAAAGAAAAATAGGGAAAGTGAAAGGACACATCAAATACAAATTATTTCAAAGTCTTACATAAAATGGTTACTTCCTTTGAGTCTCTTAAAGAGTGAAAGAGAAATATATAGATTAAATCTTTTAAAAAGTTGCTAAAAAGGAATGAAATTATTCAGCTACGAAGTTCAAATTCATAAATGCTAACAATAACACTATGTTATGTTATCCAACGCAGCATCTTCAATAAAATCTTTAATCTCATTAAGCGCTTTATTTTTTTCTTTTGGGGGATAGTTTGCTCCTTTGGTTATGTGTTGTAAGTCAAAATCCGACCTGTTTTTTTTTGGATTTTTTTTTATTTATGTTATTAATTTCCCAGTTTCCCATTCTAACAAATTGTTGCCAGAAATTCAGCAAATAATCCTCTTAGATGACTTGAAACCTTTTTGCTCTGTAAATGATTACTTTGAACTAGCTTTGATATTCTATTTACCATGATTCCTTCCCTTGATCTGATGCTTTTAGAGAATTCTCTTAATTGTTTTTTTTTTTTTTTTTTTTTGTTTCACGCAGTATTTTCAATAAGTTATTGTATGAATTATGCTTTGAAATTCCTCTTCTTTATTTCAAATTTATCATAAGCAGAAAATCATACTTCTAATTTGTTTAAATTATTGGAATTAAAAAGAAAGGTTCATTTACCAAGATCCCTGAATTACTAATGCAGTTGAAAGATTCCTCTAGATTCTCTTTCCTATTAGTTTGGTTCAATACCCTTCTTGACATACCAATATTAATCCATTTTCTAAACATGTAAATAATCCATGGAATTTTACCAATTCTGACTTCCACAGTTTTGTTCTAGGTTCATCCTTTGTCTTTTCCCTTTGAAAGCATAAACTGCTGCCGCTGCTTCTATCTTTCTGTCTCCTGTGTTGATTTCCTTTCATCTTATTTGTTTGCTGTGACTGAATTTGAAACTGCATTTCCACACTCAATTATGAAGTCAGATTTCGCTTTGTTATATGTAAGAAGAAAATCTTACTATGAGGACTCAGGCGCACCAGCAACTCTCAGGAGCAACTAACCGCAATAGTCATAAAAGGGTCGAACCCTTTTTGTGCCGCAGGGTCTTGCAAAAGAAGGGTAAACTCAGGGTAATAATGGGACAATTAGTGCTCTATTGTTGTGCGGTATTGCCACGGGTAAGAACTCGGTCTCAGAGAATGGGTCCGTCTTCTCATTTGGGGTTTGATTTTATGCCTGCGGCATAGAGAGGGTTCGACTCTTTTATGACTTGCAGTTAGTTACTCCTGAGAGTTGCTGGTGCGCCTGAGCCTTAACATTATTAATCACAAGTCTTTACATGGTTGTTTTCTTGCTATCAAGTAATTGATAGAATGCAATTAAATTGACTTCTGTGCAGTAATATATTAATAGGAATAGTAAAGTTATAGTTTCTTCCCATTTACATCTGTTACAGATTTACAATGTGTCTGTAGTTTCTTAAGCAAGTTTGTAGTGGATCTATTTTAAAAATAAATATGGTGACAGAAATTTATTTATGTGCAATCATTTTTATTTTTTTTTAAGTTTGAAAGTTCTAGAACTCTTAACTCTAGAATTGATTGGAAGATCCAATACAAAATTTTAATAAGATTTAAAATCAGATTATCTTATTGAGTACCGATTCATTACAAATTTCGATATGATTATTTTCAAATATTGGGTTTTTTTTTTTTTCCAGTATGCACTGATACATTCTGTATTATATTCATATTTACATCCATTGTTAAAAATAATTTATTTTTTTATATTTATAAAGCTTTCACAAATTGTCTGATTATTGCCTTTTTCTGTATTCTAATTAACAAACAACATAATTATTGTAGTAAAAATATAATTCATTGCTTTAATCCAACTACATCATTCAGTTCTTACAAACTTATTTTGATGTCTTTCTTGATAGGAATATATTCCTCATGATAAAGACAGAAAATTAGGAAAATTCAAGACTTCACTCAGCAGATTGTGCAGGTATGTATTTAGATATCAATATTTATGTAAAATCATCTTCGTGGAAAACAATTATTAGAAAATTTTCAAGGTTAAAATTTTAAGTTAAAAAGAAATTTTAATTTATAATTTAAAATTTAAGTACATTAACCCTGTGAAGTTTCAGTCATGAAGAATAAAAACATTTAATTTCAAAACCAAAACAAAGTCTTTAAAGAAAGAGTGACTTCCTGCATGTAATACATACACTGTCCAGCCACTTTATTAGGTACACCTACCTAGTAGCATGTTAGCCCTCAAAACAGCCTGAATTCGTCGAGGCATGGATTCCACAAGATGCTGAAAACATTGTTGAGCTATTGTGTAGCATGCAGACATGAGTGTGTCACGTAGTTCCTGAAGATTTGATGGAAGTTTAGGCCTGGAGCGAACAGCCAGTTCCAGCTCATCCCACAAATTTTCATTCAGTCTGAGATCTGGGACTGAGCGGGCCACTGCATCGTGTTCCTCAAACCATTCCATAGTGATGCAGGCTTTGTGCGTTATCCTGCTGAAAGTAGCCATCTGCATGAGGATAAACTGTTAATATGTACCAAGGGCGTATATAGGGGCCGGGCGCAAAAAAAAAAAAAAAAAAAATAATATTGAAGATTTGCCCCCCCAACGTTTTTTTTTTGGTAGAACAGATAGGTTTCCATGGGGTGTCTACTTAATTATATTAATCTTGGGCCCCCTCCCCCCTGGAAAATATATTCTATATACGCCACTGATATGTACGGTTGCACTTAGTCAGCTACGATGTTTAGGTAAGCTCTACCATCCTTGTGTGCCAGGAAAATATCCCCCACCCCATGACACTGCCTCCCCCGGCTTGAAGAGTTGTTGTGAGACACGATGGGAGTGCTGACTTTCATGTTGTTTGCGCCAATTTCTGTGTCTGCCATCAACATGATGCAGCAGGAACTTCGACTCATCGGACCAAGCAACCTTTTTTCAGTTGTCGATGATCCAGTGTCGGTGTTGCTTTGCCCACAGAAGGCGTGCGCTCCTCTTCTTTGCTGATAACATGGGTACCTGCAAGGCTGTTGGCTGTTGTAGCCCATCTGCAACAGGGTACATCTAGTGGTGCATTGCGAGATGGTTTGCTGCACATCACTGTTGAAGTCGGACATCACTTGGGCAACTGTGACCAGTCTTCTGGCTTGCACAATTCTAGATATCCTCCTCCGGCCTCTGTCATCAATGAGCGATTTTCTTCCACAGTAGTGCTGTTTACTCGACGTTTTCTGTTCGTTGCACCATTCCCTATACACCCTTAATATTGTTGTACGCGAAAAGTTCAGGAACACTGCTGTCTCAGATACACTTTGACCAGCACGTCTAGCCCCGACAATCATGCCATGTTCAAACTCTGTTAGATCACTACACTTTCCCGTTATCACTGTCCGTTTGCTTTCTCAACTGATGATGGGAGGTCTGTACTGCTGTATTTATAGCCACGACTATACATGTGACTTGCAAATTTTTTGTAGTTAAAAGTGACTCATCTCCAGGTGTGAGAAGCAGGTGTCTTTTCTTAATTAAAAATAAAAATGAATATTTCCTCATAAAAGCTTTTTACAAGTTCACAGAAAAAGAAAAAGATAATTAATTAAATAAATAAAACATTGAAAAGTCTTCAAATCTTCAAAATAAAAACAAAATAAACGTATAAAACCATACATTTATTGAAATAAATATTTCTTAATTTTCGAAAAGACAGGACTTCTTTTCTTTTTCAAAGCCTAAAAACAACAACAATACGTTACAAACAAGTAGAGGAAAACGATACAGATATGAGACATTCATGAAATTGTATTGTTACAACAATACTTACAAATGCTATTCTCCTAATTCTTTAATTTTCACCTTATTTTTACAATTTGAAATACATATATTGTTAAACTCAATAGATAGAATGTCTCGAAGAGGGAGAATTAAGAAGACTTATGGTAAATAAAACATTGTTGTTTCTTCACGACATTACAACACACATTGGCTTATAACAATAAATAAATAAGAAATAACTCCTTATATTCGTTTTGTCATAATATATTTTTTTGTGGAAGATAGACAACCCAAAAGCTGTCAAATGTGAAGTTTTTAATTACTGTGAAATATAATTTACTTTAAAATGAATTATATTTTAAAGA
>JAFIDM010012231.1:33765670-33784887 GCA_023159025.1 Thereuonema tuberculata
AAAGAAATCAGACAGTGTAATGAAAGATTAATGTAAATGGAAGATATTCTTCAATACTTTTAGGAAATTTAATCAATGTACAGTAGTTTCCGATTCATTAAACTTTCATTATCCTTGTTTTCTATATAATTTTGTTTGTTTGTTTATTTGATGAATTATGTGTATCTTTTCAATTTTCATAACCATTTTAATTGATATGTTAAAAGAATACTTCAATTTTTAAATATGAAATTCTTGAGCATTTACAAATGCATCAGCTGTTACTGGATGCGAAGTCCCTCATATCACACATTGCCAATGTGTCCATCAACTGCTGCAAATAACAAATATAGACTAGATTAACAATTGTACAATATTTTGTCAGGTGGAAAAGGATGCTGCTCATGACTGGATTGAGAAAGTAATGACTAGAAGAAAAGAACTCATGTATAACAACTTGATGAAAATTTTTAAAAACAGGCATGCTGACCTACAGCTAGCTATTGGTCTGAGTTCCAGTTTGCAAAAGGAGTTCTCATTTGAGATACTTAACAATATTGTTGTAAGGTAAGACTTAAAAAAATATTTTGTTTAGAAATCAAATTAACTAATCCTTTACTATAACTTAATTTTAAAAATAATTTTGCAAATAATTGATATTTCATAATAATTATTCTATGCACAAATATTTTTTGTTTATTTCTGTATTTAAATTTTCTAGAATTAAGAAAAATCTACATATGATTCTTTTGAGACAACCAATAATTGAAGGTACAGTGATACCTCGGTTCACGAACATGATCCGTTCCTTGACCCTGTTCGTGAACCGAAAAGTTCGTCATCCGAATCAGTTTTTCCCATTGCAATTAATGTAAATCCAAATAATATGTTTTTTGTCCTAGAAAATTTTTTTAACATGTTACTATGGCTTCATTTATGAAAATAATACCGAAAGGAAATAAATATAACAGTAATATTAGAAGAAAGCAGTTTAATTATAAAATAAAACTAATTTTACCGTACATATACAATTTACCTTTGCGGTTGATAATCGCTGGCACACGGGGATGGAGAGGGGGAGGAGGAATATTACTCCTTCGAAGGAGAGGCAGTTGGTAACTGCGTAAGATAACGATCCAGAGAAATTTGCCTTTTTCTTTGCTTGAAAATTTTGCTAAAATAGGTCATTACATTATCATTTAAAATTTCCACTGCTTTTTTAGGAGCCATAATAATGGATAAATTTAATTAAATAAAGAAAAAACTAAAATGTCAACAGTTGTTGTTGGGACTCTACTGCAACCACTCGAACCGAGTTGCTGCTGGGGGCATGGCTGTGCGCAGGATTTTGTGCGCTGCGAATCCCGTGCGCTCCATGAGCTCCGTGCATGCATGTTCGTGAAGCGAAGCAAAATTTGTTTGCAAATGGTGATCGTAAACCGATTTGTTCGTAGACAGATACGTTCGTGATCCGAGGTATCACTGTATTATTAATTTCCATTCCTTAAAGTATCATTACGATGCTGCAGCTCAATCCATTTTCCCTTTGTGCTTAGAATTAGTCTCATTGGACAATGCACTGTAGATATTTTGCTACACGGGCAGTCTCACTCGCTTTGGACCTACCTACCTTTTTTTCTTAATGCTCTCTGTCCTCATTGCTGCCTTCTGTGATTTCATCAATTAATTGACACAGTTATCTTCAAGCTTCTGCATATATGAAGCCTTGCCAATTGAGTTTGACATCACCTTGAAGACTTTTCATTTCCTCCATCAAAATGTGTAGCATTTTTCCACCCTGCAATATAATCCAACTCTCTAAATTCTGCAACCAAATCTATAGATTTTATAACTAGACTCCCATTTATTGTAGAAACCCATTCCTGCCTTTGGGTCTTCCTTATCCTCTACTCCCTGTAGATTACCTTTGAAATTTATTTATATCATACTTTAAGTCTTTAAACATAAACTCTTCAGTTGAATGCCATTAATTTAAAAAAAACATTTTGCTCTTTCTGAGAGCATTTGCTGCTTGATTAAATAATGCATCTTAGTGTAGTTTATATTCCTGTGATTCTTATCGTAACCTAGTTCATTGGGCTTATTTTCTTCTAACATTGATTCTCCTGTTTTAGTTGCTAACAGCTTCCATAGCATTGATATCTCACATCTCCAAGGATAATCATTGATCTTCAGATTCTGTAGATGTCTGCCTGCAATGTCATTAGATCACATAACTTACCATCTCTACTGACAGCCAAATTGCAGTTATTCGTTTTGGCTTTGTATTCCATATCTGTCTTGCCTGCTACTAGCATTTCAAATTTTAAATCATAGAGCTTTCTCCAAGAATTGTTCTAGTTCATTCATTGCCAGGAATTTGATTATTTTCTTTCCATGGAGATTATTGCTCCAAATTTGTTAAACCACCATTTCTGTGGTCAGTGATTTGACATTTCAACTGCCGATCAGTATGGCAACCAGGGGCGAAGCGTGCTATGAGACATTGAGACAGTGTCTACCCAAGAGATAGAGAGAATAACATTATTTGCAATTTTAAAATTTCACTCAAGGAAAATTTTGCGTCATATCGGCTCACGGAGTAATAAACCAACGCTTTGCGTCCATTATTGCCCGCTGTGGCGCTGTCTGTTCGTGAGACATTTTCCTTAACGACTCCGTAAGAGGGCGCACCATACAGGATGTTGGTAGGACGCGAGCATGCGTATCACAGGAAGCAGTTCGTGGGGAATAGCAGTATTTGAGACATTCTCCTAAACGTCTCTTAACTGTTGAGTGTTGGATATTATAACGTATTTTGTACTGTTTGTCCACTACAAGATGAAACCACAAAAGGGTTTAGGGTTGTAAAAGAAAAATTTTTGGAAAAAAAAAACAAGATTAGGAAAAAATTTTAAAATACTTACTATTAAAGAAAAAATTATTTATAAAATAATTATGAATAACATTTATATTGTCAATAGGGAAAAAAATAATCAAAATAATGAAAAAATAACTAGATACAATTGCTTAAAAATCTTTCAAATCAATAAAATGAATAATAATTTTGGTCTAAGATTGGAAAACTATATAAAATATAAATTATTCAGTCAAATTAATTGGGAAAAATATAATTCTAAAACACTAAAAAGTATTAAAAAGGTTAAAATTTCATTAATCGCTGACATAATTGATGAGAATATTACTCTGAAATTTTAACTTTTAACTTTTGTTACGTTTCTACTTAAAATATTCACAAGTTTGCATGAAATACTCGCATTGTTCATATTGTATCTTTCAAACGGCTAAATTAGTAGCAAAAGAAAATCTAAAATGTCTACCCTTACTCGAAATATACGCTTCGCCACTGATGGCAACTTGGAATTATAAGCTTTCTTCCTTATTATCGATATATTTTCTGTAGCTATGATTTTAATTTATTTGCATACATTGAAATCATATATCATATTTTTATGGTATTCAGAATCAAGAGGTCAAACATTTCTTATGCACACTTTACATGATTGCCTTTTGTGGCATTTGTGGTTGGTCAGTATTGATGTGTGGTCTAACATAGCGAAGACTATGGTTGGTGTTTCGGCATAATATACACACATCTATTTACATTTTATTTACAAGTACATATAGTGGGTTGGTGGATACCAAAAACAGGTCAAAACAATAAAAGAACTGAAGGCTGGATTCTCACCGAATGGGTTACACGAGGTTGGAGATCTCTCTTCGGTCTGTCATTGGGAAAGGGAGCCAATCGCGTGACGTCTTGCCCTCCCAGGTCAGCCAATCACAGTGAAGTTTACTGACCAATCCGGGAAGGTTTTCGACTTTGCATCAATATTAGTCTGTTTATTTTCAGTTCCAATATTTTGTTCCAATACCAATATCAGTTCCAATACCAGTTATTTTTCTTTTAGGGTTTTTTTTGAAATGACAGTTAAGAAATGTGATTCTACTGTTTACCCTAATGTTGAGGATGCTATATCATTTGTACCAACTGTTGCTTAATTTTTATTGCTCTAGCAAGGACTTCAATCCTTGATTAACATGCTATTCAGTTATTTTGTCAATTTGATTCGATTATTTTGTTGGCTCAGTTTCTTTTAACAACGTCTATTGACTCTCTCTATCCAATTTTATATTTGGATATATGCCTCTTCTCCATCATAGTTTCTTTCCAAATCTCCACCAATGAAAATACAAAGATCAGTGGTGAATGATATCATTTATGCTCTTCATGACATGTTGATCCATGCTGCTCCTTTGCTCCCATTTAACTGCATTTATTTTATCAGTTTCATGTTCAATTACTTGTATCTCAGTATTTATAAATTCTTCTTTCTATCCTCACAAGTAGGCTGAATATGTCATTGGGTCATTCCCTAAAGTATTTTTGATATTCCTCTAATTGAATATCATTCTTAATTCTCTGTCACTCAGTCGGACCTCTATTTAACGAAGTTGCTAAATCCCGAAAAAAAGTTCGTTATGTACTCAAATCTTTACCTTTTGTACAGGCTCAGCTTATGCCTCAAGAAAACAGATTTCTGAGATTGTGCAATTTACATGGTTGAAATTCATCATCTCTCATCTGGAGATGTTTATCTATAGCCGTTTCCAGCTTTTCTTTACATGATCCTTTGTCCTTATAGATGTACTTGACGTTCTGTTGTCAGACTGTTTCAGAAGTATGAATCCATGTACTCACTTTCTGACCACTCCAGCCTTTCCATCATTATCTTGCATCATGTGCTTTCATCTCAGACTTTGCTACTGTGACCCAGTTGCTTTTGGGGTCAACTTTAGAGGAAGCAACACCAATTCTCCCATTACAGACTTCAGCTCTTACCTTTCCTTTTCACAGAATTCATCAGAAAGCTGAACAAACCATTTAGATAGGACGACAATAAACATATCGACAGAGGGAGGAAAATTTATTAGTAGTGGCTAAATTTCCCTCCCTATATTCATGTGAATTTGTAAAGTCATGTAGGTCTTTGCCATTTCATGATGATGAAATATGTGAAACTGTTAGATGCTATTCATTTTCAATAGTCCAGAAACTACATTTGTCATTTATCAGGAATATGTAGAAATAGAACAAACAGTGATCGTGTAACTGTTTTAAGTAGACTAAATAACTACTGAAAGATATGAAACTATTTTAAAAGTTTATGGTATTTTTTTTCCTTGATCTCACATTTTGATATGTAAGAGAGATTATAATTTTTAAAATGATTTAGAAAGCATGGAGGGATTGGAACAAACAGATTGACCTTCTTCAAGCATTTTACCAGAAAAGGCTAACCAACAAAAATTGTTAATCAACAACATATATTACA
This sequence comes from Thereuonema tuberculata, assembly GCA_023159025.1. Taxonomy (NCBI): domain Eukaryota; kingdom Metazoa; phylum Arthropoda; class Chilopoda; order Scutigeromorpha; family Scutigeridae; genus Thereuonema; species Thereuonema tuberculata. The sequence goes on from JAFIDM010012231.1 coordinate 33,771,007, forward strand.
TCATCCGTAGGATTTCGAAAGAAAAATGTTGATTTTAATGGAGCAGATAAACACGAAAAATCTCTTGTTAAAGGCTTGTGCCAAAATGACTGACTTTGAAACAAATTGAATGTTGCAGATTGAATATTGTTTAAATCTTTTACAAATACAGTCGGACCTCTATTTAACGAAGTTGCTAAATCCCGAAAAAAAGTTCGTTATATGGAAAATTTGTTAAATAGAGATTCGCCTTTTATTATACAATATTATTAAAAAAAGTAATAATTTTAATGATATAAGGCATACATTTCCACATGCGTACTTAAATTTTACTAATAAAGTCTGTTAATTTTGTCTTGAGTTTTTTTTTTTGAAAAAGTGTTTTCGCTCATAGTACGTCTCGCATCTTTGCAATGCTCCAAAAACCCCTTCAGTATTTTCTTCAAATTGTAATCTGCATTGGATTGTTTCAAATGATTTTAGCATTTCATCATACGAAGGTTTTTTGATTTCTGCATCATAATCATTTCCATTTTCATCATCATCTTCATCGTAGTTCATTGCTGTATTGTTTTTATTTTTCACACTGTCCAAAATATGTGATTCGGTTAGTGTTTCCGAAGTCTCAACTTCAAAATCAAGTGAAAGATAATCATCAATCAGCCCATCATTGTTAATTTCTTCTTTTTCCCTCAGTTGTATCCACATTTCTTTCATTTTCTTTAAGGGAATATTAAATAATAAAAACATTTCAAGGAGAAAAAACAAATAAGATACCACGAAAAAGTTCGTCAAATAGAAAATGCACTTCGCTATTTGGAGGTTATTTTACGAAGAAATTAGCAAAATGTTCTTGGTTCCAAAGAAAAGTTTGCAAAATAGAGAAATTCGCAAAATAGAGGTTCGTTGAATAGAGGTCTGACTGTATATGAAAACAAAGAATATTTCATTAAAGAAATCATTGCAGATGACAGTTTATCCTCAAGATCATAAAACCATGAATGGAGAGACCTTGTATCACTTGCCAAGAAGAAAGTAAAACCCATCGAATGAAAACAATGCTTATTTCTTCTTTTTTGATTATAGCCAAGTAATATTGCATGTATTCATAAGGTAGAACTACCAATAAACAGTGCTTATTGATGTGCTACAGAGACGAGGCCATAAAATTAAAAAAATAAGGCCAGATCTGTGGGCTATTGAGTGACTGGTTTATTCTCCATAATAAAGCAAGACCTGACAAATACCTGTTGGATCAGTTTTAGGCTAAACATTCAATTTCTGAGCCAACCCACCCACTCTACTCACCTGTCTGTCAGTAGATAACTTTTTCCTGTTTCTTGTTTCAAGAAATTCTTGAAAGGACTATTATTTGATTACTTTTAAAAAAATGTTAAAACCAAACTGAATAAAAATTGAGAATCCTATATCTGAAATTCTTGGGACCGGAAGTGTTTCAGAATTTGGAATATTTGTATATTGGTGTCTCCGATGCTGACAAATCCACTCCATCAATACACAATCGAGATAATCATTTTTTACTGAATGCAATGGTTTTCTATTTTTCATTAAGTTTTGTTCATCACTTTCAGCATAGAACTTCAAAAGCTAATTCTTCTGTTTCTTCAAGTCATATATAGTGGTTGTTTTAACACCAAACTCCTCAGTCAGATGATTCATGCTTACATCACTGTCGAGTTTTTCCAACAACTTGATTTTCTGTGTTATAAATAAACTTAAATGCTTTCTCTCTTTCTTTTCACTATTACCCATAAGGGTATCTGCAGACCTTTTTGATATTTTTAGCAATTTCTTCACAGAGCACAAAATATTTGGTAAGTAATGCACATGCGCACAAAGGATGTTGCTATGATGGCTGCTGATAACAAAATGGCTCCAAACTGTGGTGCATCAAAACCTCAAAAAAACTTTCGTATTTTGGAGGTTTTCGGTTTTTGGAATTTCGCATAAACAATTCTCAATCTGTGATGTTTCTACAAAAAAAATAAATTAATTAATGCTTTCAGCATTGAAGAGAAGATTAACAATTTGAACTGGTCAGGAAAGAAATTATTTTGAAAGTGTAAACAATTCATATTCACTTATGTAATGTAGCTTTTCAAATAACCATATATTCTAGGTAATTATTTGTTGGACTGCAAATGTTGTTGCTGTAATCGCTAATGTTAATGTTGTTAAAAATGATTTTAAAGCTTTTATAATCTGAAACAATGATTAAACCACATTTTCTTGAACAGAAATATCACAATTTCTGCTTTTGTGACCACTGTTTTGTAGTTCTATTTTCAAAATTTTATGTATTCACTTATTCTACTTAAATTAAAATTTCTATTAAAGTGCTAAAATTTCATGTCTTTAAGTTTTTAAATTTGTTCATCTGAATAGGTTTGGATATGACTATAGAAGTATCCAGTCCCTTTCTGAAACTGGGAAAGAATTATCAATACTTCATCACAGTCCTAAAGATCTAGAAAAATTTGTAGTTCTTCACAGTTTGGCAGTTTGGGGACGTCGTCTTTCAAAATTAAAAATATCTTACAAAGGTATGTAAAGATCTTTACTAATTTAAACTATATTTGCTGTGCAACAATATTCAAAACTGTTACAAATAAATAATTTCTGCAACTATGGTAAGTTGATGTTAGAAGTTTAAATGTACAGGCAAAAAAAATCTTGATTATAATACAGTGGAACCCCGCCATTCGTCCGCCTCTCTATTCGTACAACTCGTTATTCGTACAACTTTTTCAAGTAAAATTGAACTCGCCATTCGTACACTTGCTCGCGATTCGGACAGCGTGACCTCGGTACTGGCCGCGCCACGCGTTCGCTTCAGTTCAGTATCGTTCTAGCTTCTGTACGCTACACATCATCCACGCAAGCTTCGTGAAACTTTGTGATATTTTATTGTTATTTTTTGTTATTTTTATTAAAAATAGTGCAGCCATGGGTCTAAAAAAGATTACTGATTCAACTAAGCCTAAAAGGAAAGCAGTGAGAACGACAATTGAATTGAAAAAAAGAAATCGTTGCGAAGTTTGAAAGTGGAACTCGTGTCTCTGACCTGGCAACTCAGTATGGCATGGCGAAATCAACCATATTTTCTATACTGAAAAAGAAAGAAATAACAATAGCGGCCTATATATTTATTGTTTTCATAGTTTTTATGTATTTTAGGCTTAACATATTATTACAAAGGTTATATAAGCAATCATCTGTGGGTCTGGAACTGATTAATCCAATGTACATTACATCTTACGTGAAAAAATAATTCGCCATTCGTACAAATCGCATTCGAACTGCCTCCTGGAATGGATTGTGTACGAATAGCGAGGTTCCACTGTTATTAAAATCCAAGTTCATTATACTTACATTGAGATTGGAACAGTATCTTTTGCGGAATAATTTTTATATTATTCTTTATATTTGTAGTCTTGTCATCTTTTTATTTATAACAGAAATAAAAAAGATATGACTGTATCTGTCATTCATTGTCATTTATAAGAAATTTCAGCAGCCAACAAACAGATACTTTCCAATAATCTATGGAATCTCGCATAATATTGTCTATTGCCATAAGAAATTCCAAAGGGGTTGTGTTTCATAGCAGAGGTGAGCTCATGTCAGTCTTCTAAACCAGGGCTGAAATGTATTGAAACATGCCTTAGTTTTTGGAAGAGTGCAGTTGGCCAGTGTAGGGAGTCTCTCTTCCAAGCTTGTGTCCCGTCAATTGCTTGTACTACCGCTGTAAATTCTTAACAACATGCATTTAGTTTCAGCCCTATACACTTGTCATTTCCTCATAGATGTCAGTATCATTTCAATTTTTTTTTTTTTTTTTTTACCTCAAAAACTATTTAGCATTGCCATTTGTATAGGACCTTCTGCATATATACCATATTGAATCTATTCGTCACACAATCATTGAGAGATGTTAATGCTGCTACCTATTGAGCTAAATGTTAACTTAAAAGCCATTAGTTGTAGTATTCAATCATTGGTCTATTTCTTTATTTTTTTTAAATTTAGTTATAAAAATAAATATGTAAACAAATAAAAAGACTTGTTGATAGATTTAATCCTTTTCTGATATATCACCTTTGTTCAGGAAACTCAAGTGTCTTAATTTTTATCTGTTCAGAGACGTTGTTTCTACTGGAGTTCTGGTTTCAAATCAACTCCAGAAAAAAATTAGAATATATTCTGTTGCAAAAAAAAAAAAAATGCATCTCTAAAAATAAGAGCTCAGAACACTCTCCGTGTACAAATGCCTTTCAGCTGTAAATGCAGATGATTAAAATTTCATTGTTAATGAATGCACCAGATGTTACCAGAGTGCATGAGAAGTGAGTGTTCTGTGACCATTATAAGGAGTAGCATTCTCATGGGTGGTCAAATCAGACTGGTTTTGCTGTTTCATTATGTTGAGAAGTCTATGCAGATGCCTCTAAAATGCATCCTTTGTTACTGCCAGTAACTGAGCGATTTTGAGAGATCACATGATAGGCTTAAAGCCAGGTGGTCATGTAGATGTGTCAACCACCATATTGGCCAGTGATGCGTCAGATGATTTTGGCAGCAATGGATCCAGGAGGGCACATATAACCATCACGAGGATCTGGATGAACCAAGAACCAAATGCTCAAGGGAGTCATGTCATCACGAGATCAGCCATAACGACACCAATGGTGTCCTTGTCCACTATCCAAAGGCACACAACTTGCTCTATGCATCATGTAGTATCAAGGAACACCATTCAGCAACAACTAGCAGAGGCAGGACTTCATTCTCGGCATCCTTTAAGACATCTACCAGTAAACACCCAAGCTTAGCCAACACCATCTGGTGGGTCTGAAGCCCAGAAATCTGCAACGGTATTCAGTTAGATTAGTGTTGTGCTCTTGCTTCTGTCTTGGCTAAGATAATCACATACACATGTATGGAGGAGTCATGTGTTAAAATTACTTCTATCTGATTGTAGTGGTCAAGCAATACATCTGGGGTTGCGGTCTGGGGGAGTGTTTACCTATGACAGCCAATCTCTCCTAGTTTTGTTACAAGGTACTTTGACAACACATCTGTACGTTGACAAAAATCTGTAGACAATTGTATTGCATGTACTGTCCCGCTTTCCAGGGACTGTTTTACTAGCAGGATCATTTCAGATCTCATTTAGCGACAATCTCTCAACAGTGCCTGTGTGGTATTTATACCATCCCATGGCCAGCCATTGCCCCAGACAGTGGAGCATGACTGGGATATTGTGGGAAGACAATTTCGGGCATCATGGATTGTGACCGAATTATTGTGATTCAGGTAACATGGATTGTGCCGAACAATTGCAAAACATCTGACAGAATCTGCCACAGGATACCATTATTTGGCTCCATGTGGCACTGTATATTGGCTTGTACATCCATAGAGGAGGATTTACTACTTATTAACATGTGACTGTTATGTTGTCACTGCTCTGTAGTAGGAAAGTCCTTTTGTAATAAAAATGTAATAATTTCTTTATCTTTACATATTCATTGCATTTGCAAAGTTTCATAGCAATGGAATAGTTTCTTCCAGGTGCTTTTTTTGCAAGAAACTACATTATCATATATCGTCTACTTGCCAAAGGTGGAATTTGCAATAAAAATTTACTTCATGAGTTCCTTAGTCTATGATAATTTAGGAACATATGCATATTATTGTAAGTGTATGTGTGTGTATCTGACTGATAGTTCCATCATCGCTATCTGATTTGAAACTAAAATACATCCCTTCTCACTCATTTATAAATAATAATTTTAAGAATCTTAAAAAAGTCTTTGTTACAATACAAAATAAACTGTTAAAGACACTGGGCGAGTCCAGCTGATGACGGGTGGGAACCCAGAAACAGCTGTTCTGGATTCCCAGTGGTGAAAAATCCAAAAACAGATCAGTGATTCCTTTTGTTATTAGTTATGTGCGAGTATGGTTTATTTTGTATTGTCATTATTATTTTCGCACGTTAAAACTTGTTGAAAAAAGTCTTTGTTCAATGACCTTCCTTCACAAAAATATGGATGCATCAATTAAGGTTATGTTAAGGACATATTGTAAAAGAATACAGTATCAGAAATTATAACCAACTTTTTTTTTTTATTCTTTGTAGATTTATTAATCAACTAATTACTTAATTTGAGGAGTGAAAGGGTTTCAATGAATCTTTCAATGTTGATCAAAAAGAAAGACGAAGCAAAGTTCAATCTGTGTGTATAAGTAAACAAAAGTGCTGTCGTTGTATTGATGTGAACACATTCTAATTAAAAATTATTACTTCTTTTCCCAATAAACTGATTTAAGAGTTGATCATCCAATAATTTCAACTTGTAACGGCCAGAAAGAAAGGAAATATTTAGTAATTGATCTTGGATAGATAAATGCATGTAAGATTTAGATCTTGTCCTTTGCGGATGCCTAAAATGTAAATAGATAAATGATGTGGGAATTACCACTACTTCATGCAAACTTGTATAAATTGGTGACCTTTTTGAAACTCAGAATTTGTTTTGTAGATTATATCTATTAAATGTATGTTTAGTTGTCGAAGCTGAATCTTCTGTTTAATTAATAAAACCCATGTATTTATTATGGAAGTCAAATATATTTTCTAAAATTGCTAATTATTTATTTATTTTATTTATTTACAGAAGTCTTTAATATGAAGGGAGAACGAGAACACAAAGCTTTGTTCCAAGAAATTGTGCTTCACGCAGATGTTGATGCTTCTCTAATTGAAGAATATTGTGAGACTTTCAATTTAGATGTTGATGAGGCACTCTTAAGTTATCTGGAAACTTTATTAATTTCAGATTCTTTACTTCCACCATCCCCATCCGTGGATGAATCCATGGTGAACAATTTCGCTCTTTCTCCCAGCATCTGGTCTGTCAATAACCCTGATTTTGTGAAATCGCAAAAAACTTTGTCTGATACATTTTTCAAAGCTAGACAAATTTTTGAGAAAATAAGGGTTAAACCTAACCTACTGGAGAAACTGAGAATCATCCTTGATCAGGTAATTTAGTGTTAATTTTTATAAATTTGATATTTAATTCAATTTATGAAATGTTTTGGAACTTTTTGATTTTAACCCCTGTAAAGAAAGATACATTTATAATAATGTATTGAAACTTATTATAGGTGCTTGTAATAGTAATCAGGTTAAACAGAACAACACTCATTGTTATGGGCAGGAAAGGGAAATTACCAGTAGCTAACTAGCATTGGTTACTTATTCCATGAAGATGTGTGATAATTGATATGAATTAAGGGACTAAGCACACTTTATTGACATATATAAATTAAGAAATAGCTACATTTTATTGGGAACCCATGACTGTTCCCTTCGTCAGGTGAGTTAAAATGACAGTTAAAATAAGACAAACTAAAATAAAGTTAAAACTTACAGCCGAGTCACATGAGTGGGAAATCCCATTGCTTTCTTGTGTGGGGGTGGCCTGGTAGAGATCGCTGGACCAGCGAGAGATGTGAATCCGGGATAATGCAAGATGGAAAAAGTGAGCAGCCCCCTCTATTTGCAAAGACCCTTCATCCACGTCCCTGTGGCATAATATTTTAACTTTGTTTTCGTTTGTCTTGTTTTAGCTTTGCCATTTTAACTCGCCTGACGAAGGGAACCGGTCATGGGTTCCCGATAACATGTAGAAATTTCTTAATTAGTTTATATATGTCATTATAAGTGTGCTTAGTCCCTTACTTTGTAATATTGGTTACTGTTTATAAATAAAGTTCAATAATGTTGTTACTTCTATAATAGAGTAATGGAAATGTATTAAATTCTTGCATTGCTTTTTTAATAAAAAAGAGGCTATTAATATCTGAAAAGGTTCGCAGCAGCTATGACTAGAGCATTGTAAGTCGTAAGAGTGTAGATCCTGAAGAAATTGCAATAATTTGAGTCAGTGGCAACTAACGATAACTTAGCTAAATTTTTTGGAAGCAACTTTCCCATCTCTGGCTGTAGCATATAAAAATAGTTACTGAATTAAATAGTACAGGGGCTATTTTTCATTAGTCAGTCCCATATTTTCAGTGGAAATGACAATTACGTAAGCTTTCTTTCTATTAGATACTTTGTTAACTTTGTTCATTGCTGTTATGCAGAAAAAAAGTTAATAGGGAAAACAAAACATGCATCAATGGTACTGTTAAGTCACCTAAAAGAGATCCACGGAAAACTGAGATCTACTAGATCTAATTCAAAAGTTGTTAATCACATCTGTTTTTGCTCATGTACTTAGAGCTGTCTTTTAACATTTATCATCTTTCTGTGAGTTCGCTAAAGAAATATTGTGATGGATGCCTTTCCTAGCAGTACTTTCTTTTAATTAAATGAAAATTGCAAATACTATTTCCACTTATTAACTTTCCTTACTAAGACCTGCCCTTCATAATTTAGAGAATTTGAAAATTTATAAATATCAATAATCAAAATTCATGTTTCTCTTTATTTGCCCCTGTTCTTGTTATTCTGTATAGACTCTTGATCACCATGGTTCCTGATATGTATTATTAAGTTTACAAATAAAGGATCTGATTTATAGTTTATTCACTGCTACAAACCATTTTTTATTTTTGTGAGTGCTTCTCATCTTTTGCAAGGGTCCACAATACCTAAGGCAAAACATAAGTGAAATCATTGATACGGATGGAGAATTGTACACTTACTGACTAGGATTATTGTAATGACTGCTGATCTTCTAGCAAGGCATGGATGCCATCTCTCCAGCTAAAAGGACTCTCACTTTTGAAAAGTTAAAATGGAAGTACAATGAATTAGCAGCAACAATACAAAATTTTCATCATAATAAAGTTACTGGAAAGGCCTGTAGACAACTATTGAACTCTTAAAGGGCCTCCTGAATTCCTTACTAAAGACTTTGACTAAATTTAGAGGGTTAACTAAGCATAATTATCTCAAGTCATTTGCTGAAGATTGAAGTAAATAAATGCCAACATCTCCTCTGCAGTTCCATTATGGTTGCACAATAGCTCTTAAGATTACTTAGTTGATTTAAAAACTAACAAAAATACAATTGTTTTTTAAAATAGCTTTTCATTGGAGGAAAAAAAGAAAAAGAAGCATTTGTAAAGGAATCTTAAAACTAAATCTTAAGTTAATATCAAATATTGAAAAAATTGTTAACTTTTATAATATGTTTGACAGTAAAATTTTGTTTTAAAATAGTGTTTATTTCAGATTTAAAGTTGACATTCATTTAATGAAATTTCAACCTCTCGCCTTTTTTTTTGTTTTTAGGTTAATTCGTACAGTCATGAAGTTTTGGCTTTTATTTTGGAAGCAATCAGAGATCTTCAGGTTGAAACGATTGATCAGACTTCTGATATCACCAAGGTAACAATGAAAATCAACAAGGTAACATCGATTATAGATATAAAATTTATATTTTATTTCTATAATAATAATAATACTGTATTTAGAAAATTAAACCCATTTGATTAAAATTAAAAAGTGATAAGATTCCAACAGTTTCAGAATACTTGACGTATTCCATCTTCAGGAACAGCACAAACATTTAGGACGACACAAGGCGTAGACACATAGTGAAGGTGTGGGATGGTTTAGTAATAGTGATGGCTATTTTGCCCAGTGGTGGTAGGATTGTAAGCATTAAGTGGGATTGTATTGGGAAGATTCATCAGGAAGGAGGTGGGATAGTTCATTCTGGTGGGAGAGGAGTTTGGCATCTGGGCAGTTAGAGGTGTCTCCAGTTTCATGGTAATGTGTTACTGTGTATGAATGTGTGGTGTCTTTGGTAATGAAGGCGTGTTTGTGTTCTTTGATGGATGTGGATAGGGGACATCATATTTGTCCCACATGGCCATAGAAGCATTGTTTGCATGGAATCCAGTATACAGTGTTGGAGGGATTGTTATGTTGTGGTGTTTGTGATTTGTATGTTTGCTGATCTGAAGGTGAAGCAAGGAATTATTTAATAAAATATTCAAGGGGTGAATAAAAGGGGAAGGGGATGTATTTGAGAAGAGGGTTTAGGTTGTATGGTTTTGGTGGTTTCTTTTAATTTGTAGTGCAGGCGGTTGGGAAAGAGTTATGGGGGTTCAGTATGTGGTAAATAATGTTGTGTTTAGAGTTTGTGTTGTGGATCATGTCGTTAATGCCCTGCTTATAAGGAAGTCAATAGTGTTGATTTGATATGAGTGGAGTATATTTGAGTTGTAATATTTGTATTTGTTAGATTATATGGGTTTTCTGTTTACTGTGGTGTGTATATACAACCCTCGACCTCAATCCTACACAAAAAGCCCACCTCAAAGACTTCAAAAACAAAAACTACATATTATACACTCAATGACAACTCCATTGTCCTCATTCATAAACATTCAGCTATCAAAAAAAAAAAAAAGTCCAAACTCCCTTAGAACAACCATGCTACTCACGTTGTAACATCCCCATAGAAAATAAAAAGAACTCTTGCCATTGATTGGGCCCATACCACATAAGTGTATCAATGCTAATAACCTCACTCCAGAAACCCTCTCTTTCCTCACTACTACATTCCTACCCAAAACCCATAAACCCAAACAAAGTAATACCTAAAAGCCAGACCTATCGTCAACACTAGAAACTCCCCCATTTCCAATATTTCAAATTTCCTATTGTGTTAAAACCTGCACAAACAAAATTGATTACTTTTACAAAATCACAGCACTTTTCCTTCACCAAATTAGAATCATCAAAATTGACAATGAACATCTCTACTCTCTTGACACCACCAATACTCATATTGCTTACCTACAACACCCTCAAACAAGCACTTACTATTTTCTTGATGATGGCTTGCTCTTCTTCCAATTTAACATAACCACAAAACAAATTGACTTCCTCATCCACACCATTTACAGCAGACAATACTTCTCCCACAATAATAAAACATACCTCTGCAAACACACTGTCTATTCATGGGCCTCGCCATGTCAGGACCGATTGCCAGACCTCACATTATACTTCTACCTTGAAAAAACAAATGCTTTTTATTTACCGCCCATACATCGATTATATGGCTATATATCATCATCCTCTCAAAACGACATCACATTACTCTCATACAAAACATCTTAACTCTGTGGATCCCCAATTAGAATTCAAACTAGAACAGCCATCCAACTGACACAAACTATCTCGATGTCTCCATTACTTACAAAAACAACACCATGCACACCTCAGTATATAGAAAACCCACATGCTTCAACACACATTTATTACAACTCATGTAAAATCAGCACTATTGACTTCCTTATATGCAAGCATTGATAATGTGTTCCACACATTCCTACAAACAAAATAAGAAAACCCACAAAAACTACAGTGGGTTTTTGTGGGTTTTCTCCATCAATTACATCTCTTACCCTTTACCGCCCACCTTTGAGTGTTTTATTAAATAATTCCTGCCCCCCCCCCCCCTCCCAACTTCTGATCTTCAAAACACATCTCAAACACCACACAACATAAAAATCCCTACATTGTCTATTGTCTATTGGATCCCATACAAACATTGCCTCTCTTTCTATGTGGGACAAATATGTCGTCCCCTAACCACACTCATCAAAGAATACAAATACACCTTCATTACCAAAGAACCCACACTTTCATAATACAGTTACACATTACAACGAAACTGACTACATACCTAACTTCACAGATGCCAAACCCCTCTTCCACCAGAATGAACTATTCCACCATCTTCTCACTAAATCTTTCCATATAATCCGACTTAACCACAATTCCATCATCACAAAATATCTGTCACTATTGCTAAACCACCCACACCTTCACTATGTATCTTTGCCTTGTGGTGTCCCTGATGTTAGAATGGGCCAACTATTCCGAAACTGTTGGAATCTTAATACTTTTTTTATGCTGTTTTATTTTATTTTATTTTCGTCGAGTAAGTGCATTTCCTTTTCTATTTATTATCTTTATTTTCTCAATGCATCTTAAGCCTTCTCATTCACTTAATTTTATGTCTCCTTAAACTTCTTTATAAGCTTTATGATTCTGTTTTGCACTTCAAGCTTCATAGACTGGTGTAGCCCTAACATAGACATTAAAATTTACTATTAAAAAAAGAGAGAGAGAGGAAAAAAAAGATGGTTTTTATTAGTTGGAGCATATACAGAGTTCTGAATAATAGTAGTGGAAGTTCATTAAAAAAATGCCATTCCCGAAGAATATGAAATGGGACAATCTTGATATCAGTTATCGACAAGAAAAGTATGAAGATGGAGGCAGAATCAAAGTTACATTCTTTATCAAATGGTAGAAATATAAAGTTGCAATGAGTAAATCCACAGTAGTCAAATCAATGAAAAAGTAAACAATGTTGATATAATAAAAAGACTGATAACAATAACAATATGTTAACAATACTGATAACAATAAAAAGACTCAACTTTAAATAATCTTCAAAAACAGAGTAAGACTAAATTCAATTTGAATTTTTAAAATAATAAACATTAAGAGAAATGAATTCAAAATTAAGAGAAACAAAAAGTACAGAACTATTTCCCTTTAAAATTTGGTTCCCTTTACAAAATTCTGTGAAAATAAATACATAATTCATGTTTAACCATTAGCACAATAATATCAGAACCTGGATAGATTTAAGATTTGCTAATATCATTGAACACCAGAAAAGAGGTACACATTAAAGGATATCGAAGATTTTTGTAATTCAGAATCAACAGAATGAGGTTTTTAACCCTCCTCAGTTTATATTAACAAAAATGATACTGAAAATTACAACCAATACATATATTGTTCAAAAAATAAATAATAATGTTGTAAAGAATGATCATATTTTGTGGCTTGTTAAATTTATTTCAAATGATCATATTAATATAGCATAAAGATAAGACAATCATAGTAAGAGAATGGATATAATCATCATTGAAACGACAGATGGTAGTGAAAGTAAAAGTTGAAATAAAAATAAAAAATTGGCAGATATAATGTCTTATCTCTGAGGGTGAAAAATGTCAATATAATGTCTTATATTCAGGAAAAAGTAAGATGGAACTGAGTTAATTAGACCCAAAATTGCTTCATAGTGTCTAATCTTGAAAGGGGGGGGGGGGGGCAGCCATTTTGTGTTCCAATGTTGTCATGCTTTCATTTTTTTTTTTCTTTAAAAAGATCTTGATCAAATGCGCACATTTCTTAAAATTCTTTTTAATAGGACCATTGACATCACCAATATGTTATCTTGAAGGATGGCAACAAGACAAAAACATACAAAAAAAAATTAAAATTTACTTAATTGAACACTAAAAGAAGCCACTTACAACTTTCGAACTACAACTACATTCTGAGCATATTATCTATTTGTTCACAATAATTGTTGTTATTAATCATCCACAACAATCTCCATCAAAGTAGTTTTTTATGTTAATCTTTCATGATTTGATAGTCGTTATTAGTAATATTATGCTAACAAGTAAGTCTTAAAAATATTTAAATGGAAGTAACGGGGGGACAAATAACTGATAATTGTTTTTTCCTTTTTTCAGGAAATTGAATTGATAAACTTTATTAAAGTGTATCAGCGAACCAGTGTACCATCCGAACATGAATTATCCAGCTGCATAGGAGAATTTAGTTTGGTAAATATAACAATTAGGCTAATATACTTTATAAGTTGTACTGCTGGGTATTGGTGAAGAAGAAAAAAGAATGACTGATATTGGAATTCTTTTTAAAAAGTGTAAAACATTTTTTTTTTTTTTTTTTTTTTTTTTTTTTTAAGGAAAATATTTTTTTACTAATACCACTAAGAAGATACATAA
>JAFIDM010012231.1:33789887-33842807 GCA_023159025.1 Thereuonema tuberculata
TGTTAAATCATTAACAATTGATTTTATAAAAATGTCTTTAATTATTGCAACATAATATGTCTTTATCGTGCAAACCAGTGAATGTAATGGAAGTTAATCTTTGTTATTTAAAACGGTTTGAAAAAGCGGGAAGATGGTATTCTCCGCGAAACATCACCATTAATAAAATGAAATTTATCCATAGATGGAGTTTTCTAATTTAATTTAATAGGAGTACAAGATAGAATATGAAGTATTATATTTCCAAGATTCCTATTCCATTTAGTACCTGAAATTTTAAAAATTTTCCTTTCTTTGCAGGTCCCGAATTGGTTGCAACGAATGCCTCTCTTTGGCTTAGAATAGCACCAGTTTTACGGGTATTTCCTATTTCTACTTATAATGAAAATAAAGTGGGATTTATTAAAATTCTGCATTAAATGCAGCCAATGACCTGTACATCATTGCGTTACAATTTTCTTTTGTTTTTCTTTTTCATTTTTCAGGTTCCAAAAGCTCAGATTTTGATGCAAACTGTCAAAAATATAATTAATCAAATTGTAAAACAAGCTAATTCAGAGAATAAGATATGGAAACCAGAGCCTTGGCATCTTCCTCTTTTGGAAGAAATTCCCAAATTAATATCATTGATTCAAGATCCAGGCATGGCAGCTGCTTGTGCTAAATGGGTCACATCTCATTTGCCTTTAGGTAAGTAATTTTTTTTTAAATCTTAAATATCAGAAGTTTTAAAAAGAAAATTTTAAACTTCATAAATTGTACCTTAGGCTATTCCAAAAGGAAGGTAAATCCTTCAGAGATGTTAGTAGCAGTTCTTTTGTTTTAAAAAAAAAAGGTTATATGAAAGAGATCTTGATTCAGAATTGGTACAAAACATCACTATTTGAAGTCTATAAATGCCTTGTAATGCAGAACATTGGAAAATGATGAAAAACTCATTATTACTAAATGTGTTAATTTTCATGCGTATATTAACTTCTAGGAGAGAGCTAGGGAGCATGTTTCCTTTACTGAGTGTGACCTTTTGCAATTTCAAATTCATATGGGATTTAGTAGGAAATATAAAAAAAAAAAAAAAACAATAAAAGATTGAGTTTTCAATTTATTTAAAATATAAAGTAATGTAATATTTCCACCAATATAGCACATATTCAATAAAAAATATATTTACATTTAAAATTCGAACTTATGCATTCGACCCCCTGTCTTTTAAGGAAACTTTTGCAAGTTCCTGGTTAAAACAAAGGAAAAAAAAAAAATATCAGTTTACCTCCTGCAGGAGTCATCGAAAAATGATTCACTGGTGATCTGGATAATATTATTTAGGATTCCCCTAGTGTTAGGCAGTAGAAGCTCTTAGCCATCGTCTGCTATTAATGGAATGAACAGCGCTTAAACCTTAAACTAATTGGAATCTACTTTGCTTATATTCCGTATTCGAGTACATTTTTTGTGGATAATAATTCTTTATTATAACTATTATGTGTTTTAATCATTATAGATTCATAGAATTTTCTTAATATTCGTTATCATATTGGCCCAGGATGATTGGATTTTCTAAGTCAAGCTCATGTGAATATTTTACACAATGTGTAGCTGTATGATACTCCATGTTTTTCTTATTTACGGCATATTCATGCTTTTTAACGTTTTTTTAATGGTCTTTTCGTTTGACCAATGTATAAGCATTTTACATTATCTCGATTAGATTTACATTTAATGCCATACACTGTATTAAGCTTTTTTATTATTTTACTACTATCTTTCTTATTAGCTACTTTCTTTTATTGTATTATGCAATTCCTATTCCCACGTTAAATAGCTTTAATTTATTATAAATTGTTTCATCATAAACCATAGAAATATATTGATTAATATATTTCTTTTTATTTCTATTTTTGTTGTTGCTTCCTTTAAACGTTTTATATTTATTTTTACTAATGATTCTTTTAATACATCTATTAATTACCGAAATAGGAAAATCATTATTAGTGAAAATCCACTTTATTTTTGATATTTCCTCTAACAGCATCGGACTGGAACATATATTTACTGCTCTTTCAACAGCCATTTGGCCTGCATTTATTTTATAACAAGTTGGGATCGAGCTATGGTAATTAATAGTTACCATTGCAGCTGTTTCTTTTCTATACACAGTGGAGCTGTATTTCTGCAGTTGTTTATTAATTAGGATATCCAGAAATGGAAGTTGTTCTTTTCTTCCTTCATTGTGAATTGGATATATGGATCTATATTATTAAAGTCCTCAAGGATGGAATCGGTATAATCCTTATTGATAATGAGGAACGAGTCATCAACATATCTACTTACGTAGTGTACGTTATGTATGACCCTATCTAAAGTAAAGGCTCTGTACTCAAGAAAGTTCATTACACATTCTGCTAAACATAAAGTAGTAATAATCAGAACTGAAAATTGAAAGTCTTCTTGAGTAGACTATTTACAAAATCAATTGAAATAGTCACCCATATATTTTCATCAAATTAAAAAATCACTAAACTGTATTTTCCTAATATGACACCTACAAAACCTGTTAAGAAGAATGAATGGATTTAGTGCACTTTGGTTTGTAAACCAGAGTTATATAATTTTCACAATTTACAAATTTGTACTAATTATGGCATTGTTTTAAGATCTAGAACAAGATTTTCAAATTGAAAGCCATTTTAACCATTAACATCAAAAGAGATAAGTATATAAATTGGAAAGGGTTAAATATTCAGTGCAAAATATAAAAAAAGTTTAAGAAAAAAATGTTGTTTTTCAATTTTTTTATTGTAAACACCAAGTACAGTTTATTTATTATTTTTCTTTGGTTTTTTTTTTTTTTTTCTGTTTATGAAAACCTTCTTTTTAATGCTCTTAGGACAACATAAAATTTCTGCTGCCAAAAATGCTTTGCAATTAGCCGAGTTATGGAAAGAAAAAACAGAAGACAAGGTAAAAAAAAAAAAAAAAACCCTTCCTTTCTAATTTAATTTTAAAATGATAGAAATCCTCCCCCCCCCCCCTTTTTTAAATATTGTTTAATGTTTTATAATTTTTATTTAGATTGCAATAGATGCTGTTCAAAAGATTTCCCGATTAGTGCGTCGTCTTGCAACTGAAGATGTTCTATTACGATATGAACTGTCATCCCCAGAATTTCAGGCTTTATTGTCGACTCCATATAAGCTTATATTTAAATTATATGAACATCCTAGTGTAGAAGAGAGAATAAACCTTACAACAGGAAGATATCCAGGTTTGTTCGTACATATTGGTTTTAATATTTGAAACAGATTGAATTTATTTGTTTTGAAATGTAAAGGATTACAATGTAATAGTTTCTCTATCAATAATTTGTTAAATTATACATGATGTCAGAGTTCTTTCAATGTACATATTGTCATATATTATTCTTTGGCATTATAGGTAAACAGTTGTCCCTGTTCTTTTTTATTGATGCAAATTTTTTGATAATTAGTGTTATTAACAACTGGAAAATGTGGAATTGGTTACTACTATCAGTAGACATTTCAGAATATCTTAAATCTTTAATGATCAACATTTTATGTTGCGTTTTTTGCCACAAATTACATAATTATGATTTTATGATTAACATGTGCTTCCTGTAGTTCAGTAATTTATAATCATTTTCTGTCCATAAATTAAGCAAGTTTGAGGCCATCTGTTAGCAGCTGGATTCTACAAGAACGTACTTATTGATCCTAAATTTATGGGTTTCTTCTGCTTTTAAATATTTCTTCATCTTATTCCAAGTGTTGGCTTCTTGAATAAATTTGCAGTAGAATCGTCGTGTAAGTATTTTATGAACTAAAATTTTAATAACACTTCTTTTTTTTTAAAGATATCCACGGTGCTGCTGCAGAAATTGCTGCAATCAACAGCCTCAGCATATCTAAGATACATATGAGTTTATTAGATAATTGGCTGCCTTGTGAATCTGCTGGGAGCTTTGTGGATGAGGTAATGTTGAAGCCTTTTATTTTTATCTAGAATTCCTTCGATAATAATTATTATTTTAATATTGATAGCAACATACAGCCCAATAGATCTCGGCTAGATTTAATTCAAAAATATTATTCCTTTCCTAGAACTATGTATTTATAAGTATTTTTTTTTTTAATAAAAATGTGCGTATTCCAAGTATAATGGCCATCTGCAATTGGTAAAGGCAGTTAAGCTGGAATTTGTAAATACACTGTCCGGCCACTTTATTAGGTACACCCCTGCTGTGTCTCACAACAACTCAAGCCAGTGGGAGCAGTGTCATGGTGTGGGGGATGTTTTCCTGGCACACATTGGGTCCTTTGATATCTCTGGTGGCACGTCGGGATGCTAGGGTGTACCTAAACATTGTAGCTGAGCAATTGCAACCGTACATGTTAACATTTTATCCTCATGCAAATGACTACTTCCAGCAGGATAATGCGCCATTGTATAAGCCCACGTCACTATGGAATGGTTTGGGGAACATGACGATGACTTTTCCTTGCTGCAGTAGCCCGCTCAGTCCCCGGATCTCAGCCCGATTGAAAACGTATGGGATGAGCTGGAACGGGCTGTTTGCTCCAGGCCTACACCATCAAATCTTCAGGAATTGCGTGGCAAACACTCGTGTCTGCATGGTAGACAATACCTCAACAACGTTTTCAACATCTTGTGGAATCCACGCTGTCTTGAGGGCTAAAGGAGACCCAACACGCTACTAGGTAGGTGTAACTAATAAAATGGCCAGACAGTGTATATTTTTTAGACCTTTTGATACTGTGCTTGAAGTGTCCACTGTAATAGGTATAATATTTTTGTTTCTACCTCTTAAAGATTTTCTATTTGAATTTGAAATCCTGTCATTTTCCAATTGTTCCTCGTTCCTTCTCAGTTCTTCCTTTCGAGATATTGTTGTGTAACTGATCCAAACCTTTTTGTTTTTTGTCAACAATTGTCAAATTTAGAATGTTGTGATCCAGGTGAGTATCGGTTTGGGGGGGGGGGGGGGCTATACACACACACATGAGAAAATACATATTATTCAGGGTGTCTACCAACCGGGAAATCCGGGATTTGTACAGGAAATTTGGGTTGACATGAAATGTACGGGAAATGTCCTTAAAAATCAGACTGTTCTTAAATTTTCAGCATGATGTTTTTTGTTTTTTTTTCTTGGTTGAACAGATAGGTTTATTGGGGTTTTTTTTTTTTACAGAAATTTTTGTGAAAATGTCCTTAAATGTATGGGAATTCTCCTTAAATTTTTTGTTTGAGATTCAGTAAACACCCTGTTATTGTAATTATTTTAATAAAATACTTTTTAACTTATTGGCATTGTATGCATTATTTCCAACAATAAAAATGCAATTATTCAAAGGTACAAGTTTAAATTTCCCCGCTTTTTTTCCCAAACACAACCCCCCCCCCCCCAAAAAAAATTCTTTAGCTGTGCTTCTGAGTGCACTATTCAACTCTATTAGCCTCTTCTCGATAATCTTTCAGGGAACTTCTTTATCACATGTCATGAGGTCCACTTTCGCCATCAGTCTATTTTTTTTTTTTCTTTCAGTCTGTTCATATATTATGAAAATTGAAATCACTCACTGGTTTCTTGTAGCTGGGATGCATGATTTAGTGGTTGTGACACTGAATAGTAAAAGTGTTTTCAGCTCTACTATAGGATTACTGTTGTTGTTGTTCAGTTGCCGAGATCATGGGCATTGCCAATGAATTTAAATAACAGATTATTTGTTCTGAATATCATTTGTTTAGTTTGTTATTAAACATTTTAAAACCACTTGTCCTTTGCAGACAATGATTGACATGAATATTGGATCCTTGCAAGATCACAACAAAATAAACGAAGATAATCTGAAAAGGTAAAAGAAAAAAAATAATAATTTATCTTTCAATTTTTATTAGATTTTAAAGATGGATTTTCAAATCCATTTATTTATTTTTTAATCTTGCAGAGCAACATATATTTTGCAGTTTGGATCACGTGACGAGAAGGTTTTATATTTGTTGAAGATAGCTCTTCTGGTAGGTAAAAAAGAAATCTAATTTTCCTGTTGTAATTAATAAGTCCTTTCTTCTTGTATGAATTCATCCTGAAATATCAAAACCAGTTACTGATTCAGAAGGAGGAAAACCAAAACAAAGATGCTTTCTAGGTTTTTAATGAAGTCATTGCTTCCAAATGCAACTTTTCAAAACTAGAAATCATGTAGATTTTGATATCTGTTTAACATTGTATTTTTGCTTAATTTTATTTCATCATGTAAAAAAAAAAAATATGCTGTTATTAGAATATTAGTTATCTTAGCATTTCATAAATGACTACAGTTAATTGATTGAAATCATGCATTTAATTCACTTCATATATCTACAATGTGTTGTAACTGTTTTTCACACGCATAGTCTAATTTTACTGTAGGCATAAGTATATGAAAATAAAATAGCATTAAACGATTGGATTACCTCAATATTAGGTGATGTGATTTTTAAAATCGAATTTTTCTGACATTGAAGCACTACTGAAAGGTTAACTCCTGATTATGGTTGCTGTTTGTCATATTATGAATTATATAAGTGAATTTGTTTTTAGCATGTCAGATATTTCGTGAATTAAAGTTCACCATTAATGTAATAATGTAATCTTTACTTAAGAAGAGGAAAGTTGCATTTTTTATCAAGAAAGTATTTCATGTGGTAGTTTATCTAAACATGCAGAGATTCAACTATGAGCCATGAATCTCCGTACAGTATAAAAATAAAATCTCCCCTCTTAGAATTTACAGATAGTAATATAAAAATTTCCCTCGAGTTAAAAAAAAAAAATGCTGCTCAGTTAGGAACGGAGCATAAAACCACTGATGCTAGATACTTCTACAAAGCTGGAATTGGGGGGGGGGAATGAAAGTTAAAGAAAAGTAGTGTTTGCTGGTAACAGGATCTGTAAATGTAATTACAGATCCTAGAATAAGTCGTCATTCTATCAACTTTAATGATTAAAAAACAAAACAAAACAGTTTATTGTCAGGGGAATATTCTCAGCAGAAGATTAAAGCAATTCAGTGAATGAATTAATGACTGCAAATCTTATCCATTTCTGTTTCTGTGGAGAGACATATGATGGTTGTAGAAGTAGCTGCATTCAAAATAATATTAATTAGCCAGAAATTGAAGACCAATGTCATAAAAATTTAAGCATCATAGGTTAAGTTCCAATTCTGGTAGACTACAGAATAAGTAGAGACTATAAAGTAACTTTAAACTATATCAGATATAAAGTGCTGGTTAAGTAAAGGAATCAGAAAGTGAAATTTGAAGCTTTTAATATGTAGTCAGAGCAGTTGTCTACAAATAATGCTTCTTGCATTTAATATCATGCTGTATTTTACAGTAATACTTTTTTTCCAGTAATCCTGATTCTTGATAAATCAAACGCCTGTCGCATTGATTACATTTGCGTTTGGTAACTAAGTATGAAGATCAATTGATTCTGTTTAAATATAGCAATTATATCAATATGGAAATAGGTGAGCAGTGATAGATCGAGAATCTCAACACGGGTGAAAAGCACGGGTTATGGGAAAGCTCTCGTAAAGTAATGTCCTCATGAAGTTATGAGATATGAAATCTACTGTTCTATTGTTTGCAATATTGGTTAGAATGAGCACAAAGCCAAGGAAAATGAGAGATTATCTATAGCTTTGAAGAGTAGATTAACTGTCATAACCAAACAGTACATAGAAGCTTCCAGTAATTCTTTAGTTCTACATTTCCCATAAATGGATTGAGACCATTCAGTTTTATATCCTATTGATTTCCAAATCTAGGAAAATGTTTCCAGAAAGCTAAGAAATGACTTAAGTAGATAGTAAGTGAATGGACTTCACAGCTGAAGTTCTAATGAAAAAAACGTCATTGTGAGAAATTCCACCAAAACATGAAAATGTTCTGAGAAATTCCAGTAACTTATTACCAGGTCTGTAAATATGAAACCGGATTTTTTTTTTTTTATAGAATATACACGTTTGTTGTATTCGAAGTATTGCCCATCGCGAGCTATACATTTTTCCCAACTGTCTGACAATTTGTGGATGCCACGCCAAAAAAAACTGTTGCTCTTTTGAGGCAAACCATGCATCGAGCCATTTTCGTACATTTTTGTAAGAAGTGAATCGCTGCTCAGCAAGTGCGTATCTCATCGATGCAAATAAGTAGTAATCGGACCGAGTCCATTCTGTTGAGTAAGCCGCATGTGAAAGTATTTCCCAACTAAATGCCTCAATCGTTTCCTTGACCAGTTTCACTGTGTGTGATGGTGCATTATCATGAAGCAAAATCACTTTGTGATGCCTTTTTTGATATTCTGGTCGATTTTCATGCAAAGCTTGATTCAAATCGATCATTTGTTGTCAGCAGCTTTCAGTATTAACAATTTCGCCAGGTTTAAGCAGCTCATAATAGATCACACCCTTCTGATCCCATCAAACACAGAGCATTGTTTTCCATCCATAGCGATTTGGCCTTGATCTCGATGGTTCACCTGAATCAACCCATGATCTTTTATGCTTAGGATTCCCAAAATATATCCACTTTTCATTGCCAGTCACAATTCGATGGAGAAATGACTTTCTTTTGTACCTGGCAAGCAGCATTTCGCAAGTGGTTTTTCAGTTTTCCTGTTGTCATTCATTCAGTTCATGTGGAACCCATTTTCCCATCTTCTGGATCTTTCCCATGGCTTTCAAACGTATGGAGACGGCTTCTCGTGTCACATTTAATGGATCCGCGAGTTGTTGTTGCGTTTGAGCGTCATCCTCATCCAACAGTGCTTGCAATTCGCTGTCTTCAAACTTTTTCGGTGGTCTTCCAAGTTCTTAGTTTCTCACGTCAAAATCACCACTTTTGAATTTTTCAAACCACTCAAAGCACTGTGATTTACCAAGAGCATGCTCACCATAAGCTTCGACAAGCATTCAATGTGATTCTGCAGCAGTTTTCTTTCAAATGGTAACAGAAAATCAATGCTGTCCGCAAATCAGTTTCCAGGCACAAAATTCGACATGCTATTACAATGCTATTACAAACTAGGAAAATTAGGAAAAGGAGCATCTTCTGCGGACCTCTGGAAAAAGAACTAAGGAAGAGACTAGTGAAGTGCTTTGTGTGGAGTGTGGCATTGTTATGGGGCAGAAACATCGACATTACGACGCAGTGAAGAGAAACGACTAGAAGCATTTGAAATGTGGATATGGAGAAGAATGGAGCATGTGAAATGGACAGACAAAATAAGAAATGAAGCTGTGCTAGAAAGAGTGGGTGAAGAAAGAATAATGCTGAAACTGATCAGGAAGAGAAAAAGAAACTGGTTGGGTCACTGGCTGAGAAGAAACTCCCTAATGAAGGATGCACTGGAAGGAATGGTGAACGGTAAAAAAGTTCGAGGCAGAAGAAGATTTAAGATGATCGACAACATTATGGTAAATGGATCTTATGTGGAGACGAAGAGGAAGGCAGAAAATAGTAAAGATTGGAGAATGCTGGGTTTGCAGTGAAGGACCTGCCCTTGGCAGAGAACTATGTATGTATATGTATGTACAAACTATACCATTGTATGAAACTTGTATTGTTGTGAGTTAAAAATCAAATGTCAGATGTCGACAAAACAATGGCGCCAATGACGCGGTTTGCCAGTAACTATATTGACAGCTAGGGCCATCTACGGCAAATTCCAGTTTCCTATTTACAGACCTGGTATGAAAGGAGTTGAACTGCAAAATTAGACAAGGATTTCTTAGCGTTAAAGTTGGCTAGACATGTAAAAACACATTAAAAATGTGATCAGGATTTGTTTTTCCTCAATATATTCTATTTTTCAATCAAAATATTTCTAATACAGAGAAGTTTCTATCATCAGCATTACCATAACATTTCAGCTTTTGTATTTTTATTGATATTAAGGAGTTTGGAGTTCTCTAGGTAACTTAAAGAAAAAAATATACCAAATTCCTTGTTTGTAACAAGCATAATTTAGTGATTTTTTTACATTAAAGATTACTGCTTGTTTTAAAGAAATTTTCATTACTACTGCATCTTAAAGCTATTGTTATTTTTTAGGCTTCTGAAAGACGCCTTAAATCCCCGGTTTGTCTGTCTGTGGACACATATCCCACAATGCTTCGCAACGGCTTCTGTTAGCTCAGTTGTAGGTGGCCTGAATGTTGTAGGTGGCCTGTTAGCTCAGTTGGTTAGAGCGTCATGCTAATAACGCGAAGGTCATGGGTTTGATCCCCTCATCAATTTAAGTTTTTTTAAATCATTATTAGGAATTCAGTGTATTAACAAGGTTTGAGTTAAGAATGACGATTATTCCATATATATAGGGATGGGTAAGATGGCATGGGGTCGCAAACAGACTCACGCGAACATTTTCTAGACCACTCTGGTGCAGTCTATTCTCAAGTAAAAGTGACTCAGAAGCCATTGCGAAGCACTGTGATTGGTTTACTAATTCTATCCCTATCACTATCCCTACCTTGTTTTATAATTTTTTTTCCTTAATTAATAATTTGTTTTGTCATTTACAGGATTCTCCAAATGTAAGCTTCTCTCTTCGATATAGAGCAGCCAGGTGTTTATTTGCAATTGCTAGTCATTATCAAATTGAAAAGCTAAGTGGCAGCCCAGTAACTGGAATCAAGTAAGTGTCAGCTTACAGATACACTCTACTTTATGCTTTAATAAATTTCTTTAAATCTCTTGGCAAATTCTTTATTTTTGAATCTAATCTATCGAAATGTTACAATTTGGTATGGAAATGGCTTTTTTATTATTATTATTTAAGACTCCCGGCATTCTTTCATAATCTATATTACTAAAATCTTTTATTTGTCTGTCTGTCTGTCTGTCTGTCCGGCACTTCTACTTCTATTTTTAGTAAAAGTGCGAATGCCAATGGTCTTAATTTGTATATTTGTAAATGTTCTGAGGAACTTTACGGGATTATTTTTAAAGAAGTTTTTTTTTTTTTTTTTTTAACTATCAGCAATTAATTGTTAAATAAAACATTATTACCATGAAGTGTATATATTTGTTACTTACATTAATTAATATAATTTATATACAATTACAATTTTTCATAATTTAAATACGAAACAGTATAAATATAACAGTTCTTAAACAGCAAATCAGTTTTATATATCGTTATGGTTAAAATATAACATAGTTATTATTATATATAAGAAAAATAGATATATAATGTCGTATTTTATATCATCAATACCTCTATGTTATAAACAAGAAGTGAAATCTGTGCATTTGCACTGAAAATGGAAAAACGGCACTGACCCATCAAATAGATTTATAGAATCGTCGCTTACCATGTGACGTAGGCGTGCCTAACTGCCATCTTCTGATGGCCGGACAATATCGAAATGGACAATGAGAGAAAGAGGAAGGCAGGAGAAAGAAGAATGAAAGATATTGAGAGGAAACGATTGAAAGGATCACAACAGACAGGTTTGAATCGAAAGAATAAAGCCGAACGTAAAAGACTGTCAAGAGCTAAGGAGAGAACTGAAGAGACACAAGAGACAGAGGTTAGACGCCGAACAACATCAGGCAGAGAGAGAGAGAGAGAGAGACAGAGCTATGATCTTCATATATCATCTATAGCAACTGAACTGTACTTCATCTAACATCCATCTCTATATATCTCTTCTTCAAATATCTGTATCGATCAATCTGTACACGGGAGATGTCCTAGTATATACTAAAAACTGCAGAAATCTCAGACAGGCATTGATTTATCACTGCATCTAAAAATGGAAAAAGCAAAATCTAAAATTTTGGGCTTTTTTTCTTTTTTTTTTTATGTGAAAAGCCATTGGTTTGGTTTGCAACACTCAACCCCCCACCCCCACATCCAGAAAAAGGACATAATGTTTTTGTATTTTAACATTAGAACCATTATAACCGTTTCCCTATTACAAATTTCTGGGCATGCCTCTGTAGGATTTTCTAATCTCTACTTCATCTCATTAGCTGACAGTCGCTGCAACCTTTGCATCCCTTACTGTCACTCTAGTGTGAGATATGAGCATGGTATTCACTTCAACATATAATTTATAGGCAAAAAATTCTGAAACGAGTAAATACCATCGTTTCTCTATGAATAGAAGATAGAGACTCATATCTTGCTCATATCTTAAATGCAGTTAAACTAATACAAACTGTTGTCAGGTAAATGATTAGTAGTTTTTATTAATATTGAGAAGTGAATTGAATTGTTTTATTCATTTCAAACGATAATTCAGAAATCAAGCCCCAATTATAGGAAATTTTTATATTTATAATTGCTAAATAAAAAAGGAAGGGGATCATTCTTCAGTTTTAAAATTCTTTTAAATGTATTAAGATTATCGATAAGTAGATATTTGTGATAATACAAAGTATTATTAAGCAAGGAGTTAACAGTAAAGTGAAGGGAAAAAATAAAAGTAATCGTGTACTAATTAATTGATGGCAAGGTCTATTGCTATTTATCATTCAGATAAGTCCTTTTTTTTTTTTTTTTTTAATGTTAACCAGTCCTATTAGGTGCAATTTGACTAATTACTCCTGTGTTATATGTTCTGGAATTTTGTTATACAACTTATAAAGTTGAGATTGAAAGCAGAGATTAAAATTTTTTTCTTTATTTTATCATAATTATATCATAGATTGATTTTTAATGCAATTAATGCTATTATTAGTATAATTTTCCCAATTTATTTAACTAAACAATTTAAATTTGACATAATTGTCTAATCTAAGACCATATTTATTATTTGGTTTATTAATTTCAAAAACATTTAACCAATTATTTCTAGTCGAAATACCAGTGTCGTAGTTTTGTTTTTTGTCTCTAATTTTGTAGAAACTGTTCAAAATAGTTTTATAAATACATTTTTCTTCTATTTTTACTATTTTATATTTGTAACGAATTTTTAATTTTTGTTAGAAAGTTTTATTTTTATAATTAATGTAAATATTATTAAAAAAAATTTAAGATCAATTTATTGATATTATCAATTTGACATTTATTTAAAAATATCCAACAATTTAATCCAGAATCTAAAATAGAATCAACTAATGTTGTATAAATTATAAGCTTTTGCTTTAAAGGGTAGATATGTTTTAAATGATAAAACATATAAGTGAAAGTATGTAGTTTTTAACAATATAGTTATAATGAAAATTCCAATTGTAATTATCATTGACAAATACACCTAATACTATTGATTATTTACCTAATCAGTAGTATTACAGTTACAGTCATTACTTTTGATTGAATTTGTTATTTATGCATGAATATTCATGTAAAATAAAAAATTTATTATACTTTTTTTTATTCTTAATAACCATATTTTTTTTTTTTTCATGATTGATTGTCATTTTATTATTAAAAGACCATTTAGATATATTATTTAAATCTTGTTGAAGGAGTTCGAAAGCAATGTCTTGGTTTCTGTTACTATTTAATGTTAAAATATCTGCATTTATATAAATTGAAGAGTGAGGGACTTCAGTTCCTCCTTCCATCTAACTTTGAATACTTCATCTCTCTGAATTCCTACAATAGCAATCATTATTCACTCCTCATTTACACTTTCCTAAATAGCCATTCAGCAAGTGTTTTCGCTGTACATATCATTTAGCCTTCTCAGCTTTTTTTTTTTTTTTTTTTGAGGAACAGTGTAAATTATCTTATTCTTAATGTTTGTCTTTAGATCCATTCAGGGATGTCTTTTATTCTTTCTTCTGAAATCTAAGCAGTTGTGGTCTCATTTCATGAAGTTGGGATTTTTCTTCCTCGTGGCTAGTAAACTCATTAAGATAGATAGCTCCCTTGAATATGTTTGTGTGTGTGTGTGTGTAAACTCCCTCAAGAATTTCAATTAAATTTTTTTTTTTTTTTTTCTTTTTAGAAATCTCATGAAAAGCCTATGGTTCTTGTCGGAGTTAGAATCTTTCCGAATTCCAACAAAATTGGACTCCTTTGTAAAATCTAGCAAAGAAGAATTGGCCGAGTCATTATTAAAAGGATATAGTCATGATTCAAGAGTAAATTAATTTACAGACTTTTAATCATTCTAGTTTTCTAAAATATCAAATTTAATGGTCAAGTTACATCAGTAGAGATTTTATACATATTTTTTTTTTTTTTTTTAATTTTCTAAATTTAAACTGATAATTTTTTTAAGGTTAATTATATTTTTGATTTTCAAAATTTTTTAGCATTTTATTTAAATTTACAATTTTGAAGCAACTGAATGGAAAATTTCAGATTAATCTGGACAACTGAACTATAATTAATTGTTTTTAAGATGATGAGATGATCTAGGATAAATTTTCACCACAAATTGATATATTACTAAAAATCTTTTCAGTCTCCGTTCAACAATGGCCAAGAGTACGCCTGTGTAATTGTTGCAAATGCAAAAGCACAATTGTTGTGATTTTCAATATTCACAATGGTAGTGCAACACTGGAAAACGGGTGTTCAGTTTTCATTGTTGCGAGGAAGGACAAATGCAAAAGGAGCATTGTTGAACTTCAAAATGTTGTGTTCTCTCCGTCAACAATGAAGCGCTATCAGATAATGAGTTCATTCAAAAAGGAATAACATTTCACTATTTGCTCAACTATTCAACAAATCATAACCGCTTTCATTGCAATCGATTCTTCTTGGATTATCCGTGCTCTTAAATAACAACCAATATAAATTCCTAACCTTATTTACTATTAACAATTTGAGTTTACAGTAAATAAGGTTAGGAATTTATATTGGTTGTTATTTAAGAGCACGGGCTGATTGTATATTTTCAAAATCACATATTATAAACGATATTGTGAAAGATATTGAGAGGAAACTGATTGAAAAGAGCACAACAGCAGATTTGGATCGAAAGAATGAAGCCGAACGTAAAAGACGGTCAAGAGCTAAGGAGAGACAACGGAAGAGATACAAGAGAGAGACAGAGTTTAGATGCCAAACACCATCAGGCAGAGAGAGAGGGACAGAGACTTTAGGTCCCCGAACTCTACTTCATCTAACATCCATCTCAACATAACTCTTCTTCAAACATCTACATCAATCAATTTGTACACGGGAGCCTAGTAATATTTAATAAAATATATAAATTGAAACTTATTATTTTTGTAAGTAATAAAATTGTAGTTGAAAGTTCAGTGATGGACCAGCAATCTTAATTGACTGGTCATTGTTTATCAAAGATTGCCTATCTATATCTACCTTCATTCTAACAGCTGACTGAAAAATTCACACTTCAGAAATTTGAATCAGTAGCTTAAAAATTGGATATTTTAAATTTAAATTTTTTTTTAATCATATTTTTATTTCATTACCTTCATTCCAATTTAATTTACTGATAATTTTTACTTCAGAATGAGATAATTATATAGGTAGTAATAGATATATATAGATAACTATAAGTGAGAAACGGTTGCAGCAGCACGGTGACTATTGTTACCATATATCTTATGTAAACTTCTTTAAAATTTTATTTTGAGGTTTTAAGAAGTGACCTTTTTTCCTTATATATCTTTTGCTGAAAGTTCTCGGTTTCACGTTTATATTGCAAAAACCAACAAATTTCGTGATTTGTTCCACATTTGAAACTGATTAACAAGCAGTTAGATGCCACAAAACATGAAATACAGTAGAGCCCCAATTATCCGCGAGTGCCGCGAAAAACTTTTTTAATTACGAACCTCAAAAAAAAAAAAAAAAAATTTTAATCCAAGCCAACAACAGAGAAAATACAATAGGCCCTACAGTGCGAAGGTCGAAAATCACTGACAGGTTTATTGTGCATTGTGAGCCTATAGGCCTTCTCGGAATTTGTGGATGCAAACGAAGAGCAAAAGTTTCTGCTTTACTGCACATAGCTTATTTTAAAAGTTTTACATATTATGTTTTTGTACGTTAAGTAGTTTTTAATGGTGAAATTTTTTTTTCGTGTTTACACCTCATTTTTTAGTCTTGTTTGGGGTTATCCGCGAAGCCCTTGCCACCCAATTCCGTGGATAATTGAGGCCATACTGTATACAAAGTACATGCCATTTGAAAACATTTAAAAATTGTGGACTGATAAATGATAGACACATTCAAAGAAATAAAAATAATGAAGGCATGTCGTCTTGAGAGAAGTAATTCTCAGTAAACATTTATTTAGAAGTTGAATTCTTCAACATCCCTACTCAGATTCAGCTTTGTATTTTCTGTGTCTTAAAAAGGTATTTTCTTTTGTTTTAGGCAGTTATAATGGTTGCATGCTTGTGCTTGGGATATAATGTCATGAATACCAACGTGTGGAATGTTATCTTGCAACGCTTAGTTGATTTTGAAAAGGTAATGCTGTTTATTTGTTTCATTCACATTGATATTGAATTTATACTTATCCTGTTAGTAATTGCTTCTGTTAAAACTGTTTATTTCAAACTTTGAAATAACTTTTCTGTAGAACTTATTATCTATTCTGGTATAAATATTATTTTCATGTATTTTTAAATGAAAAAAAAAAAAGTCACCTTATTTGTGTTGTATGAAATACTTAAGCTATTAAGCACATACATTAAACATAATCTAATTTCCTTTTAATTAGTGTTTCAAAATTCCTATTACAAGCACCCAGGGCTTGTAGAGGGGACCAAGGGACATAGGAACCATATCTGGAAACACACCACAAACAAAAAATCAAATCAAATGTTTATAAAGCATAACAGTAAATATTCTTGCCTCTAGTGGGGCAAAGAGCGTTACTGACTTGAATGCCAATTCCAATAAAAAAATGTTACCAGTTTTCCTGTACGGAAAGGATGTTTTATCAAATGTCATGTCATGAGGTCATGAAACAGGTGTCATTTTTGTTTTGCAATTCCAGTTGTTTGTTCAGCATTGTATCCTGACCCACTGCAAGAGCTGCTCGATGTGGCGACCATGAACATCGTTGCAAACATTGTATATGTGAAGCGTGTTCTGGTACATGTACTCTATAATACCTGGTGTGTTGATATCTTGTTCCATGGCTAGAATTCGTTCAAGCAGATCTTCCTCCTACTCTACAGAGTCTCATAAACACAACTATTCATGTGGCCCCACAGGAAAACATTGAGCGGAGTTAAATCCGGCGACCATGGAGGCCAAGCAAATGAACCACCACAGCTTATCCATCTTCCCCTGAATGTTTGGTCGAGATGATCTCGTACGGCAAGTGAAAATTAATTTTTATTTGCTTGTGGTGCGGTGCATTTCCGGATGTGGGTTCCTATTCAAAACAGTATCTGCTCAGTCCCCTTTACAAGCCCTGGGAGTTTGTAATAGGAATTTTAAAAACACCATGTGTAGACAGAATAAGTTACTTTAGCATAATATTCATCTTTTTTTATACTTATATATTTAGTTTTATTTTTTTAACAATTAATTAAATTCTGGAACTTAATGCTGAATATTCAGCTTTTGCTAAACCGACGACTTGAATCCAATTTTTGAAAGAAATAAAATTAATTTCAATTTATTATTTAATTTAATTAATGGAAACAGTGTTATTTCATTCTTTTTGTTGTTATTGTAGTGACTGAGCATTAAGCATCATTAATATTTAGCTTTGGAAAATACCTTTCCTTAAGTTATTGTAAAGCTTCAAAATCAAAACTTTAAGTGCAGTAAAATTATCCTGATTCTAAATAGCTTTTAAATTGTAGATTTTGATAACTCAAATTCCATCAAATCGAAAGAAACATTTAATTTAATCTGTATTCTCCCTATTATCAAGCTGAACTTAAAACATGTCTCCATTTCTAGATACAATAAAACCTGTTTAAGTCGTCGTTTTCCTTTGGTCCCGACAAGGTCTCATAGTCAATAATTTACCCGTCACCAAATTTAATTCTACTCTGGATAACTCGTCGCCCTCAAAAATGGCCAAAAGCATCTTTCTTCTCCATTTTGCATGCCATCATGTTGAATTTTCAGTTGGCCCTTCACTTTAAGAAAGCCAAGCCTTTATGGGGAATTTTCGATCACGCCTGTCACTTCATTCCTCTCCTACCCCTTCAGGGGATTTGAATTCTTGGAATCTCGCTGCTAATCATTCAAAGCACACTTCTCCCTGTGACTCTGTCGAGTGCAGACCTTTTTCTTGACCGTTCTTGAGTGTGACTTCATCAGTTAGCCTCGCCGTAAGGGCTATTTTTTTCTCTTGCAATTTCATGGTTCGATTACATTTTTAATATGCCAGGGAAACGCAAACTTACCTAATTATCTTTTAAAGAAATAAAAAAGACTTAATTGCACTTTTTGAAAAATCAAATGTTTTGAAAACATCTTTGTCCAAAGAACACCATATTCCAAGGACTACATTAAACGATATTCTTTCATCCAAACAAGTAATTGAAGAAGCTGACTGCAAAGACAAAAGAAAGAGAATGAAGAAATCGAAGTTTGACGAGATCGAGGTTTTAGTTCGATGGCTAAAACATGCCAGATTGCAAAATGTGCCGATTTCTGCCGTGATTCTTAAAGAAAAAGCCATGGAAATTGCTAAGGAGTTCTAAGTCGTCACTCCGCTTAAGTTATCAAAAATGTTTGATCCCTTGAGTGACGACTTAACGAGGTTTTACTGTATTTAAAAAAGTGAATCTTTAATTTTGTTTGCAGAATCCCTTCAAAAATTTGTTTTATTTATGTATCAAATTTTCTAAATTTGAATTGTATTCCTATTTTGAGGTTGTCTGTAAATGAGAATGATATGTGTACATAGAATTAAATAATATGAAGGATGAGGATGGAAACAAAAACAATTCCCCCTTTTCAAGTTAGCACAACTCAGAATAAGAGCCTTTGAGAGATGGGCAAAAATAATCCTACATTATCACTGTTCCAGATTTTAAGGAAATTGGTCGAGCTGTTTTAGCGGGATGTATCTTCAAACCGAGAAGGAAAATGTTGAATCATACGATTGCATGTTCAATCAGTCAGTTATTATTGTTATTATAATTATCACTGTTACTTTGCTTAATACAGTGTAACCTCCTTTAACGGACACTCCGAATAGCGGACACCTCTAATTAGCGGACATTTTTGCGGGTCCCAGTCCCTTAAAATAGGACATTCCACGTTATCTACTCCGGATAGCAGACAGTTATTTTAACTGTAATTTTTTTTATTTTTTTTTATTAACATTTCGACAAA
Organism: Thereuonema tuberculata; assembly: GCA_023159025.1. NCBI lineage: Eukaryota > Metazoa > Arthropoda > Chilopoda > Scutigeromorpha > Scutigeridae > Thereuonema > Thereuonema tuberculata. Next base: position 33,809,170 of record JAFIDM010012231.1, read on the forward strand.
CACATCATGGTTGTATTTACATCGGTGTCCCATAGATTGATACATTGTTACATTGTATCGGTGTCCCATGATTCAATGCACGAATCTGAGGCCCTTTTTTTTCACTCCAGTTGCAGTTTGTAAATATCAATCCCTCGTAAAGCTATCCTATAAACGTGTTGATTAAATTTAGTGTGAATTAAAATGGCGTCAAAAAGGAAGAGATTGGCACTGAAAGAAAAAATTGATGTTCTTGAAGTTGCTGAAAAAGAAAAGCTGAGTGTGCGTTGTCTTGCTGAACGTTTTAAAGTTGAAAAAAACTCATATAAGTGAACTTTTAAAGGACAAAGATGAGATTAGAAAAATGTGGATGGTGAATTCAAACGAAAATTCGAAGAATTTGAAGTTTCATAAAACTGAAACTAAAAGCAAAATCAACGAAATGGTATAAAATGATTCCGCTTTGCTCATGCAAAGAACATTCCTATAAGCGGTATTTTCCTTCAAGAAAAGTCAGAGAATTCGGTCAAACTTTAGGATTGGACACGTTTAAGGCATCAAATGGATGGCTAGAAATTAATTTCTATATACTGTAATTAATTTTATCATGATTTTAAGTAAGACAAACGGATTAGCACTCATTTAAAAAGGAATATAGTAAATAATTTGCAATTGTTCATATTCTCTCATATCGCAAAGGTAATTGTAGAAATTTAATTAAGATTGTATGTAATTTTTCATTAAACGACATGCTATAAGCTAAAAAATGAAAAAAGAGTCCTCCCCAATAGCGGACACCTCCCAATAACGGACAAAACTAGCGGTCCCGTGACTGTCCGCTATTCGGAGGTAACACTGTACTATACTTAATAAATACAGTTTCATTTTTTATCTTTTAATTTAGATTAAAGAAGTAGAGTGCATCGTCAACCGATTGAGTACAAATCCTTACATGTGGGATAATAATGTATTTTTAGAGGCGTGGAATATGGTTATATTTGCTCCTTTCCAAAACGGTAGGTTTAGTTTTGTTGATTAACTGCTTTCATAAGGCTTCTAGTTTATTTTTATTTTTTTTTTAAGCAACAATAATTTATCTAATAGTATTGCTTTATTAGAAAGAAAACTTAAGATTCAGTTTCTTCTTTTTAGTTATTCCACCTTTGAACGAACAAAAAGTAGAAGAATTGATGAGAATCAGCTTGTTAATTCACAGGTAATCTTTTTTTTTTTTTTTTGCTTTCTTAAATGCTTTCATGTTTTTTATTTTATTTAATTTTTTGCTGACGTCTGTTTTCTATTATGTAGAATATCTTCATTTTCATTTCACCAAAACTAATTATTTTCTTCCTCTTCAACAGAAATTTTTCATATAATATTATATGGGTATTATCATCTTAAAATCCACCTTTCTTCAATATACACTTCATAGCTCAGAATAAAACAGATTCCATTACTTTGAACTAAGAGGTTATTACAGTAATTGCAGTAATAGTTTAGAATTTAGAATTTCTCTCTTTGTATTCATATTTGGTGGATCCACCATTATTTTCGATTAATATGTATAAAAGGTTCATTCAAATGAAAATGAGTCAAAGTACTTAGTAAAATGCCAAATGGGTTTATTGCTGGATTTCGACATTGAATATAGGTGGTACCACTGTAGTGTTATGACACAGTGACAGATAGTGCTGCAATCACATGACCAGAGTAGCAGTCTGCTTTTGTTCAGGACATAGTTCTAGGGTCGAATGTCGAACAGTGACCATAACTTCATTTTTTTTAACCTCTGAAGGTGTCGGGAGTACAGAAATCCATCACTGCATGTGTAATATGTACAAAAATTGCATGTATTTGTCGTACGTTAAAGAATGGAGCAAGCGGTACCAAGAGGGATGGTCATCATAGACTGACGATTCAAGGCCAGGTCAAACACACAGTACAATCAACGAAGCTTCTTTAGCTAAAGTTGACAGACTTACTCGGGAAGACAGAAGACAATGGAAGCACTTGGAATAATGGGCACACCATTATGAAGGATCTGCAATACTGTAAAATTTGTGTAAAATTAGTGGGTGCCACATAACTTGGATTATGTGAAGAAGGAAGATCGCCATTTCGTCGACACAATCATTGTGGGGACGAAACGTGATACTTTCGTTATCAATCAGAAAGCAAAAGACAAAGCATGCGATGGAAGCACTCTTTTAAAGAAGTCAAAGGGAATGCATAAGAGGTCATGTTGACCTTCTTTTTCAACTATAAGGGTCCACTTTCGATCAAGTTACTCAGTAACACCGTCAATGCTCCCCGATATGCAGAAACTATCAAATATCTGCGAGCAGCAATTAAGTCCAAGGGACCTGGGCTGCTTACTGTCAGTCAGTCCTTCTTCTTTGTGATAACGCCCATCCTTACAATGAATATCATCAATGTTTGTCTTTTCAAATTCAGGTGGGAGACACTCTAGCATACAGCCCAGATTCACCCCCCTGTTGCTTCAGGATGCTGTTTGGGAATCTTTCCACCAACACCTTCTACGCAGGAGGAATCTAACGTCTGGTATCACAAGTGGGATAAGTATTTTATGAGCCACAGAAATTATTTTGAGATGCATTTAGTTATCTTGGTAATAAGCCCTCTGGCTCATTTTCATTTGAATAACCCTTAAAGTTGATGTCTGTCAGACAAACAAGTGTTTTGTCCTATTCATCTACCAAGGACGCAACTCTTATTTCTGAACTGTATTTTGATGTCTTTTTTCAAATGAACTTGAGAAGATAAACGTAAATATGTCTTTAACTACTTTGAAAAACTTTTTTGCAAAAACAATATAAAATAAGATAGGATTTCTGGGATGGTGATGGAGATTTACGTACATGGGTTAATCATTAATTTTATAACCAAGTTCTTCACTGAAGGTTCCACGGTTTTATATTCATGAAAGAACAAAAGACTGGCTTAGTAAAAGTTGGGTATCTGATGTTTTTTTTGTTTTCATTTACTGACATACTGTATGTAATTTTTGTAGCAAAAAATCTTGGAAGAAGTTTAAAAATAATCGAGATTATTAAAAGAAAAGAAAGAAATTGCTTCTATCTGTCCTTATATTAAATTATATTGTTGATTGTATTGCAGGTGGCCCGTTACCTCAGATGATGATGTGCTAAAATTATCAGAAAGTTTTATTCAAGTCAAGTTAGAAGCTTTGGGGTTTGACTGTTTGTTACATCTGAAAGAACCAGTTTTAAGGAACAGTAAAATTAAGGTTACAAATTCCTTTTATTATTAAATCAAAATGCAATTGAAATAAATGTGTATCAGATACGCAAAGGAGGTATTTAAGCCAAACACTTTTAAATGAACATGAAATGTATCTTTAATTTTGTATTTTTGTATTATTTTTTTTTTTTTTTCTGTTTCTAGGAATTTTTAACTGAAGTTCCATTTCAGAAAATAATTGCCAGTATGGATTTTGTGAAGAAGTCAAAAAGCTATTTTCCTCATTTGAATCGGGTACGAAATCTTTCATTTGTTCAGTTATGATTAAAATTATAAAGGCAATTTTCTTGTTCCTTGCAATATTTGTTACTTGAGTTACATAAACTTTCTTGCTAAATAGTTTGTAGATTTAACAAAACCTCGGGATGGAAATCATGAAAGAATTATGAAAAGTTACCTTTCTTCATGTCCACAGAATAGGCAAATGTAAATTGTCAGCCTGATGCTAATGGTACTCCATTTTAGGCTTGTTAACCTGAAGTACAACAAGCAGTACATAAATTAGATCTTAATTGACATCCAAGTAAACTGGTCCAGGCTGATAGAACTGGTGAAAAATCGAGCGATGATTCATATTGTTGATATCGAGTAGGAAACACAGGAGAGCAATGATGGAGGTCTACATCATCCACATGAAAATTTAAGTGTTTAAGCTGGGATAGGTGACACAGGTCCACAATCCCATATCTTTCGGCCCAGGTGGGTTTCAGTTTTCAGAAATTTTTGGGATTCAGAATAGTACAATATTATAATCTTCAGTAACTCCACTTCTGCAATAATGAGAGCTGCTTCCTTTTCCAGTTACTCTTCAGCTGTTTTTTTTTTTTTTTTTTTGCATTTTCAGTCAAATTACTCTCAGACTCGTGAAAGAGAAAAAATTATCTGAGAGCAGCGGAAGCACTTCTGTGCAAAATAACAGTGCTTACATTTGACTAAGACGACTGATGCATGCACCTGTTTCTCAGCTGCCGAACCATTGTTCAGTCAATGTTTGATGCCACTGTGGCTGTGAAAAAATCATTCGGCATTCAGAATTTTGGATATGGGATTGTGGATCTGTACCATTGTATCAAAAGCATGGCAAGATCAATGTATGAAGTTCACACTGTGTTATAGAAAAATAAAAATGATTCATTAGTCTAGCAAAAAAACTGTTTTTAGTTTTTTGTGATAATTTCCATTCAAATGTTGAATAGTTTTGAAGTGAGACAACTAGGGTTGCCACCTCTCCGGGTTTCAGTGAGTTATCTCCAGGCTCTGGATTTAATTATTATTTCTCCAGGTTGTGTAAGTAAAATTGAATATCTACAAAATTATATGCAGATTGTCGCATGTATCTTGTGTACCGTGTACGGAATAGCTAGCGCAATCGCCGCGCCCCGGTCGGTGACTTAACAACCCATTGTCTACAACTGGCGTAGTTGCAGTGCTGGCTACGTGCAGCGTGCTATGTAGTTACCCCCTCTTTGTGTCAGTCAAGAGATGTCTATTGACAGTGACATGATGTAGCCTACATAGGTGACAGTTTGATAATCCGTGTTCGTGTTGATTGATGATAAATGGTAAGTTATAGTATATAGTTACTTGGGTTGAGCTGGTAAAGACAGAATTATGTGTAAACTTAATTTTGACATGAGCTGTCGAGAATTTTATGAATTCATACAAAAACCAGAAAATGCCGATCTTGTAAAGGCTGCGATGTCAAACAGGAAATATACATGGAAAAACCTACATAAATAAAGTATTTATTATACTATTTTGCATATTGCATATATTTCTTATTTACCTTATTTTATTTTTATACGTAAATTCTTTAGTTTGTTTTTTATTAGTTATATATATAGTAACTACTATGTAATAATTAGAATTGTATTTAATTTGCAGGAATGTGAGTTTTGAATTTGTTAATTTATAGAAATAAAAAAATTGCAAATGTATGCATGTGTGTGTTTTTTTTTTTTTTTTAGTCATAGTCTCCTGGCGGGGTGGCAACCCTAGAGACAACCATTTTGATAAAGTCATCTTGTTAATGTGAATTAAGGATATGTTTCTTAATATCTTTTTGTTGTTTTCATTTGCAGATGATGGAAGTTCTGTGTAATAATTTGAGCCCAGCTACAGTTAAAGAATCTGTCAGCGGAACATCTTTGGAAGAAGAATTCACACTTTTTGACAAAGGAAACTGTTGATACCATTGTCATTATTTTTATATATATAAAAAAAGATTTTAAATTAAAATATATATAATACAATATTTTTGACAGATTTAAAGATCAAAATATAGAAAAGCAATATGGTTAAGAAAATATTTTAATCCGTTGTGGTTCCTTTTACTATAGTAAAATAGAATGTGTGTAATACTAACAAAGATTAATGAGCTTTTTTAACTGGTCTTTAATTTGATGCTGCAAGATCTATTTTTTTATGGTTTCCATATGGATTCAGATGTATATATAAATATACATATTTTGCTAACTTATTTGTATTTGCTAGAATAAATCATGATGATTTATTTTATTAAAAAAAATTAAATTACTGTGATTCTTTTTATTGAAACATTCTTTACTTATATATTCCCAATGAAAATACACACAATTAGAAATATAAATCCATGCTTTAAGTTGATAGAAAGCATAGGTAATGACTTATTTATGCTGCATATTACATCTTGACAATCATTTTTCTTCCTTGAGAAAGAGAAATTTTGTCCCTCTAAGAATGTTATACACTGCATCATATGGAGGGGGCATGGACACCACACTTGGGTGAGGGGAAGGCGACACACGGGCCTAAGTGTCCCACATCCGACCGAAACCAGGCCTTTATATTTAGGGCCCCTTCTCGGGCCCCCAAGTCAATTGCAAAAAAAGAAAAATTCGCTCTCCTACGAGGGGGGGGACACAAGGGCCTAAGTGTCCCACCCCCGACCGACAACAGACCCTTATATTTAGTGCTCCTTCTAGGGCGTCCAAAGTCGCAAAAAAGTGAGAAATTCGCGCTCTTGTTGGGTGGGTGGGACGCCTCACTTGGGTGGGTGGAAGGCGACACGGCTACCTAAGTATTCCACCCCCAACAGACACCGGGCCCTTTCTTTCTTTCTTTGAGTGGCCTTGTAACGCATGCCGGATACAGCTAGTTTATTATAAAGTAACAGACCTTTCTTTTAATGTCAAATGGAAGCTGAAGCTAGTTTTTGAAGACACTACATTTTTCAGTATCTAATTTAACTTTTCTTAAAATAAGAGCTGTCAAATTTGACAGTTTTTTTTTTTTTTCCTCTAGTTTAGTTCATCAGTTGTATGCTAACCCTCCACTGTATCAGTGATGTTAAGATATTTGATGCTCTTATTCAAATAAACAAAAATTTTGGCTTAAAATTGGCTGAAAAAACAAAATATGATAAAATTGAAGCCCCTCCGTCAAACTGTTATCAACTTAAATAAATTGTATTAAATATGTGAATTTCCAGTATCTATACTTAGGATGATAACCTTTCATATACATTCAAATTCTGCTTTCGTTACTTTTATCCTTAGAGCTTACAGACCATTAAGTTCAATTGCTCTTTTCAGGATCCACTTAGTAACAGCTTATTTGGCCTTTAAAAATATCAGATCCCGAGTAATATTTAAAGTTATAAAATAAAATCTGTAACACTTCTATGGAATCAGGCAACTTGTTTAATATTTCAGATTTTTATCAAATATTGTATACAATAATACATGGTGTAGTGGAACTTACACATACAATTTCATGACAGCATACTTTATTGGTTTTCAGAAAACAAGTAATTTCTAGTTCTGCACCTGCCATGAAATCACCTCCAAATTTCCATGACAAAATCATAATGACTTTTACTTTGTATAGCCTCCTTGTTTTGTAACTAGATCGAATCCACGCTGTGGCATCGATTTTAGTAAAGCCTCCATTTCAGGAATTGTAATTTCATCCCAAGCATCTAGAATGGCCAATTTAGATTCTCCAACAAAGTTAAAAGGATGACTTCTGCTGTATTCCCGGGATGGTAATTGAGCCCAATGATTCTCAGGATTCATATCAGGGCTCAATACTGGCCAATCCATTACACCAATTTTCTGATCTTCACCTAGTTGATTTTGAAAAATGGCTGAGGCATTGTCTTGCTGGAAAATCCAAGAGTTGTCACAAATCAATGGTCCAATTGGAATAATATTATTGTACAATACTTCCTGTTACTTTTGAGAGTTAAGTCTTCTATCTTTGAATGTAATGTCAGTCTTTCCTCCGGCTCCGAATGTAGCCGAAATCATTACAGATCCCAGCGAAATTCCTACTGAGCTGAACCACCTTCTCCTTTAGAGGCTCATGCCAACAGTAGACAGATACTATAAGAGCCACCAAGGTTGAACTTTTTTTCGTCCGAAAAAAATATGTGATTCCATCGTTTGACCCAGTTCATTACATTTCGAGCCCACTGTAGTCATGCTGCTTTATGGGCTTCAGTAAGCTGTTGTTGTTCAGCTAATTCCGTAGCATCTGCATTGGAATGGTTCTTCAAGCTTCTCTAGACTGTTTGATGGGACACACTCTTTCCTCAGTTTGCTTGAATTTGTCATACAGACTGTTCTTCATTAGTAGCAAGTTGGAAAATGTGCTGAAAATCATTTTCACTTATCTTTTTCCTAGGTTTTGTTTTAACTTTACCACATTCATCTCCTTTTCATAGTACGTTATGTACAACTTTTTACGAACGTCCAATTAGCTTAGAAATTTCTCTGACTTGCCCTGGCCATGATACAAGTAAATTTTCCGTATTTCTTTTTCTGACAATGTTTTACCTAGTACACATCTCACAAATTCAGTAGCAAATGATCATATGATTTTGATTTCTGTCATTGGAATACTTACCTCAGTTTATGCAAAATTGTGGGCAATTCCATAACATTGTTACAGAGCTAGAAATGAATTTTTGTTTTTAGTAAACCAGTAAAGTATGCTGTCATGAAATTGTGTGTGTAAATTCCACTACCCTCTGTATTATGTTATACAATATTTCATAAAGATCTGTAAAATATTAAGCGAAATTAAAAAAAAATATTTTGCCTGATTCCATAGAAGTGTTAGACTTTTTATATACATATTTATAGAAAGAAAAATGTTTTTAAAAGGAATTCAGAAATTATTTGACTGCCATACTATTACCAATAGCATTCAGTTTTGTGATTCTTTACAATGAAAGATACTTTGTTTATATTTTGGAACAATAACCCCTGACGGCCTCTAGAATAGGGCATCAAAGTACTGTACGGTTTTGTTTACGAGAGCCTTCAACGCTTTTGCGCATGCGTTAGGTCTCCTTCGATTTCTTCAAAATAGGGGCGAGGAGAAACAAAGATGGGATGTTTACTTTTTATAGTGTTAGCTGCATTCTATTTGCGCTTTTCGGGAAAGAATTATGAAAAGAATACTATTGCAAAAATGCTCCACGTTATTGTTTTCTTAAAAACGAAAATGTCCAAAAGAATTTCTTAGGTAAGTACCTATCTCAGCATATCACCCCTCTGTGGAGTAAAATTGTCTGACAGAGGTAGCTCTGCCTTTCAAAACCGCACAGTAGTCCTATGTGATTGTTGTTGTTTTGTTTTTGTTTTTTTCTTTTGTTTAGAAAATAAGATTCCCTGATCTTAAGCATTATTTTCACCATTTGCCAAGCTCTCACTTACATGGATACATTAATGCTTCATTCATTCATGTATCGAAAATTCATTTTATTATACTTACTCTACAATTTTTGGAACTTACATTAAAATACAAGATTTAATCTAAAACTACATTCACAATATATTAAAGCAAACGTCTTTAGTCCAAATCTTAAAATGAAGTTTTTCAGATGCAATAATCGAAACATTTTGTAAATGTCAGTGACAAGTTCTACAAAGAAAAATCAGTAAAAAATGTCCAATAGACATATGGTAGAAATGCATCATTTTAGAGTTAATACCCATACATTAAATATATTAATGCACTGAATACTGTACATAACTGACGTGTACAGTAATGATACTGTTTTCATGTATTGTGTATAACATTTCAGAAATTACAAAGAATAAAATATTCTATTTTTTATTGTACATGTGAATGAGCATAACAAAGTACAAACGGGTAACAATAATACAGAAAGATATGTTCAATGAAGTCTCCATCCATAGTAGGCATCAAAGTAAACATTCAAAATGTCCACCACCTTTCTCAATATAGGCTTGTAAACATTGGGATAGTAAACATCTAATCTGCTAACAAATTCCTGGTGTATTCTGAATTTACTGAAAATTGTTGTCTAATCTGTTCCATCTAGATATGATATATTTATAGTGTTTTCTTATGGCCCCCAAGATAAAAACCCAGAGGATTTAAAACTGGATCATGCAGGTAAAGTAATATAACCAACTCCGATCAATCCCAAGTGGTGGAAAATAATAGTTGAGGAAAGCACGGACTGCATGATCAAAGTAAGCCAACTCTGTATTTCATGAACCATAATTAACTGCTTTCTCATTTCAAGATTAATGTCTTCCAACATCTCAGATTTCTTTGATGGAAGTCAAATAATTTAGGAAATAACTTGCCATTTAATGGAGAATGGAGGAAGTTGAACCAATTATCCTATCCCATACATTTAAAGAAAACTGCTGGTGGTATTTTGTTTTAGACAATTCCTTGCTCTTTGTGAAAATCCATAATACCATTTTGAGAAAATGAAGCTTTTCAGCGAATAAAATTACAGATGCAAAGTTAATAGTATTCACAAACTGAGCAAGAAACCAACAACAGAACTAGCTTTAAAGGAAAATCTGCAACAACGTATTCTTGGAATGTTGAAGATAATATCGTCCACATCTTCTCATGAAATACCTTCCAAACCATTGTACGTGAAATCCCATCTGGATCTGCTAATTATTACTGGACCAGTGGCTGTGGTCTCAATAATTCAATTTTCTCTTTTGGGTGTTGCAACACTTTTAGGCCTTTCATTGTTTGCCTGTGGCTAAATTTGCCTCTTTGAGTCATTGATATATGATGATGTGATGGTAACAGATGTGGTGTGATGAAGAATGCATCTAACTGGGAACTGTTTTTGGTATAGCCAACGTAATTCTTGTCCATTTCCATGAGACAGTCGATGCATCAAATGCATGTCTGCCATTTCAGGAAATGAATACAAAATCGTACTGTTAGTAGTGTGTTTGCCACTACATATATATAATGCAATTTTTTTTTCTTTGGATTTTTAATAACACTTTTCAAGCACATTCACAATAAACTTTGGTGAAAGCTTGTAATGACTAAGTTCGCTCCATTCACTGCAAGCATGGATGGTGGCTGTATGTTGAAACAAAACCATTACATAACATATTTATTCACTATTGATATTTTGAAAAAAAAACACATTTCTGATCCTATGTTTATTTGACATTTTTTACTGATTTATCTTTGTAGAACCTGTTACTGTCATTTCTCAGTACTTTTAAACCACACCTGGATGTAGGATATATATGTATCAATGATTGGAAAAGCATTTTGAGATGTGGGAAGCAAGAAACATTTTTTGTTATTCAAGATAAATTATAATCGTCAAAAGGTTACCAAAATTTGTCACGGCAACCAAACAGCCACATAGCTAGTCAAAAGTATCATCATATTATACACTAAGACCAAAAGTATCTGGACACCAACTGTTGTACAATCAGAAAGTCATGTGGCACATAATAGGATGTCAGGCCACCCTTAGCATCAATCACAACCTGCACTCATCTGGGAAGACTTCCACCAGATTTTGAAATATATGAGTAGGAATTTTCTTCCATTCGTACATGAAAGCTGCAGCGAGTTCGGCCACTGAAGAAGGGCGGTTGAGCCTAGTGCCTAATCTGTGTATCATTCTTCCCAGAGGTGTTCTGTGGGATTCAGATCAAGGCTTTGTGAAGGCCAGTCCAGTAGTTCAACACCCATCTGTTGCACAGCCGCTGTGGGCAGAACAGTTATCCTGTTGATACAGAAACGATCCTTCCACAAACTGTTACCAAAGGGTGGGAAGTGCGAGTTGTCAAGAATGTATATATACATCTCGGCGTTAATGTTTCCGGTCAAAGGAACTAAGGGACCCAGGCCAAACCATGATGCCGCCGCCACCAAACTTGTTGGGGTAGGAAGCGTACTCCTGGCATCCACCAAACCCAGACACATCCATCGAACTCCCAGATCGTGTAGCAAGATTCATCATCTAAAGTACTTATTTCTGCTACTCCACAGTCCAATGACAGTGTTCTTTGCACCACTGCAACTGCCACTTAGTATTCACCTTCGGCGTCACGATTGTGGAAACCTATGTGTTTCAGCTCCCGACGAACAGCCCTGGTGCTAGCGACGACGCCTGAAGCTGTCTGGAACTCACTAGTGATCATTGCCAATAAGAACTTCGATTCTTCTGTGCACTGTGCTACCCTTTTCAGAGTTCAACAGTTGTGATCTGTGGGTTTCTTTTGCCTATCACTGCGATATCCTGCCATTGTCATTCCCAGATGCTTCCATTTTATAATTACATAATCATCGTGGCACCTGTAGCAAGGCCAATATTGCATGAACTGATTTGTTGCACCGATGGTATCCAATAATCATGCAACATTCGAAATCACTCAGCTCTGCTGACTTTTGGCGCAGCTTAGCCGCAGCTGCTTTTGCGCCATTAAACACCAACCAACCAACCAGCTCTGCTGACTTACTCAGCACATTTATGACCACTCAATGCTGTGGTGACCACTTTTATCTCTTCTATGAAATCATAGCACACGATAACAGCCACATCCACTTCTCCAGAGAAGTGCCCCGATACTTTTAGCCATATAGTGTATGAGTCATAACTTGGACCAATTTTTAACTGCTTACCACTTAAACAGTGCATACTATAATGTTTTTGATGACATTATTGGAGATTAGTGCAGGTTGTGAAATAAGTTTGAGATATCATTTTTAACATTGAACAATTAATAATAAAAAGATTGGGAAGTTTCTCTCTTCCCAAATAATCGTGTACTAACCCTCACTGTCCATACATTTAAATGTTCTCTACACCTAAATTGGTGTAAAAACTTTCCTGCTAGTAAGCCATACTCCTTTCACGCCAGATGAGCTGATGTCTGGAATCCGATTGCAGACTAAATTGACTCTCATTGGAGAACAACACATTGATCCATAGCCCAGTTTTGGTGGATCTGTTACCACTGCAAACGCCTTCTATGGTGATCTCTGGATAGCGGCACACAGATGAGTGGCCTTCAGTCATACAGCCCTACATGTCACAGCCATTGAGCCACAATTTGGCTGAATATCCTCGTTCCATGTTGGAATGGAGGCGACTTGCAAGCTGACTGGATGTCTGACATTGATTGCCTTTAGCTGTATGCACGCGATTTGGAAATGTGTAATGAGCTGTTTTGTTGGATTCTGTGGCTATGACCCTTAAGATTGGCATTCCCCTACTTAAGTTTTGGACATGTATGTACTGGGAACAAGATGGAGATCGAAATTATTAATTTTCTGCACCCAGCAGCTTTGGTTATTAAAGGTTAAGCATAAAGGGATGACCTGTTCGTTTGTTGCTGCTTTATCTCCTATACACCGGGCAATGCTTCATCCGCTAGTAAATTATAAAAACGTAATGTCCCTTACTGTCTTTATTTTGCATAACAATGAATTATACTTCAAGATTTTACAGTAGATTATTATTGTCAGATTTATTTGGTTCAGTCTAGTACTTTGTATGTGATTAAATTACATGGAAGTGCAGCTTACAAAGGAGGTTACATTATTAATTATCCGGAGACATTCAAGAAGTGTTATCTGTTGAAATTGTGCCGAATAGATAGATACACAGAGAATATACTTGGATTTCTCACTAGACACAGAAACTTAAAAAGTCACACTGGTGAAACTTGATAATGTTCTGACAACAAATAGCAATAATTATATACAAACAAACCATACTTCTTCCTTAAATCTTCTCTTTTATAATAAATATTATTAAACATCATAACACCAGAAAATAAATGTCCGCGGAATTCGCTTATCCTTCGTTGCCGCGCCACCCAACTCCGCGGATAATCGGGAGTTTACTGTATTTCAAATAGTAGTAACACAAAACATAACGAAAACCTAAAAATAAATTTCATTTCTTCGTTATACATTACTTTTATTTTAGCGGCGGCGTTTTAAAGAAAGTGGGTTAACCCCTCCCTCTCATGTTCATTTTATCACTTTTCGCGAAATTATAGTTAGTTTTTCTTCCATTTTTTGTGTTTGAAAGGATGGGAGACCCTGAGGTGCTCTCTCGATGGAAAAAAAAAAATAAAGACAATTTTAATACCTTACTTATAATATCAACATTTATTACATTGAAGGAATATTATTATAAATAATAAAATAAAAGTAATTAAAGCAATAATTAATTTTTAAAAATAATTATTAGCCTGCCAAGTCTCCCAAGCAGTTCCGATATACCAGTTTACAATAGTTACATAATATAAACAAGGTATTAATAAACGTTGCTTCGCAACGGCTTCTGATATGTATAAGAATTTATTCCAGAACTTGTACATTTTGTTTAATTTATGTTGAATTATTGCTTTAATTTCCTTATTCTAAATGTGATTGTTGCAAATGCAAAAGGCGCAATTGTTGCGATTATTGTGATTGTTTTGATTGTTGCTAATGATACCTGTCCAAGACGGACAGAGAAACTGGGATTATAAGATTTCTGATACTTGTATTACAAAATACTGTTAATACTTATAATAATTATTGTAAGTGCAATATATACGTATAAAATATATTATTATATTTTATACAAATATGTTACATTTAAATTCATGCTTAATTATTTCGTTATAATGTCAAACGAAGCAGAAAACGAAATTTATATTTTAACGTAACGAATCATTTTTTATTTCGTTCTCGTGCTTTCAACATCATCTAAATTATTTCTACCATCGAAAAAGAATTTATTTATCATAAAAATAAAGCTTTGTTTGATTAAAATAATTTCTTAATCTAGCAAAATATAACTTTTTCAATACAAAAATAAATAATGTTCTTAACATTTCTAATAATATTTTTTGTTTCATTTAATTAAATAAGTAAATACTGTGATTGTTATTTTGGGAAGGAAGTGGAAGTCTTCTTCATTAACAATTTATTTCTCTTTCTCTTCTATATTTGTTCTTTTATTTAATCCTTTGCTGTCGTTATTTTACGAAGTAATGGATTTACTATAGGATTTTACAGTACAATCTGTTTGCTTGCGGCTGTCAGATTTATCTGGTTCAAATTTATTCTCTTTCTTCGATTGGTGGAAGATTTGATAACACGTCGATAGTTTGTTGTGTTTCAACGTCGTATCAAGATGGAAGTTGTTTAGGAAAGAGAAAACAATGTCTGATGAAGTGTCTACTCCAACTTATCTTTGTTTTTGCGTTGAAAGGGCAAAGGGAAAATCAGTCTTCCACATTCCTCTCCGAAAATTATCACAAGTTTCTTTAAAAACCTGATGCAGTTTGATTGTGAGGTCAACTCTTAATCTCAGATAAATTAATCAAATAACATGTATTAGTCATTCAAGTACATTGCACTAATGACGTCACCTCCATGACTTTCTTTTTGTGATGCCTAAATATCTTTTCATCTCTCAGTCTAAAAGATTTAACATTAGAATACAAGTAGCTCTGAAGAACACCTTTTCTTTACTGTTCTTCTAAATACTATAGGATTCTAAAGGTTTCTTATATCGAAATGTTATTCCTAAGTTCTGTTCACCGCTGTAACCAGAGGCGTGTCCAAGATTTGGAATGGGTGCGGTATTTGGTTAGCCATCCAATCAAAAAAAAAAGGTGGTTCTATCTTTTATCCAGATAGAGTAGGAGTTACAAAAAAACAAACAATCCAAAATGTTGTATTTCTCCCATTTTGGGATGCAGTGGATTAGGGGTTGAAAGGAGCGTTAGAATTCCACTAACCTTTGCCCCTCAATACACCAATTATTGTAAATGATTTATACCATTTATCCGCAGTATCTCTGGTGTCCAGTGATTCTGTGAACTTATCATACTCTCAGCTATAGATGGCAGTTCCCTTTTTATTTATCCAATGTAGATCCTAGCAATCAAACTATATTTCGTTTCACGAAGAACTTTCTATAATATGGCAAACATCATAATAAGCCCAAATCAAAGCTTGCAAGTAGCTTTTATTCCTTGATTTATTTTTAATTTGTAATTTATCTATCTTAAGCTTTTCATTGTCTACACTGAGACACATCGATCTTGATGATCCCGAATTTTCGCGATTTCACGTGATTGACGCGAGAATAGCCTCTATCCATGTCTTCTCAAAAAATGACGAGAAAAAAGGCTTATCGACTCCGGGGAAGAAGCGGCCACATTACTGATGACGCCCCATTACTGGTGTCGACGATTTTGACCGATGCCTTATTCGCCGCTGCATCCATCGCCTCTACGCTGAAGGTAAAAATTCCAACTTTAACATTTTTTCTCTAGCATTTTCCTAGTGACAGACATTCACAATACTACATTCCTTGAGACCTGCTGAAGAGGCTAATGGCCAAATCTCGCGATTTCCGAAAATCTCGCGAAAACGTGATCATCAAGAAAGATGTGTCAGATAGTAAGTAAAATTTGTATTTGTTTTCCGCCATTGAATCGACAGGAAATCTTACAACATTTTACGTAACTTTTGTGAAATAATTAAGCGAAATAAAATGTACTTGAATTGTTCCCTAGGGTTGATTTCTGTTTGTTACATGCGTTGTACAGGGAGATATTAGTATATACGCCTCATGTCTGCCTCCAGTTCAGTCGCTGGAAGAGTGTAGCATAGGATGTTTCCTATCCTTTTGTTGTGACGCTTTTGGCCGTTTGCTGTTAAACGATTTTTTTTTATTTCAAGTAGCCAATAAAGTTTTGCAATATGTGATATTTACCTAAAAGAATGAATTTAACGTGCTGGAATTTTTAATCAAAACAACAAAATAAGAAACAAGGGCAACACAAGAATAAATGAATTGCCTTTCAGATCCAATTATCGGAGGGAATCGAGAACGGCCGTTTCGTCCTGCATGGGACTCAAAAACCCGATCCGCCAATAGCACAGCATTTATTACTGTTAATTTTTTTGGTTTCGGGGATCACCGCCAGATGGCCTTCACTTAAGTTCTTGCCTCTCTGGGTTCTTTATCGGGGAGGGCGAATCGGGCTGATGAGTCCCATGCAGGACGAAACGGTCGTTTCCGATTTCCTCCTATAATTTAATCTTGTGCTGCCCTTGTTTCTGATTATGTTGTTTTGTATAAGATATTGTTTTTAAGATTTTATGGATGCTTTGCGATTCATCTAATCACGAAGTGAAAATCTTCATCTATCATCTTCTTGATGATTAATGACTTTGAAGCTAGAAATCATTCATTATGAATTCCTTCTCTGATTTAGTTTTAATGTTACTAATAGCTTTGTTCAGATCACGTACTTGTCTTTCAAAAGAAATCTTGTACCTCGTTCATTGGCAGTAGACTTCTTATCCATCAACTTGCACATCCTTTATCTCTATCTCTGGAATATTCCCTCGATTTAAAGCTCTTTATAAGAGAAATGTCTTACATCTTAAGATCTTATTCCAGAGGCCAGGAAAGATTCAATCCCTGAAACATTCTCGCCTCATTTGTTGACATCTTTAACAGAGTTTTCATTTAAAATTGGGCTAATGCATCGTTGGTTTTCTAACGTAGGAGACAATTTGTGTTCCTATTTTAAACTACAAGGTGTACAGTAACCCTTACGAATATAAGGAAAGCCTTTTATTTTTATTATAAATTTATGTTCTATTCAAAGGGGTTTTCTTTGAACTCTTAATAAAGTCTAATCAATAAGGAAACAAGAAACAAGAGGTAAAAAATATATAGAAATAGATTATTTCGAAATCTTTACCTTCTTGGAAGTATTCGTATCTATATATATTTCTTATCTACTGAAATCCAAGTGTATTTGTCATTTCCTCCATGAACTTTAAATCTATACATGTCAAATTTCCTATCAAAGTCTATTTATTCCCCTGCATAAACATCTTAGTCATTTCTGCAACACCTGCAGGGTTTTATAGGAACTCATGTTTCCGTCAGCTTTTCATTTGATTTCACAAGGAATTCTTTATTTCCTTTGGTTTAAAATTCTTAAAATTTTATTTACCCAGGAATTCCGCTTACTACTTGTTTCGCCTGCAGTTTCTTATAAAATTCTAGATAGATTATATTCCTTGAACAGTTGAATAAATATGATTTATAAAAAACACTTAGCATTTCAGATATCACTTGTTTATAATATTTTGAATATTTACTAGACGATTGACCGTCGTTTTGCTCTGGAAGCCTCGCTTATGGAACAGAAACAAAAACAAAAAAAATACAATGTAATTCGCTTTTGTGAATAAATAAAATAAGTAAACTGAAGCTTAAAACTAAATATAAAGTTAAGTTTAATTTCCGAAAAAATTACATGTAATAGAAAATTAAAATCCATTTGTAATAGTCGGAAATTTGTTGCTTGGCAACGCTCATGCGAAATTCCATTGTTGCAGGCACGTTTGACCAAACATCAATGCTCCTGTTGCCTGGCAATGCGAAATTCCGTTGTTGTGGACAGCGGCAACAATACTATTGCCAGGCAACACGCGTGCGAATTTTGCGAAATTCAATTGTTGGCGGACGTATGTACGCACGCACGCAAGCGTGCGCACAATATTTTTAATAGTATAGAGTAGTAGTATATTTTAATATAATAGTATAGTGCCACTCCCCCTGTTAAGTATGAGATGATCCAAGAAGAATCGATTCCAAGCAGTTATCGTAAAAAGTGATATTTTATTCCATTTTGAAAGAACTCATTATTTGATATCGCGCCCCAAACTATACAATCAGCCCGTGCTCTTAAATAACAATCAATATAAATTCCTAACCTTATTTACTGTTGACCATTTGGCTTGGTGATTATTTGAATTTACAGTAAACAAGGTTAGGAATTTATATTGGTTGTCATTTAAGAGCAAGGATAACCCAAGAAGAATCGATTGCAATGAAAGCGGTTATGATTTGTTGAATAGTTGAGCAAATAGTGAAATGTTATTCCTTTTTCAATGAACTCATTATTTGCTAGCGCGCTTCATTGTTGACGGAGAGAACGCAACATTTTGAAGTTCAGCAATGTTCATTTTGCATTTGTCGACTTCCTCGCAACAATGACAACTGAACACCTGTTTTCCAGTGTTGCACTACCATTGTGAATATTGGAAATCACAACAATTGCGCCTTTTGCATTTGTCGACTTCCTCGCAACAATGCAAAAGGAAACACCGTTTTCCATTATTGCACTGCGCCGGACAGACAGAGAAATAAAAGATTTTAGTAATATAATAGATTAACGAATTCTCTGTAGGGTGAAAATAAAAACTCGTTTTTCTGTCTCTATATACTATCGGACGAAGTATTGTGCAGTAAAGATAAGAAGAGGTTTTTTTTTTTTTTAGAAATCCCATTCTAGATAGATATTATTTACCGATATTAATCTTCTATATTGAATATGTTAGCAGATTAAGTATTAGAATAAAAAGAAAGTAATAAAAATCTTTTACACTACTTAAGAACATCCCTTATGTTCAGTTAATCCAGAAAAAAGAATAAGAAATAACTATGTATGTATTCACAAAGAACTGAAATGTCACTGATTTCGGAAGAAAAGCAAAGACGGTAAATTAACATTTAGATCGAGAGATAACTCCCTTTTACTTTGAGTTCAGCGGGTTCTAGAGTCTTTATATTTTACAGTTCATTTACTAACTGCAAAAAAAAAATATATGTATATTCTAAAAATAGCATTACCTATCAATGAAAGTGATGCAGTGCTGTTTTATTATGCGCCATTGTGGTTATTGTGTTTTATTACTATCGCTGGACAGAGTCTAGAGGCGTGTCCAGAAATCTAGGTGTGGGAGGGGGACATTACGATGATTCAAGCAAAAAGATAAAGAACGTTGTGTCCTTATTCATGAAGAGGGTGGTTACAAACAATGGCTTACCAACCAAAGGCCCAAAATGTTGGATTTTATTTTTGTAATTAGAAGTCCTATAACTTCTCACCCCGTACGCTAAGATAGTCATGAAGTAACATATGCTTTTAAATGTACGCTATGGTAGTGAATCGCATTCACGGGTTTAAGTTCTCTTTTGATGATGTAGAATAGAGAGGAAACAATTCTCACTATTCAATGCTGAACACTTAATTCTATCGTTGTTCCTTCATTGCAGGAAATGGGAAACAATATTTTGAATGTTTTAAGCATCTACGTGTCTCTAACTTCTAACGGTTCGCTTGTTTATGCTTATAATGGCAAACGATCAACACCTTGGCCACAACGCATTTTTAGCTCGATACGTTGTTTGAAACTAGATTTATGGGTCTGGTGCAAGTTGTACAAAATAAAATATTTTTTTCTGTAAATTAAATCGTCGCGAACTTTTCTAAATAGCATCCAGAGGAATATTATTATTTGTAATGACACCCAGAATGCTACGTTAAAGTTCATAAAATTTGTTCAAATCATTATAAGAAGGAGTTTAACGAAACGATTTAACAAAATGTTTGAAATGTCTTACATGAATTCTTTGTAAAAGTTTCTCTTGAGCAGCAGTTCTGGTACATCGAATGCGTTTAAGAAGATTCTTTGCAGGCGCGGAACAGCAAGATCTGATGATGGGGAATTTGTCCTTGAAACTGTTCAATAATAATGTATTGTATGAATTTTTAATTTTTATTCATTTTTAATTCTTTTATATTAAATTATTTATTAACTTAGATATGTTTCTAATATGAATAAGAAATTAATTTTTTGCCAAAAATGATTTTATTTATAGATGTATTAATGTTATATTATATATTTGTAAATATGATTAAATAATTATTGTAAATAGAAAAACTTCAATTTCAAAATAGTATTTTTATAATCTGTAAATATCAATTATTAAATCAATTGTAAATATATTAATAATTTTTAATTGTACATAGTTTATAATTAGTCGTATGATTATATATAAATATTATTTAATTCACAATTGTTAATAGTAAATGAAATATTAATTTATAAATATTTATCAAAAAGAATGATTATATTTTTGGTAAAATTAATGTAAAAAGAATTTGGCAAAAAATTTTATAAATAATTTAATTAAAAAATAATTAATTTATAAATATTGTTGTGTGTCTTTTAAAGTATATAGAATTTAGTGGCATAGTTAGTATTCAGGTCACCAGAATTGAGCCTCGTAAGACGTAATGGAGATCTTCAAATCATGAACATATGTTATATAAATATAACGGCTATGTTCGTCGATTTCAAGATCTCCGTTACGTCTTACGAGACTCAATTCTGGTGTCCCTGAATACGTAACTACGTCACTAAAGCAATTACGTTACGGAAACATAACGGAAGACTGAGAAGTGCGTTTAGCCCTTAACTCACGAGTTACCAGATATTAGGCGATGTATACGATTATAAATATATGATAATTAGTACATTGGATATTGTTTAAAATTTATACTTTAATTTAGAATATAATATTAATTAGTATGATCATGAGATTCTTTGCAGGCGCGGAACACAATTAACTCACGAATTACCTGATAATTCTATTAGGCGATGTCTACGTTGATAAATATATGATACGAGCAATTAATACATTAGAAATTGTTTACAATTTAAACTTTAATTTAGAATTTAAAATTAATTTCTAATGATCACGTCATTTTTTTTCCAATTGCGGAAGGTTACTTGAATTGTATAAATCGGATTAATTTTAATCGGATCAAACCCTACACAATCGATTAATTAAGACTTACTATTCATTGTTTGAGTCACATGTTTTGAGAAATAGGATAGAAATTCATTGTTTTGATTTTAATGCTTTCATTGGGAATTTTGTCTCGATTTCTCGACAAGGATTTAACAAAGATTTTAAATAGACTCTGTCACAAAAAAATCGAAGCACCCCAAGAAGAAAGCGTCTAATTTGAATGAAACTCCTCAGGCAACTCCCTTCCCAAATGCAAATGATTAAAGTTTAGTTGTCAAGGGACGTCAACATCACCCCATGGCTTAATAGAAAATAAAGCTGTTAGATAATGGACTTCCAGAATCAAGATAGTTAACAGATCCCTCTGGAGCATTGGCTATAGCTGCTCTGTAGGTACAGTATATGCTATATAAAGTAAATTAAACAATTAAATTATTCTAATTTATCAGAATCTTACTAGAGACATTTGCTTCGCAGAACTGTAGCATTCGCATCAATTTACTACCAGAAATGTGTCGACGATAATAGCATTAGCCCCCTGTTTCCCAACGTGGGGCGCACGCCCCACAGGGGGGCAATTTTATTGTTAAGGGGGCAATTGCAAAATAGAAAATTGTTTTTTTTTTTTTTTTTATTGTAAAGCTTAAAAAGTCGTTTGTTTTTTTTTATTGTAAAGCTTAAAAAGTGTTTTTTTTTTTTTTTTATTGTAAAGTTAAAAAAGTCGTTTTTTTTTTTATTATTGTAAAGCTTAAAAAATGTTTTTTTTTTTTTTTTTTTGGTTGTGAAAATTATATCTAATGTGGTGGGGCATAGCATACTTTAGATACTTTAGGTGGGGCAAAGCACAAAAAAGGTTGGGAAACACATCTTTTGCTTTTGTAAATGAAAGTACAGTTTACAGAAAGAATGGAAATACCAAAATACAAAAGTTTGAACTCAAGGGAAAACCTATACAGAAAAAGTTGCAACACAGGAAATAACAACAATGTAGTTCACCTGAGAAGCCTCGTTGAACTAAAAACAAACGCTGTTTATATGATAACAATAAAATCATTTTCCACATTTCCTGTAGGGTATTTTTTCTGGTAGAAATGGGGAAATAACGAAGAAAACTGCTAAAAATAGAAAATATCTAAGAAAATCCTTAGTGACGTCAGTTCTCTAACTAAAATATAAGTATTGTTATTACTCTTTAAGAAAAATAGAGATAAAATCTGCTGCTGTTTTTCGTAAGTGGAAGCCTTTGAAACCCTGATACCACGAATTAAATTGTGAAGATAGAAGTGTTGTAGTTGTCCAAGTAGACCTAACGTGATCTGAGTACGACGATGTTGCTCCTTACAATTAGAAACGAAAATACAGCGAACCGAATATTGTAGGATCCATATTTTCCATCTGTTGAGTTTGATTGATAATTCCAGTACAGATGTCAGAGTGCAGTGAAAAAAAAATAAAAATAGATTTAAAAATGCACAATTTGGTTTTAGAATATAAAATAGAAGAATAAATAAGTTATTTGGTAATTAAGATAAAAAAAATGCCTAGGCTGAAAAGGAATTTATATAAAAAATTAAAAATGGGAAAATAATATGGATTATTTGATTTTTTTTTTTTTTTAAATTCTCTAAATCATTAAGATATTATTAACTCAGTGTATTTATAAACCGAGTTATTACTTTTTTAAAAAATTTTATCGACTATAAATAATTCTTTAAGTTATATAATAGTTTATCTTAATATTATTGTAAAATGCATAATTTAAATGATTTTATATTTTCTTAGTAACTTTCATTAGTGAATTGTAAATATTGATCTAACTAAACGTAGAATAGATTTATATATCTTTACGACTATGTTTATTTTCAAATAACTAACGATAATCTATTTATTTCATTACATGCATTGTTAAAGGATCGCCACAACAGGCCTCTGCAGGCCCAAGGGCTCGCGGGAGATAAGGCTCTCGGCGTTTCTTGATGATTACATGCATTGATTATCTGTATATTACTATGAAAACATCCATTTTAAATAATCTTTATTAAATACTATCAATACAATATTATATATGTATATTAAATATTTATATTAAATTCTATTAGAGTCATGAACGATGTCTGTAATTAATACTGTGGCTCTTGGAAACTTTGAAATCATTACATCAATGACATTAGAAGTTTTGTTTTCAATTATCATTTCAATTTCTGTCTGTTAATACAATGTGATTGAAGACAGTGCAGTTTCTTCATTTCTCTCCATAAAATCTAGAATTCAACTGAACTTAGATGAAGAAGAGTATACAGTAGATATGCCCACGATGAGCTTCCGCACTTACCTCATCTTTAGCTTTGATGTTTCGTTGAACAAGATGAGACTGTTTCTGTCTCTATCTTAAGTATTCGCCCTGTTGTTATTCCAGATCACAATAACCTTCCAAACCTGTGTATCTCAATGAGGTAAAGTTCGCGATAAGGTTCTACAGCGAGGTTTCGTTACAGGCCTGGGAAGTTCTTTTAAACATTAAAATGCACATTCATTGCATGAGATAAAGGAGTTTCATTTCGAATGGTTTTCAAAGGATATTTTCGTTATATTCACGCTCAAATTTCTCCCCAAATTTTTAAAATAAAAGAGATATCATGTCTTGTCCGTTAATGTTTATAACAATTTTCAGAAAGTTGCTTTCACTTATAAGGGAAGTGCGTGACCTCGAACGCTGAGAACAGCACTACAATGTGCTTAGAATATAAATCGCTCATGCCAAAAACAGTGGTATGAGTCATTCCCATGCAAAACTGCACGTCTTACCACGAGAGACATTCGAATGATCATCTATTGAAGGTCCAAGAGAGGAACTTTGGTAATGCAACGAAACAAAATATTGATATAACAGGACCAAAAACACACATTTCAATGTCGTGACTATATTGCTATATTTTCCTCTATTATATCGATATTTTGTTTCTTCGCGTTACCAAAGTTCCTCTCTTGGACCTTCAATAGGTGATCATTCAAATGTCTCTCGTGCAGAATGACTCATACCACTGTTTTTGGGATGAGCGATTTCTATTCTAAGCATATTTTTGTGCGGTTCTCAGCGTTCGAGGTCACCCACTTCCCTTGTTAGAAATTTCAACGGTTAGAAGTTACAACTGGAGAAAAACACCGCAGACAACCTTACATAATCTATTGATTTCGTGAACCTAAAGAGACTGGAACCGTTCCTTGAAATATTGGCTAAAAAAAAAACAATTACACATAGTGCTTCGGTCATTTTTTTTAAATTTTAAGCTGATTGATTTAAAAATTGAACGTATTTTAGAGGGTAATGACTAGAACAGAATGGGATAATCTTTCAAAAGTTCTTGTTGTAATCGCAACTTCTCTGCAAAATCAATTGAACAGTATGTAACAAATAAAAAGAAGAATACAGTGGAAACTCGATTAACCGTCACCTTCGGGACCGGGACTGTGACGGTTAACCGAATAGACGGATAACAGAAATTTCGCAATAAACATGTACACTAACGAAATTTCAATGCTGGTTTGGGACGAAAGGCAAACAATAAATTAATACAAAGAAAAATCTATAGGTAACAAATAGATATCGTCAAACACCAAACAAATAATAATAATAGAAACATAAAACAGTACTAGATAATAAGGTTTATATGTTGAAGCTGTAATCAGTCATCTTCTTCTATTTCTTTGAGGCTCGAGCTTTTTTTCGCGACAATGTCCCGTATTTTACGGAGAAGTAGGTTTTATGATCGATGACGGATAACAGAGAGTGACGGTTAATCTAGTTTCCACTGTACTATCAAAAACAAAAGACAAATTAAAAAAGCAATGAAAATAAATAGAAGGAAAAAGAAACCGGGAAGAAGAATGCTAGACAGTTTCTTTATTAAGTCAATGAATAAATTACTACATTTTTTTTCCTTCTTTAACGGTTCCTTGTTTTTAAAAGGAACAAAGTGTCATTTAACAACTTATTTTCAGAACTATTGGTTCAGAGGTGACAGTTACAACGCAACAAAGTTATACAAAAACTTCATCTTTGGCCACGAATTATGCGTGTCTGTGCAATGGTGAAACATACATAACACAAAACTGGCGGAAATCAAGTTCACAGCGATGCTCACCTGGCTGATCTTTAAACACCACTTGTCTCCTTTAACTTTCTCTTATTCTAATTCAAGGGCGTTACTCCAATAGAGACGAGAGGGCAATGCGTAGCAGATCCTCCCATTGACGGTTGGCGTATCACTTCCGAGTACTCGCTTAGCAAGATCGCAAAAACTGATGAAGAAAAAAAAATAAAATAATTAAATCTAGTGCACAGAAGTACGTATTTCACACTGAAATAAACGCACTGAACTTGCAATTTTTTGTTTACACCTACCTATTATGTGAAAAGATTGGTGGTACCTAATAAAGTGGAAACTCAGTGTAGCAATATTTTCGACTGGTACGAAAAAAAAAAAATAGTAATAACAACTTTCAAAAAAACATTCCGTTCTATATTGAATTCGACGAAAAAAATGCAAATAATGAATAACAAAAATTTGTCAGAGTAGAATTAATAGTAAAAACCAATATCGAAAGCTTTTGAGGAAGAATAAGTAAAAAAGTTATCGGGAAAATTATATTTAAGTAATTAAATAAATATCGTCACCGAAGTTAATAAACTAGTGAAATTTTCGTGTTCAAACTCATACAAATAAATTGGAATAACATTCAAAACTATTTAATTTTTTTTTAAGGAAAAACAATTTATAACATTTATTTAGGCAATTTTAGGCATTTACCGTACATGCTCCAATAAACGCCGAGGCTCTTATTGTCGCCGGTCTCTAATAAGCGCCGGGCTGTAGAGGGGACACGGCCAAATAGTAGCCGGTCTCTAACAGTAGCCGGGTCTTTGATATTTGCCTACCGGTACTAGTGTAAGCGTCCGTATCTTTATAGTCGTGCGTAATACCTTACGGTACATTGCCTTACAAAATGCCCGCCGAAACGACCATTTGACATTGCCTTTAAGATTCACGCGGTGGAATACGCGAAAGAAACTTCCGGTGAGGCGCCCGCCCGTCATTGAGGATTCGGACGAGAATAACAGCGAAAGGTTCAGGAAGACATTGCCATTTATCTTTAACAGTCTTATGTAGCATGTGAAATTCAAATAAAGTAGCTGTTTGTAATATTAGCCGGTGTTTATGTGTAAAAATATTGCGTTCTGATTTTTGTTAATAATGGCCGGCCTCTAATAGCAGCCGGTCTCTATTAAGCGCCGGGAGCCGAGCCTAGTTTTGCAAATAAACGCCGGGGGCCTCTATTGGAGCATATACGGTATTTAAAATTGTAAATTTTTCAATTTATTTCGAATTTTGCTGACATTTAACCAATCATCACTAAATTTTGTAAATATTAAAATTATTTTTTTTTTTATTTTGGAAGATCTTATTTTACTTAATGGTAAACGTCTTACTTATAATATATTTTCATTAATACTGAGGTGCAAATTATTTATTTCATCGAAGAATCTTACTTAACTCTTTGTCAACAAATTCGCTGAACTGGTTTTGTCTCTCAGTGAGAATAATAAGTGGAGAAGAGCAGATGTTCGTGGAAATAATCTGGTTTGGTTGGTTGTTTTTTTATTCCTAAACTGCTATAAATGGTTTCCTAGAATTCTGTTAGACATCCAGTCACATAAATTTAATTAGACATGTAGTTCTCTTGGAATGCGAAAATGACTGGAAACATTTGTTGTTTACGTCTGATTCTTATCAGTATTCGTTCTTTAATTCATGGTGAGTCCGATCTAACAACTAATTTTGTCGATCTAACAGTGGCACTTGTTTCAACTAAAACAACAAAAGATAAATAAACAATAAAGCTAAATCAATAAAGGCATTCGCAAGTCTAACACTGGCCTTAGATATATTTTTTTTATCGCATTAAAAATTAAAAGCTCGTATGTGTATCAATACGATGCTTACTAAATGGTATCTTAGAACAGATGTCACATTAAAGAGTGAATTCTCTAACGGAGATGGTTAAGAATTTATTGTTATTCTACTTCTTTTCCAGTTATATCTTCCCTTTCTACTGCTTTCGTTTGTTTTCGATAAAATTGTAGCGTTATATTTTTTTGTGCAGTGATCTGCTACAACTTCTAATTTTTTTCCCACCTTCTCATTGGTGCGTTTACAATAAAAACTACGGAGTATATTGTTTAAAAATAAATAAAGTATTTATTTCATGGAATACTCGTATTATATCATTTCACATGTATGAGGTGTTAAGATTAAAATCATCTTAAGATGTTATGATGAAATTGCAATTGATATTCGATAATATTATGTATTTTTCATAATTATTTCCAATATCATTATTTTAATTCAATTATTTTACATTAAAATTTCTAAGAAAACAATTTAATTTTATAACAGACTACTTTGCATTTTAATGTGTAATTCTTCTCCTCAGCTATAAATCGTTATTTTAATAATATAACAATAATATGTTTATTTCTTTGGTTCATTTATTTACTTTGAATAAAAAAGATGAGGTTAACCTAAAGAATAAATTTAACGTGCTGGAAAATTTTTTAACAAAACAAAATAAGAAACAAGGGCAGCACAATGAATAAATAAATTGCCTTTCAGATTCAATTATCGGAGGGAATCGGGAACGGCCGCTTCGTCCTACACGGGACTCATCAACCCGATCCGCCCTCCCCGATAAAGAACCCAGAAAGGCAAGAACGTAAGTGTAGGCCACCGTCACACCTGGCAGTGACCCCCGAAATCAAAAGAATCAACAATAATAAATGTTAAAATTTATTTGTTTATTAATTTGTGCAAAATAGCAAAATATTTATTATTGTTGATTTTTTTGGTTTCGGGGATCACTGCTAAGTGTGACGGTGGCCTTCACTTAAGTTCTTGCCTTTCTGGGTTCTTTATCGGGAGGACGGATCGGGCTGATGAGTCCCGTGCAAGACGAAACGGCCGTTCCCGATTCCCTCCAATAATTGAATCTGAAGGCAATTTATTTATTCTTGTGCTGCCCTTGTTTCTGATTTTGTTGTTTTGAAAAAAGATGAGGTCTTTATCCTACATTACTGCGATTTTTTTTTTATTAGGACTCCATCAATTCTTTGTATCAGTCCGAAGTGGGCCATTATTTGAATAAGAGTGGCACTGCAGTTAGATTTGGAAAGACTGCATTTACGCTATTAGTACAACCTAATTAGGATAGAAAAATGTAAACAAAATGACTGTTAACAGTAATAAACGACCAACACATACAACTATGTTTAAAAACATTTTATGACACATTAAAAACTATATAGATACCACTACCGGTTTGAGACGAACATAATACGGCATCAAATGTTTTTAAACGTAGTTATGTACGTTGGCCGTTGATTTCTGTTCAAGAACATGTGCATACGTTAACCTTTAAATAAAATCTTTTGTTGAATAAAGCAAAAGTTAGTAGCTACAAAAAAAAAAAAAGAAAAACTAAAGCAGGAAAACATTCAGAAAAAAGAAAAACTCATAATACTTGAAAATTAAAATTTATTAAGTATTTACATTCTTAGTGCAAAGCTAAATTGAAATTGAAGCTAAGATCTGTTGGCGAAGGATGCCATGTTTAGAGTTGTGTAAAATCAACAATTCAGTCTTTCTCTGATTTTAACACAAAAACCCACTAATTTCATTGATTCGAATAGGAAGCTATTCAAAAAGACCCATCTTATGTCAAAATCGTATGTCAAAAGACGTATAATAAAAGTTTTTACCTTGTTTTTATTTATTTTTTTAATATGTTGTTTATTTCCGGAACCTTATCAACAAGTGTTAAGTTTAGTGTACAAGCTTGGAATATTTCAGCTTCATTTGTTTCCAGTAGACTCTTCGCTGATCCTTTTTCTTATTACCTTTTCCTCTTTATGAAGCTTCTGCACTCCCAGCTTCAAGATGCGGATGTCATCTCAGCGAAGTGGCTACTGTAGTTTAGTTCCGTATCTTGAAGTAATGATAGCAGAAATAATCCTAAGAAAAATACTGATAGATGACAAATAGGAAAATTCAGTGAGAAATGTACAGGATAACTAAAGAAATGGAACTAAAAACATTACAGAGCTACGTGATTAAGGAAAAATTCATAATAATTAAAAACTAATTTTGGAATTATTGTCTTCAGTGAATTATTGGCTTATTATTGCCAAAAACTGATATCTCTGCGTTCCTCGAAAGCAATTAGCATCTTGAAGTTAAATAAGTCTATTTCAGTCTTCATTTTATTAAAAACATTGTAGATACTTTAATAGATCTTTCAGGATCATTTTTTATTTTATTGTTTTTTTTATCTCGGCGGCCCATTCCCGGGATCGAGAATGCTTTTGGGTAAAGCTTTCGCGCAACTGAGCCAAGCATCAAGGGTATATTCTGCTGATGATTCCATAATAAGGATGAAACAATTGTACAGAATTCCCGTTGATGTTGGCTCAAAGTGCGAAGGCATATTTATTGTCCGGTTGGCGATTTTCTCTCCATTGTATATACATTACAAATCCAACTTTTTGTTTCTTCGTTTTATTGAAAAATAATGTTATAAGGATTAATTTCTCATGTTTATTTCTATAAATAAAGTTTAACAGTTTTCCGGGAACTTTACGGTGATTTCGTAATTTACAATTTTTTTTTGTCAATTTTTTTGGTTTTTCCTGTTGCTGTCTCTTTTTTTGCTTTTGACCTTGAAATTTTCTTTTTTCTTTCCTCGAATTAAATCACGAATGTCTATATTTTTTTCTATTGATTCCTTGGAACTGTTTCATCATCACACAATAGCAGTGACTTTTAATTTAAAGCTCAAAACGTAGTTCCTTTTAACCATCATCACTGTAATGTATTTTGGAAAATTTCACTTAATGTTCTTAAAGAGAAACCAAACACTTTAAGCTTGTGAAACTTTGATGAAATTTGATGTAGACCACAATTCGCTTTTTAATTAAAATAAAAAGGAGATTGTTGGTAAATCAAAGTTCTAGAACTCGAAAATTTATGGTTTCTTTAGTGTGTA
This sequence comes from Thereuonema tuberculata, assembly GCA_023159025.1. NCBI lineage: Eukaryota > Metazoa > Arthropoda > Chilopoda > Scutigeromorpha > Scutigeridae > Thereuonema > Thereuonema tuberculata. The sequence continues at coordinate 33,839,465 of JAFIDM010012231.1, forward strand.
CGATTTACGTATTTATGCTCGTTATTTTTATTTTTCAACGGCATGGTAAGGTTTTCTTATAAACATTCTTACGCCAAGAACCAAAAATGTGTTGGGGAGTTTTTCAAAGCAAATATTCAATAAAGGCATTCATTATTATGTGTTATTAGTGAAACAATAAATAAGTGTTTTTATGTGTTCACAACAAATCTGTTTGTTATAAATGTATAAATGAATCACGTGACAAAATGTATTATTGTGATGAAGTGGTTGACTTAGCAACTACTATTGTTGTTTTGTTTTGATGGAAATAAATAAAATATGGAAGATGAGAAAGGGAGATCATGATGACAAGACCAAGAAAGTCATCATACACAATTCTCCTTGAATATTCTGGAAGGCGAATGATGTCCAGAATAACCCAATGCCTTATGTGTGGATTAAGAAGCGGATTATACAACATTTAAGTACAAACGAAGAAAACTATTAGTTAAAGTGAAATAATAAATGATAAATTTACCAAGGAAGAAAGCAGGATTTATTGTGCTGCAAAGATGGTTAAAAGGAGTGAATGTAAAACTATTATGGACTACAAGCGAATATGAATGCGGATGGAAGCAAGAAATCAACACATAGAACTGGAAACGGTATTTTGTTTTTGATGTTTGTTCCGAAAGACAAAAAGAACTGTTCCATACAAATGAACTGAAAAGATCATTGAAATCATTCAAAAGGAATGAATTCAAAGAATGTTTTAAGTTAAATAATAATTATTTGATAGATGAAGAATTTTTGTAAATATTTAAATCGTATATGCAAGTATTAAAGTTCATTTAAGTTACAGTAAAACCTCGTTAAGTCGTCACTCAAGGGACCAAACATTTTTGACGACTTAAGCGGAGTGATGACTTAGGCGGAGTGGGAATTTTTGAAAAAAAAACAAAAAAACACTGAAATACAGTATTTTCATGAATTGCTGTAGGATTCGGTGAGAAAAACAAGATTTTCAGAAATCAATATATGAAATGAGTGGAAAGTAAAAAAAAACAAAACACTTTTTATAGTTACCACATTATAATCGTTTTAAAAGAAAGGCAATGTCTGTCTTTGAAACGTTCCAGCCAACCATTGCTGCCGCCAAAATCTTCAATGTTCAACTCCTTAACTTCAACTCCATGGCTTTTTCTTTGAGAATCACGGCTGAAATCGGCACATTTTGCGATCTGGCATGTTTTAGCCATCGGACTAAAACCTTTTCGATCTCGTCAAACTTCGATTTCCTCATTCTCTTTCTTTTGTCTTTGCAGTCAGCTTCTTCAATTACTTGTTTCGATGAAAGAATATAGTTTAATGTAGTCCTGGATGTTCTTTGGCAAAAGCTGTTTTCGAAGCATTTGTTTTTCAAAAAGTGCAATTAAGTCTTTTTTTTCTTTAAAACATAACGAGGTAAGTTTTCGTTTCCCTGACATGTTACAAATGTAATCGAACCACGAAATTGCAAGATAAAAAATAGCCGTTATAGCGGAGCTTACTCGCTATGAAATGAAATCACACTCAGTAGCGGTCAAGAAAAACGTTTACATTTGACAAGACTCGCGTGTAATTTCCCAAGTGAATTTCCCACGTGAAAATTTCCCGTAAAGGCTACGTTTCTTAGAGCGAAGGGGCGGGGCTGAAAAGATAGCAGGCAAAATTGAGAATAAAGATGCTGTTGGCCATTTTTGAGGGTGACGAGTTATCCGGAGTAGAATTAAATTTGGTGACGAGTAAAAGAGGGAATTATTGTCTATGAGACCTTGTCGGGACCAAAGGAAAACGATGACTTAAGCGGAGTGACGACTTATCCGGGTGACGACTTAACGAGGTTTTACTGTATTATGTTTGATAGTTCCTTTGTCTTAAGGACCTTTTATTTATTCACCACATGTGTCTTCACCATATGGCATCTACCAGCCAAAAGAGGTAAGTATATTTCCTATAATTTTTCATTCCTGGGATAATCAAGTCATGGAAGACAATGTCCTCCAGTAGATAAACTCCAAACAGCTTCCAAAAAAAAAAAAAAAGATAAGAGGATTCTTTTCACGACAGTTTTCCATCGGATGATAAAGAATAATCTAACTTGTATTTTCATTTCGTAGGACAACAAATCTTTAATTTGAAATTCAGATGATAACTATATGAAAGGTTTACTCGTAATCTGTGAAAAACATTCTCTAAATCACTATTTATATGTTAGGTAATTTATTTTTTCAAAATTGTTTAATCGTTTCAAATTTCTTCATTAGCAAACCAGAGATCTTTCGGTTGACTGAACTTCGTATAATATATAATATCTTAAGCTACGTATTTTCAACTATAAAATAATGTAAATCATATATCATGTCCCTTTTTTCGCTGGCAAGTTAGTTTATTAATAACAGCTTATTTGTAAACTATCACAAAATTTTGTAAAAGAAATATGTAATTTGCAATTTGTCTATTTCTTCAAATTAAAATAATCTACTATTAATGATAATTATTGAATAAAATCTGTAGATTGCGTATAATAAGGTATTATCAAGGTATTATCGCCACTAAAATAATTTATTTCCCAAGACAAACAAATCGCATTCAATTTCATAATTATATTGCATTAATCAAATTGGATACATTTTGTTGATATTTATAAAACTTATCCAACCTGATTGATAAACTTAAATTTATTCGTCATAATATATTTTCTTCAGATATTTAATGCTCAAATTATTATTCAGAAATAATGATTTCGATGTTGTTTTCAAGTATCCATAAGAATGACAAGTTTCCAATTTGCTGAACGGAGGTGAATATGATTTAACAATGAATGGTAACGATGCTAGATCTGGGATTATCATTTCTAAATGAATACCAGAATTCCCAATAAACAATTAAAACAAATAAATAAATAAATAAATAAATAAATAAATAAATAGAACATTTTTTATTTTTAAGCCAAAAATTGCCTAATTAGGCCTATCTCTGTCTATAAATATACAATTCTTTTACATGCAAACATTTGCTTTGCTCAAAAATTTTTGTTCCCTTAAAAACTTAAAATCTACTCAACCAATTTGACTGTGGTTCACCATTCAGTAGGAGGTGTAGCAGGGATTGTTTATGGTTACTTACATCACTTTTCTACCTTAGGTTCTCAAGCCGTTAATAAAAAGCTTCAAAAACTCACGATGACTGCACGCATTAGACATAAGCTCTTTTGAAAACCGAATGCTAAACATAATTTTCGCTGCATCTTGTCATAATTGCGCATTACTATTAAAACTAATTATCGCTCATAAGTTTGGAACCATTTAATTAATTTTGATGCGGTTTTCTAAGTTTTATA
>JAFIDM010012231.1:33842817-33878290 GCA_023159025.1 Thereuonema tuberculata
TATTGTATGTTAATTAGTTTCGGAGTAATAACACTTGGCAATATGTGCTTTGGTCCTTGACCCGCCATATTGTTTTTGCTGGGGAAACCCAAGGTTTGAAACATACAAACATAATAATAATAATAATAATATCTATCTACACGTATATAAAATGCAAAAACGATGTTTGCATGTTTGTTATTATTTCTTGTGTCTATGTACCGAGCAACGCCGGATCTTCTAGCTAATATAGAAAATATACAGAAAAATTTTATTACTAGTAGATCTTAAAAATTCTTCTGTTTCCAATGGATTAATATTAATATTTCCATTTCTGAACATCAGTTTTTTAGTGAGATCTGGGATACTTGATTGTTAATGTTCCTTTTCTTTTCATATCAATAAAATTTTCTTATAAACTTATTTGATTTGAAGCTGATTTATTTAAAAACAAAATATGTCTAAGATTTTAGTAAAATTTTGTTATCATTTAAGTTGAAAGTCCATTCTTTGACTAGGCTATAAATAATAACAGGGTCTTTAGTAATAAAAGATCTTCTATTTCTATTATTTTGTATCTAAGCCAATCTAGTTTATTTTCCATAATGCTTCATTTTTATGAACAAGATAAGACCTTCAAATCAAGACTATTTTAAGGGCTACGAATCACTCAAATTCTTGTGAAACAACCATTTTTTTTTTTCCAACGATGCTCTCTAACAAATATTATTTTGTTTTTATGGTCTCTGATATTTCAATATCTTCTATGTAATTTATATTAATTTTGAACAAATAAAGTGAAGTAGCCTTACTTATTAAGAAAGAATGAGAACTTGGTAACAGCCATTGTTCAATATTGACATCTAAAGCCAGTATGAATCCTCAGGGCTTAATAGCAAAGGCAGACAATTTTTTAAAAACCCGATATTTGATTTTTTAATAACTCGATATGGATAATCAACTTATATAATTTGCTAAGTTCGTCTGTCTGTCTGTCTGTCCGTAACTCGATATAATTTTGTTACCACTGCACCAATTTTAATGAAATTTGCCGTACTTACTCAGTTGTTTATGCTGATTTCGAAACTCAAAACCATTTTTGCCGTAGAAGCTTCGTTCACAAGTTAGCGCAGTATTTAGATTACATTTACTTTATATTTGATAGTTGATAATAAAATGATTTTTCAGATTTTTTTATGCCTGTCGTCCGACAGGCTTTGCTGCTAGTATAGAAAATATTATCCATAAAATATTTCGATGGATTTTAAAGTGAATGTCTTTTTTGAAATCAGAAGACCAAAAAAAAAATGCTAATTAGGATTTTGATTTTAAGGATTGGATATTAAATTCTTAACTGACTTGTATGGAAAGCTGATGATGACAAATTTCTGACGACTTGATATTGAAAATTGCTGCCACAGGAACAGAGAAATATTTCATTTCATTTATTATAACATTAATCTAATAAAATAATTGATCAATTTCCACCCAAAGTTAGTCTTCTCCGGAGACAAGCTTACGAAGCGCCATAACACAATGGTAGTGTTATTCTTAGGTGTTTCAAAACAATTAAATCCTATCTGAAAGACTGGCAGGACAGGCATCACCTCTCCCTGTTCAATACTAGCATTGAGGTGAAACCATCGAATGAACTTATAATAGCAGCCGCTGGTATTGCTTTTCAAGTTCTACAAAATGTACACGTAATGACCTGGTCACTGATTTCTAATCCGTTTCAGATATCTTGAAAGTAATGAGGGACTATTTATAAGTTAGATATTGGCAATCAGAGCCATTTCTAGGTGTTCTGCCACCCTGGGCGAGAACTGAAAAATGCCGCCCCCTCCCTTTCAAATGCCGCCCCTCCTTTCCCCCTCCCCCTCGCGAGAAAGCGCACGCGCCTCTTTCCAGCATTCTTTGTTTAATAATTAATAATTTCGCTGTTTGATATATATATATAAAATTAGTTTTTTCCGTCGTTCGGCCGCCCTAAAATCTTGCCGCCCTAGGCGGCCGCCTAGTCTTGCCTAATGGTAGAAACGGCCCTGTTGACAATGCATGTGCTGCAGCAATAAAATGAATGGCGATATATAAAATCCATTAATATTATAAACCATGCATTCTTGTAAAACAAAGCATAAATTTATGTTAATGTTACACTACCATACATGAAATGGAAATATTGAAAATATTAAAGTGGATTATATTTAAGACTACCTTAAAGTACCCGGCGTTGTCCGGGGAAGAGAGGGGGTGAGGGAGTCCTCCCCTTCTTCACAACCCTATCACATCAAACCTTCCCCAATTTTTCCAATTGCTACAGAATAAAATTTATGTAGTTCCCATTGTCTCCACCAGTTTATATGTGACGCTATTTCAGATGTCTCACCCCTTTTCACACTCTTGGGGGTGGTTAACCAGGTTCGAAGATAGCCTATATTTTCCACAGGGTAGTAGAGAGTATCTATGCAAAATTTGGTTCCAATCAGTCAAACGGTGTAAAATTGTATAGAGAACACAGAAACATACAAACTTTGACTTTTAGATACAGTGAAGCTCGTTTATATCGCGATCTTTCGGATCGAAGATCGCGATCTGCCCAAGTTTTTTTTACTTCGCGATATCAAATGTCGTATACTCGAACCCTATTATCGCCCACACGATTCCAAATCGATTTAAAATGGTCATTTCGCGATTACCTACATCATTCAGAGTGATGTGAGAGAATTTTATACAGTATTTATAAATATTTATAAATCATTACCTTTTCAACACTTTGATGGGTTATATTAGCCAAAATCTTCATACAGTATTTCTGTTTTCTTACGGTTTGGCGCCATTATCTTGGTTCTTGTACAAACGACGATTGTACAAATCGCGAGCAGTTCTCTAAAATCAATCGATTTTCGTACTTTTTGGGCGAAAATACGGCAAATTTTGCAATTTTACAATTATACACCTTTTCCAAAATAGAAGGGGTCCAAGACCAAATCGCGTTATATCCGAATTCGCGATATAAACAACCGCGTTATAGCCGAGCTTCACTGTATATATGTATAGATACACAGGAATATTTTTAAAATTCTAACAGGAAAACGTATTGTTGCTCAAATCAATCTTGAAAAGTTTTTCAAAGACAGTTTCTATTGGTAAAGACTAGGGATGATCGTCGGATTGGTCTTTGATCTTCATTTCGTACTATTAAGCTAATGATATCAGAAACCTTTACCGATACTGTATAGCTTTTTTTAAGAATATGGGAGTGCTTTAACTAAAACCATTTTCCATTTTTTTTAATTTTAACTATCATTTTGGAAACTGCCTGAATTCCTCAGACGGAAGATAGCACTCGTTGATAATCACAGTGATATTTTCTAAGCGCCACAACTGAAAAGATAATATGAGGACTGAAATACTGCAGTGACCTAGAAAGCCATTTAACTGATGCGATATCAACAGTCTTGATTTAAAATAAAAATTCTGAAGAAGCATTTCCTCTTCGAAGGATCACCAATTATTGAAATGAGCAAACGGTTTTCCTCAAGCGATGCCAAATAATGCTACTCACAATTCTAGACTATTCGAGGGACGGTTCCTTGAGCTCCTGATGAGTTTTAATGCTGATATTGATGGAGGCGATGCAGGGTAAAATGCTTCGCTTTCTTTTCTATTTTGTTTGTTGGTTTAGCCTTGTTTTCGTATTTATCAACTTGATTCTAATTATATCGAAGTGCTGTTAACAAAATTTTATTAAATTAAAAAGTAAAGAATTTCTATTCTTAAATTTGTATTGAAGTTTTCTTTTCAAGTTATATCTATACATTTCAATGTTTCTCAATTTTTCGCTATTCAATTTGTATTAGTTATGTGCATTTTTCAAATTTCAGGATGTCAAAAATTTGTAGGTAAAGGACCGAAGAAAATATAATTAATTTACAGTTGAATTAGAAACCAATGGCAATTTCGATCTACAAACATAACCTAAACGACCAACGAAATTCTAAATTAGCCTGATGTTGTAGTGGTATCATATAAAGGCTTTTGTACTAACAAATAATGTAAATTCACTTTTATCATTTACACTGCATTGATTATTAATCAAAATTGATGGACGGTTAGTTGTTCGATTGTATTTCATCACAAATAATACTTATTCATTTTTTGAAAGATCATCGAACATTTCCAAAACAATAATCTGAAGTTTATTAATATTAATTGTTTTGTTAGGATTCCGATGCTCAATTTCAAGAAGAAAGAAATTACTCATTAATTAATATTGCTAATTGGTTGATAATTGTTTGATAATCTTTACATAATAGATTTGCAATATTAGTATTTTGAGTTTAATTGCATTGGTATAATAGTAAAAGACGAACTATCTAGAGAATACTGCATTATTCTGTTTCTTTAGAGAATATTTCCTTAATAACTGTATCAAGACTAAACTGATACACCATCATTAAGTATATAGCTTCTCTGGGACGATTTTATACTTTATATTCACCTGAAAAGGAAATGGAAATTTGTATTTACATTTCAAGGATAAAAAGTAATTATTAAAATAATTACTTGTATTAATTCCCTAGATTATCTTTTGAATAGAGTATTTTTTGCAATGACGCACCGTTTGGGGAAACTGACCTAGAGTCAGAAGATCTTTGGGATTTTATAGATTTCCACGAGGCTTTATTATTAATGGATATTAAATACAATTTGATGTTTACTCTTTTTTTTTTTTCCTCTACAAAAAAAAAAAAACGGAGAGTGTTTTTCGTTTAGTCTTTATTAAAAAACAGAGAAAAAATAACTCTTAGTTTTGCCTGAACAAGTTTCCCACTAATGCTTTCAGCGCCATCAATACGAAAAAAACATTTCGGATTTTGATTATTGATTCTTATATTTATTGCCAAGCTTCGAGTGTGATTCTGATTTACATAACGTTCTTTAATCCTAAACTAGTTTTTTAAAACTTTCTTATCGTAAATAAAATCAAAACACTCCCAAATAACATTGCATCAGCACGATGTGGAATCCCTTATTAAGAATGTAGAGAATCAGGGACAAGACACAGATATTAAGAAAAAAAAATCTCTTTCTGCCATTATTTCGAGGCAAACTACTAGTATAGTAATAAGCCTTTGCGTAAACAAACACGTTCAAAGAAACTGTTGAAACTTTACCTTCCCCTAAATCTAATAATCAAAGGAAAAGAAAATCTCAAATATTTGTTTGGTTCAATTTAATTTTTCTTTGATTAAGTTTTTTCTTAGTGGAAAGTATAACAAAGGAGTGGCGTAAGAATGAGGTATTTGCGATCCGTCGAGTTTCTTCCCATTGTTTTGCTGGACATGATTTAGTTGCATATGAAAAGTTACTGTTCTGTTTCGTTATTCAGTCCAAACAAGTAAAAAACAATTTGTGCTAAAGCATAAAATTAAGGGCGACCCATTAAAACCTAAACTTCACTAAAGGAGCTTGGAGGGTTATCTTCCGAGCAGCGACAGCCGACTGTCCACCGGAAAAAGGTTAAATTTGGGAATTTTTTGCCTGGACAATTACTGATCCGATCGACTTGAAATTTGGATATGCTTTAGTTTACAGTGTCTACTACACAATCTATTTTTTTTATTCGATCGTGTCTATAACAGTTTGAGGCATAGTCGACTGTTCGCTTGCGGAAACAAACAGACGACTCTTCCGCATTTTTCCGGATAGGCAAAAATAAATATCCCACTTCTACGGTGTTTCGACCTCTGAATACGATGGTGAAGTCCGTTTGCCGATTCGACCTTCTGTTCGGAAGCTGTTCGGAAGGGAGGGAGGACAGATACGGACAGACGGACGGACGGACGGGTCAAAAGCAAAAGTCCCCATAAGAATCGCTAAAAATGTTACAAAATTTATTAGAAATGAAAAAAAAAAAGTTTTGAATTTAATATTTTAGAATTAGTTTGACGAATTATAATTTTATTGATTTTGTTATTATTTAAAAATAATTTGTTATTATTATTAGTCTTCTATTATTTCAGAAAATATGCCAGTCACTAATGTTGCTTTAGGTTGTTGCGGCTTGCGGTTAGTGTTCTATATTATAGCATACAGCGGTAAGACTGGTACATCTTATAAGGCCGTTTAAAATGAAAAGTTTAGAATCATTGATATAAACACCTATATTTACATGAGTGCATTAAAACTTTATCTATTATATAGATAATATATTAATCCCTAATCCGTAATTCCCAAATCCGTAACTTTTCAAGATGAAATAATGTCTAGTGAATATAGTGAATGCATACTTGCACATTCATTTTCATTATTCTGAGGGATTTATTGGTCACAGAAGAAACATTTAAAAGGATAAACTGATTCCAATTGCCTAGGATCATAAAACTGACAAGTGAGAATTTTTTTCTTCTATCAACGGAGAATCCAGGGTATTGTTTCTTGTCATTAGCCAAACTTTTAATGTTTTGTGTTCCTTAATGCAGACCATTAAGCAGAGATGGATAAACGCGTGATTATATTTCTCTAATTGATTTTTCGAAACATATCTAGAATATGGTAAGTAATAAAAACAACTACACAATATGCTGTTCTGTTGGCAAAAGATGACTGCAGTTATTCTACGAAGGACGGATCCAAGGGAGACTTACGGCAATTCACATTATCCGTCAACACACCCGCCTGCTTGCAGCGGTCAATGTTCCATACAATGTTTCATTCAAGGACCGTCTGCTGCAGCTAACTATAAATAAATACATTTATAATCCTTGTTTGTTTTATTTGTATTCATGTTCTTTGTGTTAAATAAAAAGTACCTTTCCTAAAAGTAAATATTTTGCATTTATTTGCAACACCACCACACCATATTCCAAAATCCGGAAAAATCCAGAATCCGAAATTTCGTCATCCCAAGCATTTTGGAATAGGGATGTTCAACTGCAAGTATATTGTGGCAAGTCTGTATTTAAAAACTACTAAAGCAATGTTAACTCGGCCCGTTGTGTTTGAAGCGTGATTTTGGTCAACTGATTGGAGAAACGATTTTTTCTGTACAACATGCGAACAATCTCTCCACACAGACGTTACTTTAAAAAGTTAAAGTGTTCCCTTTGATTGGCCAATGCAGGTCTGTGGGATCGCGGGAGGTCAAACTCCCGCAGCTCGACCAACGGAACTAAGTTGAGGTCGGGGGGTCAGCCCGACGCCCGCCCGCCTTTAACTCCCGGGAAAGAAACCCGGTACCCATTCTACAGAGAGCTGGGTAGGCCCTAGGATCCGTTTGGAGGAGAAAGGAGCATGGAAAAATCTTTTTAGTTTTTTTTCGGTGAATAAATAAAATTAGAATAAACAAAGTAAAATGTTGAGACTTTATGAAACTCTCATTTTGATGATTCAATTTTTAGCCTTTTCAGTTTTATATATGTTGCTATTTTTTTGCTTTTATGACTACGAAAAAAAATCACAGAAAAATGACCGTTATAGATAGTTACACATACTCGTAGCAAGCAGAACTATCTATTTCCTATATTTAATAATTTATTATATAAATTTTATTGTAATTTTGTTTCAGATTTCGTTTATGATCTTTTTCTGTGAATTCTTTTTAAATATTTCTTAAAAATAAGAGAAAATAAATAAATAAATAAATAATAGAAAATAAGCATTTCAATTTAGGTAAAAATAATTCATTTTAACGTAAATTAAAATAAATAATATTATAATAATGTTTTAAAAACAGTTATTAGTACTGTAATAATAACAATAATTAAAAAAAAAATTAAAGTTAGTTTATTACGCAAGAAGTACTTTCCGCCAATTCAGTAGCATCAGATCAGTAAATAAAAGAACTTGTGTGCATTCATTTGACGGCATACGTCTAATCATTCATGTCTAATTAAAAGGCAGTTATTTAGAAGATTTATTAATGAAACGCGATACAATTGGATTTCAATCTACATTTCTAACTAACTGAAGATACAAACAAACAAACAAAAAAAAAACATGAGATGCATCTAAGCCTTTTTCGTGAATCGAACTCAGATGTAAGCGTTCTAGCTCTTTAATCATAAAGACAAACAAAAACAAGAAGCTACAGTCAAAATATTAAGCTTTTTTTATTTTCCATGAACTGGTATAAAAAGAAATTATCAATTATTCGTCGTTTCGATAAATTTTAAGAAAAATATCAAATTATTATCTGCAGTTTCATCGATTAAAAAAATGAGTTTTCTTAAATAGTTTCCATTTAGTTTATTATTTTTATTACTGAAACCATTGAAGTATTATCCGAACGTTACGACATTAACATTCTACACATAATAATTTATGTGAGCCATCATAGTGAAGCCGTATTCGAGAGATTCAATGACATAATCCTCGTAACAGTTTAATTTCTTAAAAAGTGCAGAGCGTTATTATTGAAAGACGATCCGAAACCGAAACTGAACGTGATAGCTATTTCGGGTATGGCTATCGCTACCCTAGAAATACTGTATATGTAAATGATATATTTCTTTGATTACAGCTTTAACTTTCTCATTAGTGGGCGACTTTCAGTCTACTTCTATATGGAAAATTAAACCTAAAATCAAATCTTTATATGTTTGTTTGTCTTTGAGTTTTTTATGTAAGTGTAACCATATTAGTGTATGTGTAAGGTGTTCATAATTAAAGTTCACATTTCGAAAGGCTGTATAATGGAGAATCAATCAGGGGAACGACTTCAGGTCGCGATGGAGTTTTGTTTGGCGCTAAAAACAACAAATTACTTCCGAAGGTGGCCGCTAGAGCAATATATGGCACTGCGATACTGTAGTAAATCATCCTATTAATAGACAAAAGTTCTCGATCTTTGTAAATTTGTAGATTTGTAAATTTGTAGTTTTGTAAATTTGTAATTTGAAATAACCAATCACAGTGCAGCGTTGGAACACGTCAGGCATGACGTCACGCCCATGTTTAAAGATGGCGTCTCTACTATTTTCTCCACTTCACTACGACGAATCGCGATTACGTAATTACTATCAGCGTATTGAGATTTTCTTTCCCACATAAATGAAGTTTACACTGAAATGCGTAAAGTTCAGGCGTCAAAATTTATCAGAGTTTGTAAAACCTCGGTTTTTACATAATTTCGGCTGTGGAGTCACTCTCTCACTAATCAACAAGTAGGCACCGGCGGATCCAGGGGGGGGGGCAACAGGTCTTTTGCCCCCCCCCGTGGGCTCAGCCGCCTTTTTAAAAATGCAGAAAAGGAATGAAGAGAGAAGAACTGAGAGAAGGAAAGGAGAAAAAAACGAAACATTAAGCACGGGGACAAGCCTGTTTTGTTAATTAATTTCGCGTCTTTTTCACTTCCAAATCGTTTTTTTTATACATATAAAAATATTAACAAACAATTCAAACTCAGACAATATAATAATTACAATTTTATAAGAAATTTTAATTTTTTTTAAGAGATATGTCAAAGATTAAGATTTAAGGAAACTGGTAATGTTTAATTTTGTAGTGATAGTAAAAAATACTTTCGAATCATCTTTGAATAAAAGCTCTTAAATGTAAGGAAATAAAATAGAATTCGCTGGAATTCAAGTCTATTCTTTTCCCCGACATTTTTCAATATAATCGTCACAAGTCATCAGATAATTGTATTTTTAAAAGACTGCTGATGCTAAAAAAAAAAATTTGAAGCCTCTTTTGAATGCTAATACAGAGACGTCGGAACTTCTTCATGAGTGGGGGGAGGCGAAAACTATTTGCAATAATTAATTAATTAACTCAAATAATTTCAGGAAAAATAAAGCTTTTAAAAACAAAAATGACAATCCTCGATTTATATTTTTTTGAAGAGACCTTCTTTTCAGTCTTTCTTTATTAATAACTGTTTTTCCTGATATACTGATATACAATTTCGGACCTGATTAAATGACTTGAACATTATGTAATTCTTGAAAAAATGACCTGTACCTTTACATATACGATCTTAATAAGGTATGTGCAGAGAACTGGGAGGAATTCACTAATTGAGTGGACAACGTGGGTTTTTGCGGAGAGAGACAAACTACGCCAATTTTCAACTAGCGCTTGAGCCCGAACAGTTCGTCGGAGAAAAAAAACCCTAAATAGTGAAATTTGTAGTTTTTTGTACTTTCTTTAAGAATAAGAAGGTTATTTACGAAAAGTTGATAGTTTTCGAGTTCTAAGGAAAAACCGCCAAATAGCGAGATTTTTAACCTTTTTTTGCATTTTTTTTAATGTTGCGTCACGAAATTTTGTTAGCAAATCTCAGATTCGCAGTCAGCACCCCAAAAAACATACAGAATGGAAAAATCAAAATTACCCCAAAACTTTCCCTCTAGGGGCTATTTGCAGCACAATTTGACTGGAGTATAAGTGAAATTCCATTTAAAGCAGAGAATGAAAAAAATTATTTAACTCACGGAAATTCAACTTTTTACTAAGTTAAAAAAAAAGGTATTTATTAAATGTCAATTTATTGCAAAAATTAACATTAGGCGGAATGTTGGACTATTTCAATGGACTTGTTACACGACTTCTGCTACTTGCGGCGGGCTTAGAATCCAATCCAGGGCCCAGCAACAGCTCGAGTTCGAAGGTAAGTTACCTTTATTGAGTATAAGTGTTATGAGCCGTAGTTTAAGGCAGTCGTTAAGAAAAAACAACAACAAAGAACAGGATTATCATAACAAATATTTATTACTATAAATTTATCTAAGCGTTGATTTTTATTTGTGTTCCCCTTCAGCCCCACCAGCATCAGTCAAAGCGGTTGAAGACGATCGATAATTTCTTCAAACGCCAACCTGAGGCTGCACCTACAACAAGTCAGGGGCCAGCGCCCACCATACCGAAGACATCCGTTGCAGTCGTGGAGGGCTCCGACGTTGCCACTGCACCATCTCTCATGCATGCTCCAGTCACCGGTGCCATCGCAATGTCCACTGACTCTGACTCCTCCACAACCTCCACTTGTAATACAAAGGAAGGAAGCGTAAGTTGCATCATCCCTTCTTTACCGGATAGCTCCACATCTGTCATACCTACTACGAATCCAGCGAATGTAATGGTAATGAATGAAATAGGTAATTTCCTAGGTCAAAATGTTTCTGATTTTCAAAAGCGAGAACTACTACTAAATCCATGGAAGCCGCCTGCTCATTACGATTTTCCATTCTCTACTTACAACTACAAAGGAAAGGAATATAAACGTTATCTAAGTCACAAACACCTTGACCATTATAAAAATTGGCTAGTTTTGTCTCACTCTTCAAGGTGTCTGTACTGTAAGTATTGTCCTTGGTTCAATGTTGGAAGTGTAGGTGGCAAGGATAAGAATGTCCCTTTGAAAAAACTTGTCACTGAGCCCTTGATAACGTTTAAAGACCTTTTAGGAAGCATAAAAAACAGTTTCTTAGCTAATCATGAGAATAGCCAGTACCACAAGACTGCTGTGGAAAAAGGAAAAAATCTAGATACCTACAACAAGCCTGAAGTCGATGTCATCAATCAGGTGAACCAACAACGACTTGCTCAGATACGAGAAAATAGAGAACGGCTTGTTCCCATTGTAAGAGCGACGCTCTTTCTTGGAAGGCAGGGTATGGCGTTTAGGGGGCACCGTGATGATGGACGTCTCTTCTCTGAAAATCAAGATGATTCTGCATCTGCAACAGGAAATGACGGTAATTTCAGAGAGACACTTAGGCTAATGGTTGCGTCTGGAGACAAACAGCTTGAAGAACATCTGAAAAATTCTTCTTCTACTGCATCCTACATTAGCAAGACGATCCAAAATGAACTAATAGAATGTATTGGCGAAGAAATTACAGAAAAGATACTGACAAGAGTCCGAGAAGCTAATTTCTACTCTGTTTTGTTTGATGAGACGACGGATTTGTCTCACAAGTCTCAACTTAGTGTAGTTATCAGATATATATATATAAATGCTGTCTATGAAGAGTTCGTTTCCTTTCTTGATGCATTTGCTGATCATGAAAGTGCTAAAGAAAAAGAAGATAGCACTTACGAATCAGATGAAGATGCTGGGGACAAAACTCAGAGATCTACGAAGGATAAAGAAGACCTGAAAATGACGGGGAAAGCCCTAGGACAAATTGTCCTTCGACTTTTAAGGAAACTAGGTCTTCCCCTAGACAAGTGCATTGGAATTGGCACTGATAGTTGTTCCTTAATGACTTCGGAAGTTTGCGGTGCTGTCAAAGAGGTTCATAAAGAAGCAAAAAATGCTCTTCGGACACCTTGTTATAGCCGTAAGCTGAACCTCGCCCTATCTCAGTCCAACAAAATCCCTGGGGTACGAAATGCCGTTGGTACTATAAAGGAGTGCGTCATGACGTTTTCGACGCGTTGTCGGACCCTTCATAAGTATCTTGGGCGAAATCTATCAGGGTTATGTGAGACGAGGTGGGTGGAGCGGCATGACGGGGTTTTGCAGTTCTCGGTAGATTTACCCAAAATATTGGAAGCTTTGGAGTCGATAGCGACTTGGGATGACTTATCCACTTCCAGTAAGGCATCCCAGCTGCGGGCCGCCATGACGGATAGTTTCTTTTTAGTGTCAGTAATGTGTTTAAGTGACATACTGGCACTAACACTGCCGTTGAGTAAGCTGCTCCAAAAAGTTGATTTGAATTTGGAAGCAGCAGCAGAAACAATATCAAATTTGATATCAGTTCTTTCCCACGCCGTGAAAAGGCTGAGGAATATTTTTTTAAAATTTGGGCGAAAATTGAAGATTTGGCTGATGAAGTCAATGCCCACTTGATTCCACCTAGGAGATGTGGTCGTCAGATTAACAGGGCCAACTATGCTGCAGAGCCACCGGAAACTTACTTTCGGCAAGCTGTATTCATCCCTCTGCTTGACCACATTTTAATGGACATTAAGGAGAGATTTCCACCTGATGTCCTTAACTGTTTTCAGCTTTCGCTACTTTTGCCATCGAACGTAATAAAAATTTCAAATTCAGTCCTGGAAAAAAAAGCAGAGTTTTTAGCCAGGAAGTTCAGTGATATTTTGCCTCATGAACTAGTATTATCACAAAAGTTGCTTCAGGGTGAACTTACCATGTGGAGGGAGAAGTGGCTTGGGCAGAGTGTCATCACATATCCCAAATCTTCAACTGATATTCTGAAAAGCTGCGATAATGATATATATTCAACAATTCATACATTGCTAAATGCTTTAATAACTCTACCAGCTGAATGCTTCAGCTGAACGTTCTTTTTCAGCCTTGCGGCGACTGAAGTCGTGGCTACGAGCCACAATGTCAGAAAATAGACTGACAGGTCTGGCCCTGATGTATGTTCACCGGGGTGAAGATGTAACTATTGATGATATTATAACTCGATTTTCAAAGTCTGGCAACCGCCATGTAAATTTTTGTTTGTAAATTTTTTGTTTATTTTTTTTTATTATTATTTCCTTAAATTGATTACAATTTCAGTCTTGTTAGGAACCGTTAGTTCCTATCAACAGGTGCTGTTTTATTACAGTGATAATAATTGAATAATTTGTTATTATATAAACATTTTTGTATTTCTTTATAAAACAATTCTTTATATAAACATTTTGTATTTCATTTTTGCCAATTGGTGTTGACTTTGTTTTAGACTTTGCCTTTTTTTTGTCGTATTAACTTTTGTTGATAGATATTATAGACTTTCACATGCTTTTGAGTTCTATGATTGTAAATGATTGTAAATCTGAAAAACCACTAAACTATAAACTACTTATAACTATACAGATGAAATAAGCATAAAAAATATATAAACATTCAAAAAGTAGATACATACAATACATTCATATTCGTTGCAGACGTTTTGCTGTCAAACACAGACCTTTATACATGTAAATCAATTAATTATTAATAATTATTTTACTATAACTAAAAAAAAGAAACAAATAAAAAAATATATATTGTATTAAGATGGCTATTTGAGACAAATAGGGAACGAGCAAATGAACAAACATACAAATACTTAAATGATAAAATAAATTTCATTATGCTTCTTCTATATTTTTTTCTTTTTATTTTTTTTAAATTTTCGTAGATTCTACAATCCGATTTCTTATGTCTCTTTTGACTGCGGAAATTCTATCTTTGTTTGATAGCGTTTTTAGATCAAACTCATTATTAATTTTATTCTTCTTCAATCTTATCTATATTATTTATAATAAACTTATCGTAATTGCTGAATTAAACATCTTCCATTTTCACTATTTTTCATAATTTAAATGTACGTCAGAGTTCATAATAAAGATATTTGGAAAAAAAGACGCATATGTCCCTAACTTCAATTTTTGAAATTTTATGCTATTTTTCTACGTTATCTCAGAAATAATTTTTTGAAAGAAGTTCAAAGTAATTCTTACTAAAATGGATACCACCCTCTTATAGGCGTAAAACAATGATTACATCAAAAAAAAAAAATTAATGAAAAGCAATAGGATTTTAAAAAATGGTTAAAACTTAAAAAAAGGAACAAAATATTTTTTCTCTTACTTTTTAAGTTTAAAATATGTTCTTTACGTCTCTAAGAAATATAATATGTAATTTTGCCAAAAAGGTACTATGCCCCCCTTAAATAAATAAAAACAAAAATACTAGTTTATTATTCAAGGAAGAAATGCAGCATTTTGATTATTTCCGCCTATAAGTTGGCAACCTTTAACATTTGCCCCCCCCATGGGTCCGGGCTGGATCCGCCCCTGCAAGTAGGAGACAATGATGATGCACTTTCGTCATTGTTGTCAAGACAGGATTATTGGTATTGGCTGTTGGACATTCGTTATTGTTATTGTTGAAACTGGTAAATCAATTTTTTATTTTATTTTATTTAAAAAAAATTTAGCTTAGTCATTCAAATTATATGTAGGTTGTTGCGGAAGTCATGGCTTTTAAAAAATGAGCTTAGAACATCTTTTTCAATCTTGTGTTTTTCAGAAATGTGGAATTTGTTTTACTTCCGTGATTATTTCACGGGTCGCAACTAGTACAAATGATTCGTTGTGTTACACATGGACAATTTCGATATGGTTTCCCCCGGTATCGGCAACATAGTGAAATCGCAATATCGCATGTTCAATAACAGCACGTAGAGTGTCACTGTAATGTTGTGAATATGGCGTGTAATGCTGGTCTTCAGTTCTCCTAAGTTGGCTAGGTGTTGACGATAGACAAGATCTTTGAGATGCCCACAGCCAAAAGTCGCAGGGATTGAGCTCCTGCGAACGTGTTGGCCACATGGTACGAAAATGGCGACTATGATTCTGTCGTCGGTAAAAGCAACCCGATGCAACCGCTTGACAGGGATGGCGACGTGAGGTGAGGCACCAGTCGTTGCATCTAGATATTGACGCTGTTGAAGGTGGGAGTCACCTTGTTGGCTAAAAGAGAGCTGTATAACGCTGGCCAGTAACTGCGCAGGTGACGGGACACTCAGGACCCAGCTCTTCGAAAAAGAAAGCTTCGACGATGAATGTAGAATGTGAAAACACAGGTCACCGTTTGGTGAATGAAATGGCAAGAAGTTTTGGTTAGCAAGTGCCCAAATTCTGCAGTTATGCTGATTCACATCACCATGCAGATACAAGTGAACTTCGTCAGTCCACAAAATGTTCCATGGCCAGTCGGCTTCCTGTTCACTTCGAGCAAGTAACTGCAGGGCAAATGTTTCACGTGCATCTCTGTCGGGAGTTAGTAATTGCTGTTCATTGGAGATCTTATATAGGGGTACCAGCACAAAATTTGTCGTAGAACTTTGCGAACAGTGCTTACGGGTTTGTTCTAATGAGTGTGCAACTCGCCCTGCACTGCTGCTTCCCACGACATATGCCATACTTTCTTCCTCCACCGATACGACTACATTCTCCACTGTCTGCCGGTCGACGGTTTTCTGTCCTCTGCCAGAGTTTACCTGTAAAGAACCTGTCTTTTCAAATTTCTAGATCATTTTTCGAACACCATTTGCGGTGATAAGGTCAGCTTTCCCTTTACTAAGTTGTCCTAAACTTTTACAATGTTGTTAAGATATAGCTTGTTATTTTGATAAAACAATTCACAAGAAGTGCGCGATTCTTAGGTAACATTGTCATTATGTAATGAAGTGACGCATTCCTCACCTGTCTGCTTTTATAGCAGTTCTCAACCACGTGTCGTGGCATGTGCATTTGTTATATGTATTATCCACTACAGCAATGCAACGCCATATATCATCCTAGCGGCCACCTTCGGAAGAAATTTTTTGCGCCAAACAAAATTCCATCGCTACGGGACATCCTCATGTCTAATATGAAGTCGTTCCTCTGATTGGTTCTCCAGTTATAGTTTTTCGAAATGTGAACTGTAATTATGAACACCTTGTATATATCTGTGTGTGTATATGAGTGTATGCAGAGCAGTAGCGATACAGGGAGCGATCTGTGCACAGCTTACGGGGAGGTCTGCTATGACTCGCAAATTCTTTTTTTGATAAGTTATTTTATTAAATCCTCTGATTATAATTTGCAATATAAGATTATTAATATACTGTTTTTTTTTTGTCTTTTTTTTAAATAAATATGTATATTGCCTATGCACATTTTTTTTTTTTCAATCTTTGGGTTTGCAATAGTGTTGGCGCCACCACGCGGTGGTTCTGAATGTATGTATGGATATAAGTAAGCATTTGTGGGAGTATCTATCAGGATGTGTGTATGTTTACATTTAGACGAGTGCAAGTGTATATGTATGTTTATCTGTACGTGTGTTTTTATGAGTATATGTACGTATGTACCTAATAATTCAGAACAAATTATTGAATCTTTTAGGAAGTTGGACCATATATCTACCTTATTGAAAAATGCCCGTGTGGATTTCAATTAGCACAATAGTGATTTTCACAATTCAATGTTCGTTTTTGAAAAACTATAATCGAAAGTGCATTGTCGTAGCTTGGTTTTCGGCACCCGGGAATGGTTTTAATTATCACAAATGCCCTTCCGCATAACCCAATTTGGAGATGAATTCCCCTCCCCCCCCAAAAAAAAAAATTCCATTCTATTCAATGATTTATTTAAAATCACAAAATATTTTTAGCCTATTTTATTTTCTGTAGAAATTGTTAGATAGCTAAAAGTTACATTCTATTAGATTCAATAATTTAGTTCTAAGAAAAGGCGAGACGAAATTACAAGTTCGTAATATATATATTTATATATATATGACAGATTTCAGATTTATAATAATAAAAATATAATTACAAAAAAAAAAATGTTTTCAATATTTCGTTGTTTACATCTAATTGGCGTTATAAAGCAAGAATCTATATTACTAAAATCCTTTATTTCTCTGTCTGTCTGTCTGTCCGGCGCAATTTTCTGTGAGAATGGAAAATAGAAATAATTTTTACAATGAAACATCCGCGACAGGAATCGAACCTGCAACCTTCTGATCCGAAGTCAGACATCTTATCCATTAGGCCATAGGAACTGCAACTCTCTTCCTATTGTTTTTTGACTTATATCTCCTTTCCCTTCTCCCATCAATAAGGAATGTATTCAATCTTTTTTTTTTAATCTCAAGATTGTTTATTTATTTCCCATCCGTCAGTTTATTTGTAATTCGAAACTGACAATTAGAACTATAATTGCCGCAACGTTGCAATATTTTAAATATCCTTACTTAAACAAATTCTATGTGATATTGAAAAATAAGTGCGTGTACACGGCAGATGTTGGAGTAAAGAAAACAGAGTCAAGAAAGAGAGAAGCACTCTTTTTTTGAGGTGGAATACCGAAAAAATCACTATTGTAACTCAAAAACCATCAATATTGTTACTCAAACGCCACTGAAAAGTGACAATTACAATTAAAATGAGAGTCAAAAAAGAAAGAAGCAGTACTTCTATTAGATAGAATACTGAAAATTCACTATTTGTAACTCAGAAACCATCAATATTTGGAACACAAAAGCCACTGAAAAGTGACAATTAGAATAAAAAAGAGACTCAAAAAGAAAGAAGCAGTATTTCTATTAGATAGAATACTGAACACTTTTGTAACTCAGAAACCACTGAAAATTATCAATTGGAATAAAAAAAAGAGTCAAGAAATAAAGAAGCAGTATTTCATTAGGTAGAATACTGAAAAATCACTATTTGTAACTCAGAAACCATCAATATTTGGAACAAAAAAGCCACTGAAAAGTGACAATTAGAATAAAAAAGAAACTCAAAAAAGGAAGAAGCAGTATTTCTATTAGGTAGAATACTGAACACTTTTGTAACTGAGAAACCACTGAAAAGTATCAATTGGAAAAAAAAAAAAGAGTTAAGAAATAAAGAAGCACTATTTCTATTAGGTAGAATACTGAAAAATCACTATTTGTAACTCAAAAACACTGAAAAGTATCAATTGGAATAAAAAAAGATAGTCAAGAAAGAAAGAAGCTCTATTTCTATTAGGTAGAGTACTGAAAAATCACTATTTGTAACTCAAAAACCATCACTATTTCTAACTCGAAAACCACTGAAAAGTATCAATAGGAATAAAAAAAAAAAAAGAGTCACTATTTCTTTTAGGTAGAATACTGCTCAGAAGTTAGACGTCTTAGCCATTAGACCATGAGGCCTACATTCTAATCTCTATAAAAAATAAAAATATATCATAGATATATGATTTACACGCTGGTTCTAAAAGCAGTCGTAGATTGAGAGAATATAGACATCAAAAATTAAATTAAAAAACAGAAACTTTAAAAAAATTTTAGTTTTAGTTTCCTTGATGTGATTTGTGTGTGTGTGGGTGTGTTTTTTTTTAATAAATAAAAAGTTATTTTGCATTACATAAGCGAGGCTTCCGGAGCGAAGCGACGGGTAGCCGACTAGTAATATCTAAAGATAAATTATTTACTTTGATAAACTATTGCTATTAATAAGAACTAAATCGTTAAAATGGATAGCATATTTATAGAATAAAACTATATAATTTATTCATTTATGATAATTGAAAAAATAAAAATACAACTGGAGTAAGAAATTGCTTTTTAGCGCAAACTTCTATGGGCAGGAATTACGATAACTCCGGATACTGGTGTCTCCCTCTATAAACAGAGAAAACGGAAGTTAGATCTCATCCAACTACTACCACTCTGTATAATCAAATAATAATGAATATTGAAATTCAAATCATAATGAAAATGATTGGATTACAGGATATGTGTTTAAAATAAATAAATAAATAAATAAATAAATAAATAAATAAATAAAAACAAAGTAGGATCTTAGTTTCTCCCCAAACTCTGAATATTTGTTTGAAAATAAAATTTTAGAAAATAAACGATTTTCTTTAAGACATCTAGTTGATATACTTCTTTAATTCTTCTAAAAGACACAATATTTCTCTTCCTTCAACAGAAAGCTTCTTCAGGTTTTTTTTTTTTTTTTTTTTTTTTTTTAGGAGAGGAAGAAATATACAGAAATATACATACAGTCAGACCTCGATATAAGGTCACCCCTTGGGACCTCGCGAAAGTGACCTTATAAGCGGGTTGACCTTATAACCGATTCATACGCATTTCAATTCAATGAGCCGGGACTTTAGAAAAGTGACCTTATATGCGGGGTGACCTTTTATGCGGGTGACCTTATATCGAGGTCTGACTGTACATCGTTAAAATATACAGAAAGGTTTTACAACATTTTTGGAAAACAATTAGATTATAGTACAGCATTTTAAAATAGTAATGATTAACGATATTTTATTTTCTTATTATTAAAAATTTTACAAAAATGCTCATAACCAATTTCACTAACCTTTAAATTAAATTAAAGAAATATATTTAAATTAAAGAAGTATATCAACTAGATTCTTTACAACATATTAATTATAATTTTTATGGAAATATCTTATTCTGATTTTGTTTAAGGTTTGATTAAACTTTTTTTGTAATGAATGGCTCTTTCTTTTATTTTTATAATATCCTCATAAATTAATTTAAGCAATTTTCTTGCAGAATTTTTGTATTACAAGCAAGTTACATGCAGATTGACATATTACATGTAGATTGGTTCTGAAAAATTATAAATTCAAGATATGTGACAAACAAACGATCCTATTAAAGAACTTTGAGCAAAAGCAAATTGAAACCAGTTTCAATGAAAAGTTTAATTCTGTGAAGATATTTGAGAGATATTTAAATGTCATACCAGTCAATTCCTTGAACTATCGTGAAGTTATTTTAATTTCACATTCTTCATATTTGTAAATAAACAATTTAATCTAAATTAAATTTTTAAGAATTATAAATAAAACAACTCGCTTCACATCCTAAAAAACTTTACAAATAACATTTCATATGGATATTTTTGGATTTTTTTTTAATCAAACTAAAATAAATACATAAGCAGATTAGCCAGATCATTTTATTAGGAAGTATTCGCGCTTTTCCTAAACACTATTATTAAAGTATTATTATTTAAGTTAATTAACATTAAACACTAATATTACCACATTACATTGTTGATTATTGTTCTTACTACAATCTTAATTTTCGGCAATTTGCCGTTGAATTGTCTTTCTGAATTCATTGACAATTGCCTTTGAAGTCTATCATTCTTATATATTTGGTTTGTTTGGTCACCAATATATTTCAGAGTGCGATATTTAATATTTGTTTTGTTTTTTTAATCAGGAGCATACAACGACGGAGACTATGTGCAACATAAACAAGTCGAAGAAAGGAATAATAAAAGACAACCATTGATGTCAGCTCTGGGATTCAAACCAAGGTTTAAGCTTACGAATCACATGAAACGCTATCAGCTTAATTGCATTGCTTTGCTTGAATGACTACGTGGAATAGTTTAAATCAGAAATAGATTTATTTCAAACTAAATAAATATTACAGAATAGTCAATTATCATTGAAAACAACGCTGAAAAGAGGGAATTATAATACATTTTACATTGCAGTATTCAAACCTGAAAACCTGTATATACAAAGAAGAATGTTTGCTTACATAATGGCCAATTTAATGTTCGTAATAACTAGGGCAAGGCATTTGATGATTTTGCATCTTTTTTCTATGAAGGTTGAAACATGGCTCTCATATATGAAAATGTGTAACATTAAATAATTGGTTAAATAAAGGCAATTCGTTAGGATATTTTTTTGCATTTTTTTAGGGATAGGTCATTTTTTGGCAATTTTTAGGTCATTTTGAGCATTTTTAGTAGTTTTTTGGGGGCAATCTCATTTTTTTTATACTTTGAGATTTTATTTATTATTCAATCTCTTTGCTTGTCCTCATTTAAGCCAACAAAATTTCCAGAAAACAAGTAGACCTTTTTTTTTGGTTGTCAAAGTTAAAAAAGGTAAAAAAAAGGTTTAATGTAATAAATTCAAATGTTTTATTGGTCATTTTTTTTTATTTTTCTATCATTTTTTTACTATTTTTAGGTCATAAATGCATTTTTTATTTGTCATTTATTAGCAAATTATAGATCATTAAGCGTCTTGCCCTAGTAATAACATTTAACAAAGGTAAAAAAACTCATAAATAAAGTTCACCGAGCTGCTTTTGGAATTTTTGATACCGGAAATCCAAGACAGACTGTTTGAGGTTTTTTAGCCTTCATCAGTTGGATTCATCCAGTATTTCTTTTTAATTCGTTTTTTACGTCATTCTTGTGTCTATTTTTCTCTTGTTTATGTATATTTCCTTTGATCTCACAGAGCTGCAGATATTGGGTAAATCCAATTGATTAAAGAACCTGAAAGAGTCTGTCTTGTATTCCCGGTATCAAAAATTCGAAAAGCATCTGCATTCGTGATCTTTAGTTGCAACACCTTTGTGAAAAATAGGTGTTTGTTCAAATATTTGTTCTTTATATGCCCAGTCACTATAAGATGTAGAGGCGCCAATGACGCACGGTTGGAGCCAGGAGAGGTCGAGATGGGGTCAGGAAAATGGAGAGGCATCATTGGGGAAAATGTTTCCCCTTCCCTCTTCTCAAGTTTTCCCAAAAAGTATGGGAATTTTTTTTTCCGGATTTTTTAAAAACTTTCCATGAGACAGCATTAGTTCGAGGGAAAGATCAAGACGAGGTCATAAAAACTAAGAGACAGATAGAAATGTTTCCAGCCCCATTTTAAACATTCCAAAAATAGTGGAATATGAATTTTAAAAATGTATTATTATGAAACTCGGCAAGTAAACCAAAACTTAATGAAATAGCTGGTTAAATGGTTTTCTTGCATTACCAGTGGATGGTTGAACCTTTCACTGTTAATCTTCTACGAGGGTGCTTGTTTTTAGTCTCCTTTCTAACTGCGCAGGTACATTAATCTATGGGTTGGTAAAACTCATCAAATCACTATTATCCGCACGCCCAAAGATGAACCTACCAGAATGCAACGCAGATGATAGATTTTCCTTTCCTGGCCTGTCGGTCACATTCAAATGTAAGAGAAAATGGCGGTCGTTGATTCACATTCAACATTTCGACGAGGAAAAGATCTCAAAAATAAAGTAGGGAAATTATTCTTAACGTTGCTCGTCGATTTCAAGAAGATGTATGTGAGATTTTTGATATTTCCTATTTTTAATAATTGAGATTGGTATTTTCTGCGGAGCTTATGGCATTGATCCTGGAGAAATTAGTCAATGATAATGTGTTTGCGGGTTCAACTCTCACCGCGACGATAATAGGTCATTGTGTGCGTGTCTGTGTGTTCGCTCCCTATTCACTTTTGAACCACTGAATGGATCTTCTTGAAACTTGTAATGCTTATTTATGGATAAGAGATGTTTTAACTTTTACTTTTGAAAATTTCTCCGTGTAGGTCCTAGTTGAGAAATTAGCGCGTAAATGTGAAAAATGTCCCATAAGACATTTCCATTAGAATCCAAACAATGGATATCTAATAATCCATGCTAATCCTTCAGTAATCCGCTGACGTCCGGTTGACATAATTTAAAATTAATCGGATATATTTTTTCATAAAAAGAAAAATCTATATTTTTTGTGTTCAGCGATTGTTGTTATCTAAAAATAAATGTAAACTTTTCGTTTTCTATTATTTTTTTGCGAACTTGAAAAAAACAATAATAAAATAAATAAAAAAGAAATCCTCACAGCATTTTAAGCAAAATAGATAACAATTCCTTTCAGGAACTTCTTGTCTTTTATACTAAATTATTATATCTAATATTACTACATTATATAGATTACGAATCTGTATTTTCAATATTTCGCCTCTCATTTTATATCTTATTAAATTTTAAAAACTTTGTGGTGAAAAGTGAAAAGTCAGATTGCAATACTCTCTATAATAATAATTAATCATGAGAACGTGAATCAACGCATCGGATTGTTGTAACAATAAGCTAATGAAATGCACGGACGTGTGTATTGTTGTAAAACAAGGTAGGGATAGCGATTAGTAAACCAATCACAATGCTTCGCAACGGCTTCTGATACTAATTTATGTTGAATTATTGCTTTAATAATTCTCCCATAATTAATAAAATAAAATTAAAATAAAATAAAATAATAAAATAATTAATAAGTCTCCCATAATTCCAACCCCTCCTCCAAGCGGTGGGAGACGATCAACGGCATGAAGTAGGGGACTGCCTGTAGGGGTGAAGTACAGTGGGGACTTCGTGGGCCCCGGGACCGTTACGGTAGCTGTGAAGGCTCTATGGGAACCCCGAAAAGTGACGGCTGACGGGGCCATGGTGAAGCTACGATAGGCCTAGCAAGCCAGTAGTGGATTTTTGTTTGCTTTCAAAACAGGAACTAGCCTCGGAAAGGACAGATGCAGACGACGACCCGGAATGTACAAACGGACCACGAATTTTACAAATGGATTACGAAAGAGTGAGAATGGGAAAATGACAAATTTAAGAATTGGGACACTGAATATACTTACTTTGAATGGGAAGGTAGATGAACTGATTACAGTGATGGAGGAGAGGAATATAGACATCTTTGGACTCAGTGAGTCAAAATGGAAGGGAAAGGGAGAGAAGGATTTGAGGTCGGGATACAAACTTTTCTGGAAAGGGAACGACAGGACAGCAAGAAATGGAGTAGCTATCATAGTAAACGACAGAGTAAAAAATTTAGTTGAAGAGGTGATATATCTGTCAGAACGGATGATTAGTATCAAAATTAAAAATGGTAATGAGATGGTACAAGTAGCGCAAATTTATGCTCCCCAAGTAGGCTGCTCCAAAGAAGAAAAAGAAAGTTTTGAAGAACTTATGGAAATAAATATTGAAAAGTGCAACATTATAATGGGAGATTTTAACGCACAAGTGGGAAAGGATAGAAAGGGGTATGAGAGAGTTCTAGGCGCCTTCGGATGGGGAGACAGGAATGTGGAGGGAGCAAACTTGTTGGATTTGTGTCAAAGGAACGGATTACGAATGGGAAACAGCAGATTTAAGAAGAGAGAAAATCATATGATTACAAGGTATAGCTGGGATGGAGTAACTAAGAGTGTAATCGACTACATTATTACTGATGAAGGTTGGGGAGAAAAATTAAAGAATGTTAAAGTGATCCCAAGCGTTGCAATGGATGGCGATCATAGACTATTGATAGGGGATCTTCAGATACGACCGATGAAGTTGAGAACAATGAAGTATGTTAAAAGAATTAAGATATGGAAGTTGAATAAGGAAGAAGTTAAACAAGATTTTAAAGAACTGATAACGACAGGATTGCCAAGAGAGGGTACTGCAGGAGTTGAAGAAGAATGGTCAAAGTTCAAGATAGCTTTTGTCGAGGCAGCAGAAAAAGTATGTGGGAGAACCTCAGGAAGGGCTAACCAGAAGGCAAAGCGAAGTGAATGGTGGAACGAGAATACAGTAAAAGCTGTGAGGGAAAAGAACAAAGCATGGAGAGAATTGTGGAAAAGCAGGAAAATAAAGGATGGAGAGGAGATAATAAAGAAAGACTTATATGAGAACAAGAAAAAGGAGTGCAGAAGAATAATACGGGAAGAGAAAGAGAAAGCATGGGACGAATTCACAAGGAAACTGGAAGAAGATGTAGAAGGGAACAAAAAACTTCTATACAGAATGATCAGAAATAAGAGAAAACCAACTGAAGGGGCTTCAATATTGGAAACAGAAGAGGGAAATCCAATTGAGACAGCTATGGAGATAAGGAAGCTGTGGGAGAGCTATTTTAATAACCTTTTGAACAACAAAGAACAGGAAAATGAGCACGCCAAGGGAATCCAAGTGGAGATAAGTAAAGGTGAAAGATCAAAAGGAAACCCACCATCATGGCAAGAATTGGAAGAGGCAGTAAAAGTAATGAAAAATAATAAGGCAGGTGGACCGGATGAAGTTACTATAGATATGGTGAAAGCTGCAGGACCGGTGGGAGTACAATGGTTGTATAGAGTGATGAGAACAGTTTGGGAGGAAGGCACAGTACCTGAAGATTGGGGAAAAGGAGAAGTGATACCGATCTTCAAGAAGGGGAACAGGAGACTGTGTAAGAATTACAGAGGAATCACCTTGATGAGCCAATGCGCTAAAGTGTTCGAAAGAATTCTCCTGAACAGAATGAAAACTAAGTGCGAGAGATTGTTAGGTGAAGAACAACATGGGTTCCGGCCAGGGAGAAGTACAATCGATTTGATTTTTTCAGTGAGACAGATGGTGGAAAAGAAGTGGGAATTTGGGAAGAAAGTGTATATAGTGTTCATCGACATAAAAAAGGCCTACGATATGGTGAACAGGAAATACATATGGCAAAGTCTAGATGAACTGGGAGTGGATCCATACATAGTGAACTGGATAAGAGAAATATATAGGGTGAACCGATGTAGAGTAAGAACCACAGAAGGGCCAACTGGTTGGTTTGAAATCCAGAGAGGATTAAAGCAGGGGAGTGTTTTGTCGCCAATGCTGTTCAATATAATAATGGAATGGGTAGGAAGAAAGGTTAAGGAAAACTTACAAAAACAGAGTAAAGACACAAAGCATATGATCTTCGCAGATGACATTGTAATATGGGGTGAGAAAATTGTTGACATACAGAGGGAATTGGATGAATGGACTCTACAACTGAAACTAGTGGATCTTGAAGTTAGCGAAGAGAAAAGTGAAGTGATGGTGGTGGGACGGGACAAAAACCTGGAAAGGGATATCTGCATAAACAACAGGGCATTGAAGATCACAGATAGTTTTACTTACCTAGGGACCGAAATAACAAGTGATGGTAGAGTGGAGCATGAAATCACAAGAAGGTTGGAGAAAGGGGGAAAGCTATACCAGGGAGTGAGACACCTGATATGGGTTAAGAAAGTCCCAAGGAAGGCAAAAGAAATAATCTATAAAATGTATTACGTGCCTATAGTCACCTATGCAGCGGAGACATGGGTGATGAATGCTAGAGACTGGAGTAGACTTCAAGCTGGGGAGATGAAGTTTCTTAGAGGTATAGTAGGGAAGACTCGATTAGATAGAATGAGAAATGAGGATATCCGGGAGGAGTTGGGGGTAAAAAGTTTGAGGAAAAAGGTGGAAGAGGGAAGGCTGAGGTGGTTCGGGCACGTGAAAAGAATGGAAGATGGTAGGACTCCTAAGGTTTGGCATGAGTTAAAAGAAGGAGGGAAGAGACCAAGAGGGAGACCGCGTAAGCGATGGCTGGATGATGTGAAGCACAGCCTGGAAGAGAGAGGCATCCCATGGGAAAGAATATGTAGAGAAGAGGCTTGGAATAACAGGGAGAGGTGGAGAGGCTTAGTTAATTCCTAGACCCACAGTTGGTGGAACGGGAAAGGATATGTATGTATGTATGTATTGCTTTAATTTCCTTATTATTATAAATGTGAGTGCTGTGAATGCAAAAGCCGCAATTGTTGCGATTGTTGTGCTTTAATGATAATTTAATGAGATTTAAATGATACTTGTCCACAGACCGACGGACAAAGCGGGATTATAAGGCTTCCTGAAAGTGTGCTGAAAAATCTGGTAGGTAAGTTGTGTGCAATATAAAACATCCGATAAACTTCATAATATAAAATTTATATTCATCGAATATGTAATGTATTTTGAGCAGCGTATTTTTTTAGAATTGCTCTTATAATATTTATTTCAATAGTTTATGAAAGTTATTGATTTGAATAGAAAAGATTAACTTAAGTACATTTAAGGCAATTCGAATCAATAGGCTTATTTTTATTCCTCGATAAGACAAACTGATTCCAGAAAATGAGTGTAAATATATTTACCTGCAATATTATGTCGCTAGTGATCGCAATATGATTTACACTTAATTTGTGAGAAAGAATGAAATATATTTATTTAACCTTATCCAGCCATGTAGTTATTTCTTCTAATACTGCCACTCTTCATAATATTACTGAAATGTGATTTTTGAAACTTATATATAAATTTACTTTCTTTAAATTTGTAATTCCCCAATTTTTTTTTTTCTAAGTAAATATTAAATTTTTAAAGAATATTTTTTAACAATAAATATTAGTCATTTCAAAAAATTATTATGATTTCTCTTTCAATTTTTAAATATTTTTATTTATTTATTAACTTATTTATTTATTTGTAAATTTCTCTATCATACAATTTTCATTGAACTTTGTTTTCCCAAAATTCTCTTTGAAATAGGCCTAATTCCCTTCCGTTTTCCCACACTTGACCTTTATTTCCTATTTGCAACATTTCCGTTGAGTTAATCCCCCAAACTTTCAGTTTCCGTCAATTTAGCCAAAACCAATTAATTATAAGTCTTAATGTTTAATATAAAAACATTTATTATTTTTGTTCTGCTTTTAGGCAGATCGATTGACATGTTCCTTCCTACATTTCATAACGAAGATATAGCCTTATTAACCTATCGAACTAAAACAGTAAATTTAAAGCTGAAATGGCGTTTTCCTGCTGCGACAGAAATACCTATGGCATGTAGCTTTAATCCAAAGTACATTTGAACGCAGCTTCAGCAAATTAGCCTCAGAACACCAGGTGTCTTTTAGGAGAATCAGTAGCAGTGATGGATTGGGGAAGACCTACTTGAAATTTCGCAGAGAAAAAAAAGATCTTTGTACATTTCCCTTTTTTTTTTTTTTCATTTTTTCGAATGGAGCTATATATGTATTTATTTATTGTTAGTTTGTGTTCAGCTTCGCAATTGCTTTCTACATTTACATGTGCGTATAATAAAGTAAGAAAGCCAATACTAATTCCAACTCGTTTTGACAAAAATTGAGAAGTTTCAAAAATATATTGTAATAGTGTTTGTGGGAGAGTCCTGTAGGAGCGACGAAACAACGAGTCAAGTTTGGAACTGAATTGAATTAATTTATTAAACATAAAACATGGGTTTTTATAGATTTTACAAAGTTGGATTTCATTGTAAAATTAATTAAAAATATAGATAGTGATTGGACAAGAAACATAACGAACTTAAATTAATTGGCTGTAACGGAAAAGAATTTAAAAATAAACAGAACATCAATAATTAGGAAATAGAAGACGAATGATTTAAAATAAATAACGGTAAAGATTAAAATGAATAAAATACAGATGTATACAAATAAATTATTTCTAAAACTACTTACATATAAACTGTTACAATATTATCGTCAAATGCAATTTTTCTTCAAATTAAGAATTTTTGTTATGATTTTAATGTGGAAGAACATCTAGAAGATTTTATGAAATACTGTATAATAAATTTTAAATTACATATATATTTTTCAAATTAATATTTTTTTTAAAATTCAAGTTTATGTAATTTTCCAAATTTATTAATATTTACTTTATTAATCAATATAGTACAATCAGTATAGTTTCCCTAGTACATATAATTCTTTAAATTTATATATAATAAATATATATCAACTTATTTGGGAAAAAAAAAATAAAAAAACAAAACAAAAAAAAACGTGATTTCTACTTAAAATAAAAAGAAATAAACAAAGCTTAAGAATATACTTTAATATAAAATTTATGAAAAGTATTTACAATTATTTGAATTTTTAAATTGTTTTATTTAATGAGCTTTTCTACTATGAAAAAGCTTTAAATTAAAACTCATACTTTAACCGAAGAAATAGAAATACTCCTGTTGAATTAGAAAACAGCAGTTTGAGTATATCTAACCTCAGATAAACATTCACTAATGGCTAGGGCTAAACGATGACAGCCATGACAAAAGCAAGAGTGATTTCGCCTCAGGACGGCCCAGGTGTCACGTTGTGACATTATAGCAGAGATGGATTCAAAATCAAAAATCCACAATTTTACTTATTTACGTATTAAGATGTCATTGAGTTAAATAAATTTTATCTATAATAAATAATAAATATTGCAAATGCTTAAAAGAGAAATTCCGAGAAAATTTCTAAAAAAAAAATAATAATATACATTTATGTAATTTGCAAACTCACAAAATTTTCGTTGATTTTTTTTTTGTAAAAAAAGAACCAATTGCATTAAAAAGAAGAAACTGTTTGAGAAGGAATTAATTTTTATTGTTTTTATTAATTAGATAACTGGGATCCTTCAAAATATTCAAAAATAGTGTAAGTAAAGTATTTAATAATAGCCTAAAGTTGTGATAGCGACCAAAATCGATATCTATTGCGTTTGTCCTGTCCGTCCGTATCTATCCCTCCCCTAACAACTCCCGAATGTAAGGTCGAATCGGCAAACGGACTTCACCATCGTGTTCAGAGGCCCAAACACCACAGGAATGGGGTATTTTCAGCCCCCCTCCCCTGTTCGAAATATTTGGCAGCGTTTGCATTGTATCTCTAACAACTCCCGAACAGAAGGTCGGGTCACAAACAGACTTTACGATCATGTTCAGAGGTCCAAACACCGTAGGAATAGAATACTTTCATTTTTCAGAGGCCTAAACACCATAGGAATGGGATATTTTCAGAGCCACTCCCCTTCATGTTCAAGATATTTGGCATTGTTTTCTTTGGATTTCCACTATTAGCTTAAACCGTTAGAAATGCAACCATTTCATTTCAATTGTCAGCTATAGCTTGATGGGTAAGATTTCGGACTCATGCTGTCGGTTCGAATCCGCCTACTGTTTTTTTATTTTTTTTCTTTCTCTTAATCATTTTTTTTTTCAATGTTTTTCAATTTTTTTCTTATTTTCCTATTTTTTTTTTCCTATTTTTTTAAATTTTTTTTTCCTTAACTGTTTTTTTATTTTTCCTTACGTTAATGTACTTCTTTTTTTATTATTATCATTTTTAATTTTTTTTTATTATTATTTTTAATTTTTTTATTATTATGGGTCGCCCTAAAATTTATGCTTTAGCACAAAATTATATTCACTTGTTTTTATTTTTTTTTTAAAATTATATCAAAGGTTGTTATAATTTTGTTTTAACATTTGCTACATCCTAAATATGTATCGAGAGAGAAAATGAGTTAGGATATAAAAGTTTTAAAATGAAGGTTTATTTACACTTCAAGTTTTTGTGAAAAATTATGATCTAAAATTGAAATTTTTTCGATTAAGATAAACAATGGCGAAATTTAACAATAAAAAGCAGAGCGTGTCCGTGTGTGATCTGAATGCTACGGTTTCTGTATTGTAATTTTAATTTTAATTGTCGATCTGATGAGTTCGACAGTTTTAAAGTAAAAATATAAAAAGATAGCGATTGTATTTAATCTTCTGTGAATTGTTTTCATTGTAGGAATAAATGAAAAAAGTTTATTTATATCCCGTTTAACAGTTATTTTAACGATTTCACAGCTGACATCCTCTCTGAACATTAGAAAAGATAATGTTATAAATCGAACCTTTGATTTAACTAAATTTAAATCCAACAGTTTAATGAAATCAGTGATCAGAGATATTGTAATGGTGAGATCTAAAGACAAACGAGTCAAGTTCTGGAATTGAACAGAATTAATTTATTAAACGAAAAACATTGATTTTTTTATATAGTATTTACGAAGCTTGATTTGATTGGAAGATTAATTAAAAGTATATATAATGATTGGATAATGATTGGATACATAAAACATAACGAATTTAAACTAATTAACTGAGTCAACGGCTGCAACGGAAAAGAATTTAAAAATAAACAGAACATCAGTAATTTAGGAAATGCAAAGGAATCAATAAGTAACGATTCGGGATAAAAATGAATACAAATAAATAATTTCTACAAAAATACAGATAAATAAATGATTTCTAAGAATATTTATATACAAACTGTTATAATATATTTTTAGTGGATATTTACTGTTTGTTTGTTTTTTTAAATAAACATTGATTTAGTTTAAAATTCACACAGTATTTAATACAATAATAAAGCCATACACCTGATTAATCAGGTGTATGGCTTTATTATTGTATTCAATGTCATTCAGTGCACGTAAATTCATCATATTAGCACTTCACACAGTATTTACTCTTTGATTAAAAAATGAATTAAAATATAAATATTTGATTATAACTATAAATCCACATATTCATTATAATCTGTATATTTGGGACGAAACCAACTCATAACTATTTATCTGATGAAACTGTAGTCTTAGATGAATGTTACGGAAATAGAAATCCCACCCAAAACACTTCGTGTAAAATAAGTTGCCAAGACTCACATGCTCATAATGCTTTCACTGTTAAAAAGATATGAGATCTCATGTAGAGCCAAGCCCCTACGAGGCCTAACTCTACAAGCCCTAACTCTAAAAACCTTATATCTTGGTCAAAAAGTATGCCTTGGCCGTTTCGTGGCTGTCACACAGACAATCCCATGGAGTTATGTAAAGGATATGGAGTATGCCAAGGCACACTTTTTGACCAAGATATTAGGGTTTTTAGAGTTAGGCATGTATAGTGAGGGGCTTGGCACTATATGAAATCTGATAACTTTTTAACAGTGAAAGCGTTATGAGCATCTTGGCAACGTATTTTACATGAAATGTTTTGGGTGAGATGAAATAGTTCCATGACACGGCCAAGCCATACTTTTTGACCAAGATATAAGGTTTTTAGAGTTAGGGCTTATAGAGTTAGGCCTCGTAGGGGCTTGGCTCTACATGAGATCTCATATCTTTTTAACAGTGAAAGCATTATGAGCATGTGAGTCTTGGCAACTTATTTTACACGAAGTGTTTTGGGTGGGATTTCATTTCTTTTTGTAGGATGAGATCTGATAACTTTTTAACAGTGAAAGCGTTATGAGCATGCGAGTCTTGGCAACCCCTTATTTTACATGAAATGTTTTGGGTGGGATTTCATTTCTTTTTGTAAGATGAGATCTGACAACTTTTTAACAGTGAAAGCGTTATGAGCATGTGAGTCTTGGCAACTTATTTTACATGAAATGTTTTGGGTGGGATTATCTATTACAACTAAATTTAGTTTTAAGATTATTTAAAAAATGGATTTTTTTTCAATACCCTACTTTTCTGTTTTTCTATTGGTCAACTTGTATATACAAGCTGTTTGCACTTTTGTAAGAAATCACATTATTACACAGTATTATTTAGGCCGAAGCATTGAGGGTACGACGCATTTCAGATCTTAATAAAATCCAAAGTATAAAAGCTAGATAAATGAAACTTAGCGTATTTCATTAGTATGGTAACTGCATCTTATCCTGAAAATTTGAGCTCTCTAGTATTATCCAGGCCAAAGCTATGAGGGTTCGATAATACATAACCAGACCCACCCCTTTTGAGGGGTTGAAAGGTGAAAGTTACGGATTTCTTAATTTTGTTGTTGTTTGTGTGCTAATCCTAGCCTGCATATCAAATTTCAGCTTTCTAGGACTTCAGGAAGTACCCTAGAGGTTTTGATGATCATGAGTGAGTGAGTCAGTGACGAAATCGACGTATTTTAGGTATTAATAAAATCCAAAGTATAAAAGCTAAATAAATGAAACTTAGCGTATTTCATTAGTCTGCTTACTGCATTTTATCCTGAAAATTTGAGCTCTCTAGTATTATCCAGGCCGAAGCTATGAGGGTTCGAAAATACGACGAAACACTTCCAGTAAAGGTACGTAGTGCCCTTCCTGCCTTCGGCTCGTCGTCTTGGCGGGGGCACTGCCGTGCCCCCAGATAGAAATACTTCTTGAGTTTCCTATTAATTTTATTAGAAATTGGGCACATAAATTTGAAACTTAAAGCACTATTGGGAAAAATATATCGTATGTTTCATCGAGAATTACGCAGTAATAATATATTGGGATGAAGATTCTCCGAACAAATAACAATACAAACTAACCCTCACCACTTACAGAAATATATAAAGAGGAAAAGCAGGCCTCGTAACTCATCCTAACCTTCAATCATCTTGACAACAGATAAAACAACATTAGAGCATCTTAAAATGACGTCACAAAGAAATCAACCAATCGCAACTTAAAATACGAGCTCAAATATTTTGGGCTCGTCCCAACACCACCTAGATACCCACCGTCCTCGTTGAAATAGATATATGAGCATGTCACATAGTTATTATTATTATTAATAGTTTGACTTAGCAAAATCTGTTTCAAATCCTTTATATTTCTAGAACTGCAATTTTGATAATGAAATAGGGGCTTATATTTGGAAATAGTTTTTTTTTTTTTTTTTTTCAACTTATAAATTTGCCTATGAATTACAGTGATTTTTAAAGTACTTTAATTTTCTTTAAATACACGAAATCACTATCTGTATAATAAACAATTTTAAATAAACGAACTAATACTGTGGCTGTCACTAAACTCCCATAAAAATCTCTTCATAACCAGCTCCTTCATTAATGAAAAAAAACTCCCTAAGAATGAAAGGAAATTAGTCTACATTTCTTTCAAATTTTAACAGCATTATATTTTACATCATCAGAGCAAAATTCAGAGAAGTGTCATAAATTTATTCCATTTATGCAGAGAATTCGCAGAAAATTCGAGATGCAATCAAATATTAGCTCTAAAGCAGAGATTCTCAAACTGTGGTACATGTACCACTAGTGAGACATTACGTTGTTTCAGGTGTTACACAGAGATTTAATAAAAAATAT
Source organism: Thereuonema tuberculata (assembly GCA_023159025.1). Taxonomy (NCBI): domain Eukaryota; kingdom Metazoa; phylum Arthropoda; class Chilopoda; order Scutigeromorpha; family Scutigeridae; genus Thereuonema; species Thereuonema tuberculata. The sequence goes on from JAFIDM010012231.1 coordinate 33,876,867, forward strand.
GATTAACTATGATTAATGATTATGAGTGACTATGATTTTTTCTTAAGATTTTTTGTTTAAAAAAAACAAAAACAACTATGATTTTTTTTTGACAAGATTGTTTATTTATTCTATTTGTCCTCTTACCATAAAAGCATACTCTTAAGCCCCGCGAACACCATCCGATTTTGCACCAACTTAGTTGGCCAACTTTCAGTTTTCGAGTTGCTAGAGCCGACTTTGAGCACGTTTTTCAGCGACTTAGCAGCGATTTTAGTTGGCCGACTCGAATCGGTTTTACAGGACCAACTCGGGAAAATTGGTCGGAATTACCAATCACAGGGCAGCGTTGGAACACGTCAGTCATGACAACGCGCCCATGGAAAGAAATGGCGTCCATAAACGATTATTACCGCTTCGAATCGACGACAAGCGCGCACACAATGAATATCAGAGTATTGCGAGTTTTTTTCATGCATAAATAAAGTTTATACTGAAATGCAGTAATTGTATACGGCAGAATTTATCAGAGAGGTTTCAAAATCTCGATTTTTCCACAGTTGCTGAGGGAAACGCATTGAATTATGGGATTGCCGCTATCGTGGCCGACTTTATTTGCGAGTTGGCTGACAAAATCGGACCAACTCGAAGTTGGTCAACTAAGTTGGTGCAAAATCGGATGGTGTTCGCATAGCTACGAAATATGCAAATAGTGATACATGAATTTTTTAGCAGTTTATGTACAACATTCCAAAAGTTTGAGAACCACTGCTCTAAACGAAATATTAACTATAATCAAAGGATTTTTTTTTATATAGTGTTTTTTAACACTTATAATATATTTGCCAGGTGCTCGATCGCATGGTGCTCAGTGTCTATTGCAATTGGAATCTTCATTTGAAACTCTAACTCTCTATTGTATGTTGTGATGAACAACGAATTCAATGTTTACTGACATTCAAGGTTTTTAGATTTTCCTTCTGCTTTTAGGAAAACAGATTGCATGAAATTCTATTTGCCATTTACTATACGGACGTTGCTTGTTTTACTATGCAGGGATACATGTGTAGGCTACTTATTAAATATAACTGAATCAGTCAATTTACGGGTTCTGAGAAAAAAATTCCGCTACTAAATTGCAATGTGTTTAGATCTCATCAATAATTTCACACTAATTATTGAAAGCTCAATTTTGTCTGCTTTTTAAATTCGTCGCTCTTCTTGTAAATGGTATTTCTATACGGTCCTCCTGACATTCCTGATATTATCGACATTCATTTATATACTATATTTATGTGTCTTGTGGGCCCGGTAGTCGAGTGGTCAGGGCGCTCGGCTGCGGGTTGGAGGTAGCGGGATCGATTCCCGGCCTCGGCGGATGGCGATGATTTTTCCACGCTCCTTTCACATCCAAACGGGTCCTAGGGCCTACCCAACTCTCTCTC
>JAFIDM010012231.1:33903290-33934422 GCA_023159025.1 Thereuonema tuberculata
ACTTTAAGTCGTCCACAATAAACAAATTATTGAGAAATTTATGCTTTGAAATGGGAGAAGTAAGTGTTGAAACGAGAGCTGTCTAGAGGATGAGTTAAAGGTGATAGATTCTGTGAAATAAATAAGAAGCAAAACCTGCCTTTGCATTATAAGAGATATGATTTCTTAGGGTTCGAGGAGAAGAAGAAGACTTTGGAAAAAAAAAAAGACATGTTTCTCTCTCTCTCCATCTTGACATTCTCCGATTACCAAGTCTTAACACTGATGGAAAGTTCCAGAGACTCATTTTTTTTTTTCCTTCCTTCCTTGAAAGTAGGTTGGTGGCGGGAACTGGCATTTTCCGGCCTCAACGCCCAACCATTAACGAAGATCCCTCAAACATTGATCCGCTTTGGGGCTTTTTCTGATAAAACGTCAGAAAACCAATGTGGAATCAGAACTTGGGCTATCTTATTTTTTTCCTGAGTTAATAGGACAAAAGGTCAGTTTGTGTCTTAGATGGTTCGTTGTGATGAAAGCGATAATGTTTGCGCTTTGTCTTGATGGGTATCTGTGACGTCATATGTTTTGTTATTTCAGATACACTGCACCAGGCATTATCTGTAGACTTTGGATTGACATGGAAATGCACGAAAATTTACATTTTGTATCAGTAAATTAGTACCAACAAAAAAAAAAAAAAAAGATATCGTCTTGGTAGATGCAAATCAACAAACTTGTAACATGTTTATACAAATTAAGACATTTTTATCTTGGAGATTGCAATGAAACGAAACCTGAATTTGTCTTAAACTCTTTACTCGATTGCGTTATTTCTTCGACCGATGTAGGGTTTTAATATACAGTGTGATTCTGAACGACATGTCATAACTTCAACACAGCATTCTGGAGAGCTTACAAGTCAGAAAATCGCAAATCAAAATACGTTTAAATCGTGAAACTTTTTAAAGAAACTTACACCAATAAAACCAAAGTAAAAGTACTTAATTTCAATAATACACTAGAAATCAAGAAATGTCAAGATAGTAAATACAGCATAATGTCCTCCTCCAGAATTGTACAGCAATTGGGGAACAACCCTGAAGAATTAAAAAGGGTTAACGAGAACTTTCTGAAGTTATATTTTATTCACGTTCCACTCCCGATACATAAAATTGTTTACACAAATAAAGGAAAGTGTTTATACATATTTACTGTAATATTTCTTGTTGTTTTACTGGAAGATGATTGGAAATTCCCATACTTCGTTTTCTTTAACTATATGGACATTTGTTGAATTTGTGATAACTTTGTGGTAAGTGTTTTCACTTTGTTTGCACGAACTTTATGGTAACTTCCAGAATGCTACGTTGAAGTTAAGACGTTTCATTCTGAAATCGCCCTGTGTATACGATGACCAAAATACACAACAGTTTTGAATAACTTATTCACGATCGACTTTTTTTTATTTCTTATTACTCCCTTTGTATCTACAAATCTTTCCCCGAAGATTCCGGTCTATATTTTTTTTTATTCAGCTTGAAAATTTGACATCTGCTAATACTTTCAGACAAAATAACTAAAAATAATAATTTTGCAATGTGAATCTCTGGAGTTTCTAGACTTGATTGATGAGCACCAACTCATTGACCACCTTCTCGTACTGCTTAGCCAGACGAAAGAGATTTACTGGTCGCTCCTACCTCTTTCTCGGCGTGAAAGTAGGGAAGCACTCATTATAACTATGTACTCAAACGATTACAAAAATACTAGAAAATAATTAAACGTGACTGATACGACGATCGTACGATAGAAAGAACTAATTTAAACAAGCGCAAAAGGGAGTAGTGTATTCAAGCGTAAATTCCAAGCGTATTTTTCCGTCCCTATAGAGCTTACTTTCTCCTTTTGGGCTTGTTCCATTGTTTTGGCAGTGTGCCAAACCCAGTCTTTATCTCTTGGGTAAGCAGTAGCTTCTGTCACATTCTGCAGCTTCTGTCTCGTTGACCCTTCATTTACTCGGCATCTGTTGGCATGACGTCCACTATCTACTTGTCTTCCTGTCGTAATTTGCTGTGTTCCGTTTCAGATTTCTTCACTTGTAATGTAATAAAAAGCAGCAGTTTATTGATAAAAATGAATAAAAATAAAACAAACAAACATGTGCGTAGTTATACAAAACGCGCCAACAAGAGACACAATATGGCGCTTTAGACAATGGACAGCGGCTTCCAACAAAGATGGTTAGATTTTGCAGTTTAATGGGTTATAAGAGATAATCTCAATACCTGTCCCAATTCTAATCCCAGATATACCGATAAAAGTGTTTTGATTTGACTCACAAGTTATCAGATAATATTTGCAGCAGTTTTCTTAATCTCAAATAATGTTTTGTAATTGATCTGTTTATCATCAGCCTAAAAATATATCATTTTCACTTTATAGTATTTGATGAACGAATTACATCGCCATCTATGAAATACTGCATAGATTTTAAATTATTTATATTAATTACTAATTACTTTGTGGAGATTCTCAATTAGTTTTTAAGGAATTTTGCTTCTAGACATACACTGAATGGCAAGCAAAATGAATTACATGATGAAAGATGTGATCTTTGCTGTATATTTTGAATCCGGCTTCTTTAGTCTGCAGACCAGCGCTAATTTTTAAAGTTTTTCATTGTAATCATCCTGGAGGGGTTGATACCGCAACTTATCTAACCTACAGCTACATGTGTTTTTCTTTCTCAGACAAGAACAATATTAGTCATAGATTTGAAGTCCTGATCGTCACTTAGCTGAATGATATTAGATATCTGGACTGACGTAAAAGAAAAAAATAAAAACTTTATCGAAACCCTCCGTATATTATGTGATTTTTCAGAGGTTAGTAGCAATGTCAGTCGCAAAGAAAGTCAATCACTAACACTGCAACTTCATCCCGAATTAATTCAGCAGAAGAATAGCCTCTGGAGTTTGTGAATATAGTAGTAGTTATGAGGATGTCGTTCGGGCTGAATACTGAATACTGAACTTTTGTCTAAGATCAGCTAAGTTCTGACATCTTAAATCTGTTGAATCCGTTTTTGTTTTTAACTGCTATTTTTGCTTTACTTTCAATAAAAATGTGATTCATCAGCTGATTCTATGTTTAACCTAAATTGTAGACTTTTTATTGAGAGATCACTATTTTCTGAATCTTCATGCAACTGCTTTGTTAGATATCTAACAACAAATCAACAATTCTAGTAATTAAAATCCATTTCTGTAAATTCTGCTGTGGTAACCTTGTAGCAAAAAAGTCCCGTATGTCGTCTTTATATTCTTTCGGTTTGAAATACGGATTTTATTATTTTTTTTTTAATATAAAATAAAGAATTCATTATTAATTTTTTAATAATATGTATTTGAAAGCAATAATGATGATAAGTAAAGCTTTAATTTCCGTTATTGCAACGAAAAACTAATTAATCAGTTACTATATCCTTATCTTTCTCTTTATAATCGCCGTTAGATAACTTATCTGTTTGTTTAGGTGTTCGAATGATAGAAGAGATCTTTATTATCAGCTTTGTCATTGAAACTTAGAAGCTTTTGTATTCTGTGGTTTTCCTGTTAAATGCGGTTCGTTTCTTTAATGTATTCTTTGTTTTTCCAAGAAGAATTTAAATTTGAAAACTTTATTACTTCAGATATGTCCTTCGTCAAAAATAAATATATTTACAATGAAAAATAAATCATTGTATTAAAACCAATATACATTAGGATGTGAATTACTTTTTATTTAAAAAAAGTATTTGTATGTTTGTCATTTTTTATTTATTTATTTTACCGGTTGTTCTTCTGTGCTCTTCTGTTGTGGAAGAACTATAGGAAACATTAATTGTTATTTAGACCAGTGGCCCTCAACCTTTTGCCTCTGATTCAACTTATAGAACTTTTTTTTAAAAAAAAATAGTCGAACCATGATAATAATAACAAAATAATAGTAACTTCCTTATTCCGTAGATGTATTTCAACGTTTATCGTTCTCAGCCAAGTGCTTTTCTGAAAGATTTTCGAATCCAGGCTCTTGATCCATTTGTCTAATACTAGTAAAAAAATATTTTAAATTGTTTTTCTGTATAAATGTTTTGCTGCTACGTTTTGAGAGGGTATTCTACGTTAACACAAGAGAAACGGGACGAAGCAGAAAGAAGAAAAAAAAAAAAATCCCTTTTATTCCTGAGCTCGAAGTTACCAGAGCGTCACAAGAACTTGTCGTATAGGAGTAGCCATTACATAACGTGTTACACTGTTTTGGTGTCTGCACCGTGACTTTGTCTCCTGTAAACTACATTGTGGTTCTAAAGAAGTCATTTTATTCGTAGGTCGATCAGTAAAAAAAACCTGTGTACGAAAAGCAAACTTTTATTGGAAGAAATAAGATAGTGTCCTTGAAGTGGCACAGATTTTTCTACAAAGTCACCTTGACGATTGAGGCATTTGTCACAACGTTTGATCAGTTTGTCCATCCCGTCCACATAAGTCAGGGCCCTGCGTCGTAGCCACTTTTTTCTTGCAATTCTTTGGACATGTGAAGCGTTGACCTGACTTGTGCTCTTTTAAGGCAGGGAACAGATGGAAATTACTGGGATCCAAATCCGGACTGTATAGCGGATGTCCCTTAATTTCCCAGTGGAAGCCCGTGCAGCAAGTTCCGTGTTTTTCATTGTGATGCAGGAGGATCACACCCTCGTTCAGAAGAGCAGGACCTTTCCTTCTGATATTGTTCTTTCTCAATTTCTTTAAGGTTTCAGTAGGACACCAAGCGGATCCGTCATTTTGAAATGACAGCGCGCAACTCCAGTGACACACACGAGAAAGACCACTAAGCAGTGCAGCCCTCTGTCGAATATTTGAGCAACCGCCAGCATTATGGCAAACTCATACATTTAATTTCTAGAGGTTGTAAACTTTTTTTGTGATCGACCGTCGTAACTAGCAAATGAGCTACAAAGTGGATTTACTGAATATTTTTTGGACACTTCCTTTATTAAGGAAAATAAATTTCTTTCTGCCTTTTTTTTCTGCATTTCTAATAATTTCGATATGATCTTGTAAAATTTGGATTGGCAGATATTGTAAAGAACATTGATTCGTTAATAAAGACAAAAATCAGAAATTTTCATAATCACAAACAAAATATGAACTAACGTCATAGATTTTTTTTTTCCACATTTTTAAAAGCAACGTTTGTAGAGATTGTTCGTATGTAAATTATCTACTTTCCTGCCTCCATTGCACATGTAGTAGTTGTACTTGAAAACTGCAATCTTTAATCAGTCCTACCTAATAGATACCAGGAAATGGCAATAAGTCTAATCTCAACAAATAGGCTTATTTCTGAGAACATGGCTTCGTTTTTTATTTAATTGAAGCGCATCATATTGTGTTTAACAAATTATCAGTTTATTGAAAGAAGCGTCGTAAAGAATCCAATTAAAAAAAACTAAATGAAATGTAAAATGAAATACGAAATTCCTGAAAGAGCTTAAAACCTATTTTCCTCATTTTTTTTTTCTTATTTCTGTTTCTTATTTTTTTTTTTAAATCGTGAAAATAAATTAAAATTCTCCGTTAATTTTTTTTTTTACAATTATAACATCTGCAGAATGCCAATACGCATAGAGTATCTTCACTATAGGCCTATGCGGGCCCTTGGGTGTCGCGGCGTTCCGTGACCAACGGGACTATAGTCCGTCTACGATATCTTGATGATTGGAAAAGAAATCCAGAGCCCCATGACGTCAGCACTAGCCTCTCTCAGAGATTCCAAAGAATGTTACGTTACAGCTATAAAACAAAGAAAAAAAGAGAATTTTAATGGTGTTTAAAGGAAATATGATGCTATTAGTTATTGCTTGACTGCTTTTAATATAGCATTTAACTTTTATAATTAAGTTTTATGTATTTCTTTTAAATGTTACGTATTTTTAAAGCTCTGTGCTTTAAGGCGCGAATGTTTGTGATTGGCTGAAAAATAGATACGTCATAATGACGTGGGTTTCCTTCCAATCGTCAAGATATCATGATCAGCCCGAAGCCCGCCCGTTTTCAACTTCCGGGAAGCAGAATGCAAACACTAACCACATTTCCTTTATACGGAAAAAAAAAAAAATAATTAGTAAATCCTTACTACTTAATTAAGTTGGCTAAATTTATTTCTTTTCAATCACATTAAAGGATGACTAAAACGATTACTATTAATATCACTTTATAGAATTAATTTTTTAGTTTTTAAAGCTTTTTCTATGTAACTTTTCTATGACATTCCCGCACAAACTTTTCGGAAGAGACTATAAAAGATTAGATCGTCTCTTGTCCGTAAATATGCCTGCCAAGTTTCAAGAGGATCCATCCAGCTGTTCAAAAGTTATTCGCTGTTCAAAAGCTATTATCAACACGCTGAAAGATGAAACTCCCAGAATGCAAAGCAGATTATAGATTGTCCTTTTCATGGCCGACCGGTAACATTGAAATAGAAGAAGTCGCTTCTCTTCTGTTTCAATGTTAGCGGTCGGCCAGGAAAGGATAATCTATAATCTGCTTTGCATTCTGGGAGTTTCATCTTTCAGCGTGTTGATAATAGTAGTTGGGCCTCCTTAGCCCTCAAAACAGCTTGAATTCGTCGATGCATGGATTCCACAAGATGCTGAAAACGTTGTTGAGGTATTATGTACCATGCAGACATGAGTGTGTCACGCAGTTACTGAAGATTTAATGGAAATATAGGCCTGGAGCGAACAGCCCGTTCCAGCTCATCCCACAAATTTACAGTTTATCGGGCTGAGATCCGGGGACTGAGCGGGCCACTGCAGCAAGAAAAAGTCATCGTCATGTTCCTCAAACCATCCCATATGGATGCGGGCTTTATCATGCGCATTATCCTGCTGGAAGTAGCCATCTGCATGAGGATAAACTGTTAACATGTACGCTTGCACTTGGTGAGCTACGATGTTTAGATATGCTCTTGCATCCTGATGTGCCTCCAGGGGTATCAATGGAATGTGTGCCATGAAAACGTCCCCCACACTACGACACTGCCCCCACCGGCTTGAAGAGTTCAGACATTCATGTTCACAGCAGGGGTGTAACTAATGAAGTGGCCGAACAGTGTATATACATATGCACAGACAGAGGCTCATTTGATTTTCCAAAAATAGAGTAAAAATGTATAATTACAAAATTTAATATCCAATTTAAGAAATTAATTCTAGATAAATGAAAGTCAGTAATTTTTTTTTTTTGTTTAGTAATGATATTTGTTATTTTTCTTATTAAAATATTGAAATGTCATACTGTAAAGAAATAGGCTAATCCTGAGATTGTAATTAATCCATTCTAGGCTCTGTTATTGTTACTTCTTATGATCTGTCGGTTAAAGTGGATGAAATAATGTTACTCGTTATGGTTGAGCTGTCAAAAATAAGATTTACGTTTGCTTTTTAAGTGTTCATTTTATTTTAGATATTATTATTATTATTTTTTTTTTAATATGTTGAAACTTTCCCGTTCTGAAAAGTTAAATAGATCTGTGTCTCAGATATTGAAGGCTAAGCGTTAAGTTATGAAGGGAAAAGAATAGTTGATCTCAATATTTGAAGCAACTAAAGAAATTTATTTAAAGATATTAAACACACACACACACACACACACACACACACACACACACAAACACATTAATTTATACATATATTTGTCGTTTTCACATTTTTAAATAACTGATTATTATTTTTTTTTTATTATTATTATTCTGAATTAATGATGTAAGTAAAAAAAAGTTTTTCCAACTTCTTTTTTATATTCTCGTAAGTATTTCCGTTTTTTTTTCTTCTTTATTTTAAGAGGTTTTTGTTTTCATTTATTTTTATGGTGGAATTAGATTCTGTGAAGCTTTTCTTTTTTTTCTAAATGTAATTTTCACAGATTTGTTGGAAATAATAATAGTAATAACAATAATAATAATAGTGACGCAAGCCATCATCAGTTGTGGGAAGGTCTGTGAAATGTAGAATCCTGATCTAATGTTGTATTGATTTTTTGATATATTTTATTTTTAAGTATTTTAATTATCGAATGGATAGTTATCCCCCTTGTACATGATAATAATTGTAAAACTAAATTGCTGAATGCAGACATTAGTTTTGTCTGGAAATTCTTAAGGGAAGAGGGAAAGAAAAAAAAAAAAAAAGCAATGAGGGGGAAATCTTAGTTGGCACTGGATAATCCCAGTTCGGACTGGATTAGGGGAGGTAGGATGGGAGATAAACATTTTAAGATAATGAGGCTTGTTTTTTTTTTAAGTGAAAAAATAATTTTGTAGTTTCTCGATGTAAAAGCAATAATTTAAATGAATATAATAGTAAATACTGCATGGTGGTATTGAATTATTTTAATTTGTGTTATGTTATATTTTCATTGCTTCTACTAAACCTTTTGAAGTTAAAATTCAACTATGACTAACTAGTTTCATTTAAAAAAAAATTAAATTTTGTAATTTGAGATTGTAGAATTTTATAATTTTGGTTGTTTTGTTTTTGAGTAAGCTACGAAATTTTAAAATTTCATTACAAAATTTACACAGGTATTCTCGAACTATCGGGACCCATTTTTTTTTTTTATAATCGATTCAGGGGTGTATTTTAAATTATTAACCCCTTCAAAATGTATAATAAAAATAGGTATTTATATATTACCTGATATCGTTTGGGAGCCGCGCTGGTGTGGTCGAGCGGTCTCAGGCGTCGGTCTGTCGTGAGATCAATGTGCCAGCGCCCGGGTTCAAATCCCGGTAGCGAGCATGGATGTTTCAAAAATTTCCTTTCCTGTGTTGTAGCCTCTTCTTCACTTTCTCTTCGGTCTGACGTCATTCCTTAATGGCGTCCTGGGGAAGGCCAAGGGAAACCACCCCAGTATCTTTCCCTTGTAATTCTAGGGAGTCTGCTAGGGGTTCGCCGTCTTGGGAACACTAGCGCTCCCTGGAGCACGGATGCTTCGGCAACGAAGCTCGCACTTCGGTGCGAACCGACCACACACATCGTTTGGGAAAAAAAAAAGAAAAAAAACAACTTTCCTTTAAATTAACGCTAGGTTAGGTTAATTGAGGTGAGACCTTTCCAGGATGTTTCTTTTGGAAATACGACGGGGGAAAATAAATTTCGAAATGACCAATGGTATAAAGGGTAAAACGCACTATTCCGTCTATCTCCGTCTCTCATTATGTTTCCGTTAGATAATTGCTTTTACGTCTCAGAATTTAGTCTCAAAAGACACAGCGGATATCTTGAAATCAATGAACACATCGCCGTCTGTGCAACGTAAGGCCAACCAAACAGATCGTGTGTGTGAAGCAACAGCCAATCAGAGAGCACTGATGTATTCCTAAGAATTTTCAAGATGGATAGCAAATTAGCCGGCGCCATTTTGTTCACCGATTCGATGAGATCGAAGGTTATTATGAATTAAGTATCACAGTGAGAAGATTATTTTTCGAAAATAAACAATATTTTTACTGAAATAAATGAATACTATGCATCAGAATGTGCAGATGTCAACTTTTTTAAAGAGATTTTGCATGTCAATGAACTTCAATCGTAACGCGTTTCCGCTTGACGTAACTTGCGACGGTAAAGTGCGCGACGATTTTGCCGATGACGGATACAAAGGCGTTTCATAAACATAACGGTGACTGAGAAACTCAGGCCTTGATACATAAGTACAAGTTGTGCTTTTTTTAAAAAAAATAAAAAACACACAGAAAGTAAATAAAAAAAAAAAAAACACACCACAAATCGATTATAAAAATTGGATCTCGATAGTACATGAATACCTTTATACGTATATTATTCATTAATTAAAATTTAATAAAAATAATAAGAATATCGTTAATAACATGATTTCGGAATTTCAAATTTTGTTGGATATTACATAAATTCCACCGGTAATGCTTTGATTATTTGTAATTATATTTTTATATTAAGTATTGCGTATTTTTAAATTTTGTTATTAACTCTAATCTGAAAACAAATTAATTTTTTTATTTTTTTTTAAAAATCTAAAATTCATTGGAATGATAGAAATGGGTTTACAAATGGAGGCTAATTATTTTATGCTTATCTTAATTACATTTTAAAAGTTGCTAATTACTCATTTTTGCACTTGGCTTTTGATATGGACATTTTTGCCCTTTTGAACCTTGAGTTCATTTCTGTCTAGTTTTTTTTAATTTTTTTTCTTTAAATAAAGACTTTTCTTCACTTTTCTTTAAATCCTTAGATTTTCTTTCATTATCACTTTCCTGTATTTAATTTAAAAAAACAAAAAAACAAAACAAACAAACATATTTGTAAATTTGTTTTTCTTTGTTCTATTTTTGTTGTTGTAATTTTAAACAAGGATGTTATAGTTTGTAATAACTTTAAGAGTTTTGTTATTACGACTAATTACTAAAAATTAATAAAAAGACACAATAATTATAACAGCAGACGTATTTCGAAGTTACATTGTCCTTCTAGAGTTTGAGATTGCCCTACGTGATAATTGAAGGGTTTCGGTGTAATTTTTAGCGAACCCATTTGGGAGCTATTGTGTTAGCGAACAAAATCGGTAGCTACTGCGTTTGTACTGTCCGTCCGTCCGTCCTTGTCTGTCCACCTCTAACAACTCTCGATCGGAAGGTCGGATCGACAAACGGATTTCATCATCGTGTTCACAGGCCCAAAGACACTACAGGACTGCGGTATTTTCAGCCCCCCCCCCCTTCCCGTTCAGGATATTTGGCATTGTTTTCATTGAATTTCCGCTATAGCTTAAATATCAGAAATGCAATCATCTCATTTTCAGTTGTCAGCTAAAGCGTGCTCTGTAAATTCTTGGACTAATGGGTTGAATGTTCTCGGCTCAACATCTGTATCTACTTTTCTTTTTCTTTTCTTCTCTATGTGCGAAGGGATTTTTTGTTTTGTTTTTGCTTTTCTTGTTATCCTTGTTTTTTCTGACGTTCTTTTTATTTTTTTCATAACTTTTGTTTATTTTTCCTTTCATTAATGTACTTTTTTTTTAAATTAGTATTTTAAAATTTTGTTATTATGGGTAGCCCTTAAATTTATGCTTTAGCACAAAATTATATTCATTTGTTTTTCTTATTAGTATTTTATATACACCCCACAAACACTGAGGCCATAGGTCCATTGTACTACAGTACAAATATACCTCGACTTAAGATGGGATTATTAGATAAAAGCTTAATGTGTGTTAAAATTGCATTTAATCACCAAACACACCAAAAATTGTTAAACTCTTTATAATAAAAATATTTAAAAATACATTACGGAAAAGGAGAGCTTTCGGAATCTTGTGCGAATTGTAAAATTGACAAGGGAATCGCACAAGATTGGTTTTGCGATTTTTGGTTTTCCGTAGTGTATTTGTAATTTTTTTTTTTTTTTTATTATGAAGACTTTTTTAACAATTTTTGTTGTGTTTGACGATGGGATAAAGTTCCGATGAAAAGGTCTTAAGTCGAAAATTGTGCATGAAAAAGTCAGATATACATTACACAGTATGTCATCCATAAGTGAATTAACTTTTATAGATAATGTGTAATATGCAGACATACTGCAAATGTGATGAAATACTGCAGAAATACTGCAAACACAACTGTATCATTCTACCGCTTGAAGTGCAAACGGTTTGTTTAGGTCAAAACATTTAGAACCAGATGCGCCATCGACCTTTCTCGTTACTGCGAATGATCGTATCTCGAGGTATACCTGTACACATAATTAACCATAGTCATTCCGAATGAGAAAAAAGAATTAGAAGGGGATGAAAAGGAAACATCTTGTATTCGAATCCAGAATAAGACGTATCAATCTCTCGACTAAGACTGCAGATGCTAATTGACATTTGAGTCGAATTTTAATATAATGCAATCGCATCAAATAATTTCTGCAATCTATATTACTAAAATCGTTTATTTCTCTGTCTGTCTGTCCGGCGCAATTGTTGTGATTTGTGAAAATACAAATTCGCTGCAACCTTCGGACCTGCAACCTTCTGATCCGAAGTTAGACATTCTAATCTCAAAAAAAAAAAAAAAATAACTATGTCGTAAGCGCACTCGCTGATTCTAAAAGCAATCGTGGATTGCGAGAATCCAGTTTTATCGGGTAGTTGTGAGAAAGCAGTCGCACGTTGGGAGAATCCACTTTTCCCGGGTTGCTCGTTACTTGTTACTACTGTACTTTTTAGTAGATTCGTACAGTGAGTTGCAGGATCATCCAGCTTATTGCTGATCTATTTTTATTGATTATATTGATCTATCTGAGTAACTATGAAGAAATTGACTTCTGCTGTGAAATCTGCTAAATGGAGATTTTACATTTCTGAAAAAACTGCTTGGTTTTAAGATTTTTTTTTAATATTAATAATTTATTTTATTCCGTTATGCAATGTTGCATTTTCAATTTTTCTCTTACTTTTCAAAGACAGAGAGACCTATCAAATTAGTCTGTCTGTATGTGTGCGTGTGTGTCTGTATGTGTGTCCGTAATAACTCTTGAACGACTGGATGAATCTTCTTGAAGCTTGGTATACGGACACGAGACGATCTTAACTTTTATTTTTGGATCGAGAATTAGGTCGAGTTGGTGACAAATATTCCCATACAAAAGCATTAGAATAGAATCTACGTAATATTGATGTTTTAAAGAAGGAATAGTAATATGCTTATTAATCTTTTTAATGTATGCGCGAGATTAAATTTAATTGGAGAGGCATCTTAAGTAAGTTATGCGAATCAAAATTATTTTTTTTTTCAGGAAAAAAATAAAATAAATGCCTCTACTGTTTATATTCAGCATATATTATAATTTAAAAAATAAATAAATAAATAAATAAATAAATAAATAAATAAATAAATAAATAAATAAATAAAAGGCAATATTTAAAGAAAGTAAGCTTCAAATTCTTTAACAGCTTGTATTGTCAGTTTTACGCTCCATTGTGAATCAAGAAAGTGTCCGAATACTTTTGGGAGAGCAGTGTATAGTAGTTTCATCTCGTTAAAGCAACTTGAATTACTTTTTATCATTCGTAGAAATTGAATTTCTCCGAAATCAAGGAAATAAAAACACGTTTCCGTTTTTCGCATTAAATTTGAATAGATGGCATTTTTGTGGCTATAATTTTCGATAGTAAGTTAATAGTATTTGTTGTTGTCCTTTGAATGACCTTTACCCATTTTCTTATTCACTTTTCCTCTTTTATTATTTCTTCCTTCTAACAAGTCTGTATCAATAGTAATGTTATCGCTTTAATTTCAAACGGTTTTTATTACATTTCTTTGTATAGTTTTAAGGAAGTCTTTAGAATTCATTAATTTTAATTTTAATTTTTTTTTTGTAGAAAATTTATTAAAAATCCATATAAGGAGATGATTTTCAATGCTTCTTCTACAACGTAAAACTGACCCTGATAAATTTCAGATTAAAACTTTTAACAAAAAAAATCATGGTTATCTTGTGGATGAGGGTGCTTAGGAATGATGAGTGCTTCGAAAATTAGGACAAGGGTCAGATGAGTTGTCCGCCTTTTTTGTGTTATTGCTTTTTTTTTTTTTTTTTTTTTTAAGTTTTACGGAACTAATCCATGCGTTTTTCTTTCTTTTCCCCGTGTAAGCACTGATGTTTGGTAGTGTTTCAAATAATTCAACTCTTAGAATCTAATCTTCAAGATATTTAAATCCTTAATAATAGTCTGTAAATACATCCATGTTTTAACTTTCAAATCTTCTAATGTCAAACCATTAACAAATTCATAATGATACAAGCTACTACAACTGACATCAATATTTCGTCTTGTTTCATATTGTTGCTAATAACTTTTCACGTTTATTAGCATTCTTGTCTTGTTTTTTATTTCAATGATGTTAGGTAAGGGAGCGATGTTCTCCCTCCTAAAAATGTTTGTAGTAGTCCTGAAGAAGTCTTTGGAATGTAGAATAAAGACGAAATATTGATGTCAGTTCTAGTAGCTTGTATGGTTATGAATTTGTTAACATTCATGTTTTTTTTTTCATCAGAAGAAAGTCGATGTTTTTCACTCAGAGGTGATCGTGTGGAATAAACCTCGATGGTGAACCGTCGAATCTAAGCTTCGATTCCTGCGTGGTTAAGTATGTGGTGTGTGTGGGTATATCTTCCTTCCCCTGCTCCGTCTGAAGTCTTCAATCTTCTCTCGAATTCGACTTTTGTATCTGTCCTGGATAGTTAAGCAGAAATTGATCAGCCAGGAGGTAGTTTACTGCTGTGGTTCCCATGGCCAAGGGAAATGACAAAGCAATCGCAATTTAGCTTTACACAAAATTTGTTCATTTTTTTTTAAGAGTTAAATATTCTATTTGTGAACTGTTTGCTTTTTAAAACGTAAATAAATAAATAAAAAAATAGCATCCTTCACCAATTCCCCAGTTTACATTTGAAATGTGACTGGTTTGTGTATTAGAAAGCCTGGGAACCTCTGGACTAATATACAGTAGATGCAACGCCATCTTGAAAACAAGATGGAGTTGGTAGATGCCGATTTTTGTAAATTAGGGAGATCTATTCCACTGTCTTCCTTCATTATGAAGGGATTCAAATTAAGATAAATAAGTTAAAAAAAAAAATGAAGAAATCTGTGTGTAAATAATAATCGTAATACAGATCTTCGTTATAATCTATCGATTTGGAGGGGGTCAATCCCTCCAACGAAAATTATTGAGAGGCCCAATATACTTTAGCTTCTGAGAGTCAGCTCACAAATACATCCTTTTCAAGACCTTACAGATTTGGAGAGCTTTCGAATTAGATTTTTCGATGGTATCTATAGATTCTTGTATATTTTGAAATAGAAATGATCTATTTTATGAAACCTAATATTACGAACCATCCTAAAAGTCTATATTAAGAATGAAGAGTCGAATTAGAATGATATCGGATTTTAAATAAAAATGTCATTTATCAAATATGATACTAAAAATTATAACTAAAATTATTACAGTACCAAGGATTCTGATCAGAAGGATACATATTGAGATTAACACTGATTTAGATTATTGAATTAGTTGATTAATTATTCACTGAGGTAGTTGATCTAGATATAGGTAGAGAACTTAAAGCCTATAGATTTAAGAAAATAAACAATGCACACAAAGACTTGAATAAATCACATCACATTAATTAAAACTGTAATCTGGATATCAGTTTAAAACTGTTGATCGTAGGTGGTTCAACCTTCTGGATCGTAGGTGATTTTAATCGGGATGGGGTGGAGAAGACTCGTTTAATCTTATTTCTTAGTTCCAATCAGGGTGGCCGTATTTCTAAATCACATTGTGGGACAATCTATATTACTAAAGATCTTTTATTTCTCTGTCTGTACGGCGCAATTGTTAATTATTAGTTTCCCTTGCTGAAAAAGTCAGATTACAAAATTTTCTTTTTTTTTTTTTAATTTTTTTCCGCCTTGCATGGGATTCGAACCTAGGACCTTCGTCCTCGCAGTCAGGAACGCTAACCATTGGACTACTGCTGGTCCTCCAATATCCAATCCTACTTTTATTCTATTTGTTCGCGCGCTATCAAATAATGAGTTCATTCAAAAAGGAATAAAATATCTCTTTTTGCCTTAACCGCTTGGAATCGATTCTTCTTGGATTATCTCATACTTACCAGGGGAAGACATGGGAATGGCCTACTTCATTCCAAAATCGGGACTGTTGGTCAGCCTGGCTCCAATCCAAAAAAATAAATAAACAGTAAGCGGAAATTCAAACTTCCAGAGTTGGGGAGTGGGATTAAGCCCTCCTACCTTCCCCGATCCACGGACTCAAATGTTTAAAGGGTTGAAATGGGTTCTACCGTTATCTGTACAGAAGTTGACACGAACAGAAAATCTTCTTAGGGAATTCCATTCTTCTGAGACCATTTCTGCTGTAGTTTTTCTGCTTCACGGTTTTTAGTCTTAATTTCCAATAGGACAATGAGACTCATCCAGTCAGTCTTGTCGGTGTGTGTCGTCCTATTAATTTTTGAACCGCTCGGTGGATCTTCTTTAAACTTGGTATACAATTCGAGACGGTTGAAATCTTCTCCAAATCGGTCCTTGTCAACAAATTAGCTCGAGAAGACGTGAAAAAAATTCGAAAAAAAAAGAAAAAGCATTGGTATATAACAGTGGATTTTTTTAATCTATTTCTGTTAAAATCTCATTATCTTAAACAATGAATATTAAATCCTTTTAGCTAATCCAATGAGCGTGGTTTGAGACGATTACAATTAATCCGATTTATATAATTAAATAATAGGGATTTAATTTTTTTTTTCTCCAAAAATTTGTTTTATAATTACAAATTCGTGCGGAAATCATAAATGACATCGTAATAAATACATACATATGCACATGAGAATGGATTCACTTGAGCTGTTTTGAATGATGATGGTTTGGAAATCAGACAGAGCTCTCTCTCCTGGATTCCTGGTATCCAAAATATTAAAAACAGCTCAGTAAATTTCTGTATTTTTTTTTTTTTATTGTGATATTGTAATTGGAATATAAATGTAGGTTTTCGTTTTGTCATTTCATCGAGAAAAAAAAACAAAAAAAAATAAATAAATAAAAGAAGAAAATCTGCAACTTTTGAACAAGGAAATATAAGACTTTTCTTATTTCTTTTAATGTAAATAAGGAATATAATAAATATCAACGGATGGAACCTTTACTAATCATAAGAAGAACATTTAATACGCAGAAAAAAAAGCATTAGAGAAATGGAAAACCAAAGATTGCACATAAATAGACATTCACGCCTTTGTGAGTTTGTCAACAGAGGGAATCGGGAACGGCCGTTTCGTCCTTTTTTGAGACTCATCAGTCCGGCCCATCCTCTTCGACGATGCTAATGTATTGCAACATCAGCTGTTTCTTGGCAGTTTTGAGAACTGAGTAATTCTGGGATTATTTGTTAATTTTGTGATAAAATTCACATTTATTCGCAATTCAGTACGGTCGTGAAATTAATGAAATTCCAATAATATTAAAAGATGGTTTGAAATATGAAAAATACAGGCGACCAAATAATTGACGACTGAATTTTCGACTCAAATGCCGAAATTTGCCAATGTACGCTGCTTCATTTGAAACTCAAAATTATTGAATAATAAAATTTTCTTTGAATAATAATAATAAAAAAAAGTGAAAAACATGCACATTTTAATAATGAAGTAATGAGCTGTCAACAGTAGTCGGGAATAGTTGTACACTGGTCCTTGTTGAACATTCGTCAGATAGGTTTATCCAGTTGACAAATAGCTCAGTGGTTGTAGAATGTTCTGCATCTCACTTCTGCTCCCGACAGTGGGATCTCAAAAAAATATTTTAGCAGATTCAATGCCTTTGCCAATTTTGTATTTGGCACTGAAATATATTTAAATTAAGCTTAAAAAAAATACTAAAGTAACCATTCACTAAAGCAGAAAAAAGAGGATAGAAAAATTTGAAAAAAAAACAAACAAAACAAACAAAACAAAACAAACAAAAAACCGCATTTGTTTAGTGCAGGAATTGATTGTTAGGCTTTGCCCTTAGGCAATAATGCAAGATATTTTTGGTGCAAATAGAAAAACAAATAAAAAAGAAGCCAAGTGATTCGTGTTCTTATCTTTTGAGTGAATGACTCATTGGGGAAAAGCAATTTCGATGTAACTGTTGAGATGACATAAGGATTACGTAACAGATTAAAGTGACTAAGAATAAACACTCAAGAGCAAACAAACAAATAAACAAACCGGATGCTTTTCGACGCCAATTGAGAGGCCTGTGTGCACTCTTCGGGAAGCCAATACAATATCAAGAAACAGTTCAATAACACGAAAGCTAAACAAATAAGAAGGAGGAGCGAGTTAAATTTCTTCTTCTCTTACAGGTAAAAAAAACGAAAAGAAAAAAAAACGTTTACATAATCACTTCCTGAAAAAGCGAAAAAAAGCAGTAGGCCTAAAAAATTACACAAAGAGAATTTTGTATTAATAGGAAGATAACGAAATAATAATAATAATAATAATTGAATATAAAATCTTAGACCTGTGACTTAAGACCGTCCACGTAAAAAATAAAGCTCACACTCATAATCGTTGTGTAATGTCTCATTTTATGTTTATGTTTATGTAGTGAATGTGGTTAGCAGAGAAGCCAAGCACTGCGACCGGAGGTCTATAATGTCTCATCTTAGTTAACTACTTTCTTTCTTAAAGAACTCTTTGAGTGCAGCTTTAAATAACAAAACCTTACAAATAGATATTCGTTTGTTATCCCATGTTTTTATTAGTATATGAGAGGTGGTGCCATTTAGCGAGTGAAAGAAATGTTAATTTTATCGTTTCGTTACATTTGCAATTTAACGATATTTCAGTAAACTTATACATTATTTATTTATTTTTCGTTTGTAAATTTCTTTCATTTTATTATTTTACTTTGTTATTCGGTGTCTAGTTTTATTCTAATTTATGTGTATATATATATTTATTACTTTATAAATTATTAGCTGTTCACGGCATGCGTTGCAATGCCACTCAAAGAAAGAAAGTGTTTGTGTTTTAATTCTGTTTATTAGAGTGCTTTTGGATACACAATATTTTTTGTTTTTCCGTCTGGTGCATACACGAATAAAT
Organism: Thereuonema tuberculata; assembly: GCA_023159025.1. Classification (NCBI taxonomy): domain Eukaryota; kingdom Metazoa; phylum Arthropoda; class Chilopoda; order Scutigeromorpha; family Scutigeridae; genus Thereuonema; species Thereuonema tuberculata. The sequence goes on from JAFIDM010012231.1 coordinate 33,922,024, forward strand.
CAGGTTTCCCGACGCATGAGCAGCCACATACAGCTGTCCATGGGTGAAGCACGGATTTTTCCAAATTTAGTCCACACATTTGTAGCGATTGTCCCTGTGCTTTGTTGATGGTCATTGCAAATGCGAGTCGCACCGGAAACTGGAAACGTTGAAACCAGAAATACACTCATTTGTTGAAACGCCTCTCGCACCAGATATTGTAAAATGGTTCTACTAATTCAGAAACCTTCGCGGGCGTGCGCACAACAACTCACCAAAGTTTCATCGCAGTCTGATGAATGGTATAGGAACGCACACGGGACAAACAAACAAAGAAACATTCATTTTTATATATTAAGAAGATTGATAATGACTTTAATAATAATGACTTTTTAAACAAACACTTCGTTATATCTTTGTAACGAATACTTTTACGTAACACAATTCCAGGAAATTCAGAGTTTTGTCGTTACCATTTTTTGTTGTTATTTGTTTTCGATATTAGGTTCCAGTTGAGTAACCACACAAAAAGAGAACTTATATAAAAAGCTTTTATGGAGAAGGACCCGCATCCTTTCGGCCTCTTGAATCTTTGAAGGAAAGAAGTTGTTAGAATCTTCCGTGATATTTAGTTTAGTACATGTACCGTAGTTCAAATGAACGAAAAACCCACTTTCATTTATAGTAGCCTATTATTTCTTATTTTTTTTAAAATTTTTATAAATCATGAAAACGATAAAAAGCGAAATATTTACATTCTAATTATAATATTCACTATTACAAATTTTCTATTATTTCCTTAAAAAAAAAAAAAAGAATTAAATTCGCATTAATCTACTTAAATTAACCTTACTTAAATTCCATAAACAGTCTCAAAAATCCATAACTTCAAAACCCATATACGATATTTCGAACATCTTCTCGAATATTCTTTATCAGGTTAAAATAAAATAAAAAGGGGAAAACTATTTTAGTTCTTCCTCCTTTACATAATGAAAAAATCAATTCTATTAAACAAAATAAGCATATAAAATAAGCATATAATAAACATATATTATATGCTTATTTTGTTTAATAGAATTGATCTTTTCATAATGTAAAGGAGGAAGAACTAAAATAGTTTTCCCCTTTTTATTTTATTTTAACCTGATAAAGAATATTCGAGAAGATGTTCAAAATATCGTATATGGGTTTTGAAGTTACGGATTTTTGAGGCTGTTTATGGAATTTATATCGATAATTAAGTATTTTTTTGAATAACCTTACTTAATTAAATAAGATTAATTTTAATCGGATCAAATCTCGCGCAAATTAATGGAACTAAGGATTAATACTTTTTTGTTGATGACAAGTACTAAGAGAATAGAAACCCACTGTTTAGATTCTAGTTTTTTTTTTTTTTTTTTTATGGGAATTTTTATCAACTTTTCATTTTAATTTGTCCACAAACACTAATAGAATACAAATCCACTTGTTTTTGAAAAGATTTCAAATATAACAGTTGTATTGTCTCTAATCCTCGAATATGCATGTCAAGTTTGAAGAGGATCCATACTGCGGCTCAAAAGTTATTAACACACATACAGACTGGGTGATTTGAACAGCCTTTCATTGGAAAATAGGTTAAAAAGCGCGAGGGAAAAATAAAACTGATCCAACTGAAGGAAAAAAATAATACGTCTATCTTAGATAATGTCAAATCTTGGAAAACTGAAATTTTAAGTTTGTAGTTTATTCTTAATGGGCCCGATAGCCGAGTGGGTAAGGCGCTTGGCTGCGGGTTGGAGGTCACGGGTTCGACTCCCGGCCTCGGCGGAGGGCGGGAATTTTTCCACGCTCCATTCTCCTCCAAACGGGTCCTAGGGCCTACCCAGCCCTCTGTAGAATGGGTACCGAGTTTCTTTCTCGGGAGTTAAAGGCGGGCGGGCGTCGGGCTGACCTCCCGACCTCAACCTAGTCCCGTTGGTCAAGTAACGCCGGGACCTTACCTCCCGCGAGCCCTTGGGCCTGCATAGGCCTGTCGTGGCATCCTTTAACTTTTTTTTAGTTTATTCTTAATGATTCCAGAAGAAACTGGCTTCGCAGGTAAGGAACTAATTGTAACAAAAACAAAATGGCACCTTAATCTTTAAATATTCACGCCAAGCTTTGAAAAGAAAAGTTATTAGGGATGTGATGAGTGAGAGAAGACGTAAACACTTTATTGCACAAGATAATGATCATGTCACTTCTGGCCATTATCATCTTGTTATTTATTTATTTAGATAAATATAGAAAATTCAAAACATTTTCTTTTCGGTCAGCCGAGTTCACGATATATACAGTACGTCCCGAAAATATGTAAACACTTTGGTGACTAAAAACCTCTTCATTTTAGAAAGTCTTTGGGAATATGAAGTTCTTGTATCCAAATAAGTGATGATGCAATTTATAGCGTGGCTGACGTCTGTCTGTTGCTCGAGTTAAAATGTTAATGTTGATGGGAGTTTGTGAAATCTGCGAACGCACCGGAGATGTGAATTCAACAGATATCTATCTATCGTCGAGTTTGACAATTGCCCTCATTCGAGATAAATCTGTGGTCTGAGTCCCGCAGTCTGGTGTGATTTTTATCGTCAAGAAATCCGGTTGGACCGTCGTGTTTTGATGGGACAATCATTGCTGCTTCCTATCTCACGATTCTGCAAGATTCGATAGCACCGGCAAGTTTTGTCAGTCTTTCAAAACATGAGGATATTTAGCTCCAATAAGATACTTTTAAAAATCCTGCAGCACATAAAAATTGAGGAATATAAAAAAAAAAACAAACTAAAAACTGTTGAGTTTGTGGCCATCAATGCATTACATATTTTTTTTATTGAATTTGTTGAGACATCCTGCTGTTTTCATATTCATATTCACTAGCTTACCTGTCAAGTAAAATTTGTAGTGATCATTTTATCAGTCACGTGACCTTTGGATTCTGAGGCCATTTTATCAGTCACGTGACCTTTGGATTCTGGTGTCATTTTCTCAGTCACGTGACCTTTGATCGCGACCGGACTACCTGTAAAAAGTTCATCTCAATGAGAGGAACAGCTTAGAAGTTGACCTTAGTCACGTGATTTCCGGTTGACCCACGTCCATGAAAAATAAAATATAACTATCCTCAATATTACACGTAACATTTGACACCTTATTTGTATTTCTGTGTCCTTATGGTTTTGGAGGAGTTGCTGGTTTTATATAGACAGATGTAGATAGATTGATTGATTGCCGCTGCTTTGAGTAGGCTATTGATCGAAGATTGGATTACGATGAGAAGTAGTAACTGATTGAAAGAAAAAAAAATAATTAGTTGAAAACATTAAAGAAAAGAAAAACAAAAAAAGAACAGAAAGATTCTTCTTCTGGATTTCAATTAAGATATTTGGTGACATTCGCCAGATGGCGGTAGCTACCCTCAGTTGTCTGTGCAGCTTCTCAATTCTTCAAGTCAATTATTTATTGTAAAGGATTAAAAAAAAAATCCTTTTTATTTATTGAAATAAATTTCAATTTTTATTTCTTGAAAATATATATAAAAAAAAGTATAAAAGAATTAGTGTGAAAAATGATAAGAAAAAGAAAACAGCACATGAACAAAATAGGAAATTGCCTTTCTGATTTTAGATTATGGGAAGGAAAATATTTCATAAAATCAGAAAGGCAATTTCCTATTTTGTTCATGTGCTGTTTTCTTTTTTTATCATTTTTCACATATTATCCCAGCACGTTAAACTTTCTTTATTAAAAGAATTAATATTACGAGATTTTTATAATCTCAATATTATTTGTAATTCGAATGATAGAATAAGTAGAAGAAAGGTAAAAAAATTGAAAATTTATATACGTATATAGAATACCATAAATAATTCCACAAATATAAAATGTAAATAAAATATGTCAAAAGTTTTTTGTTTTTATTTATTTACATTATTTTTTTCTAAATTCCATGTAGTATTTGTGTGCGAAGTAGTTGCTTATTAGAACTTTATCTAAACACTATAAATACTAGATAATTTTATCTTTCCGATAAATTTTAGATTTTGTTTTCCTGTTATTAGACTTATTTATATATAAATATATATTATACAAATACAGTCGGACCCCGATTTAACGAATTCATCGGGACCGAGAATTTTATTCGTTAAATCGGGAGTTATTCGTAATATCGGGGTCCAAAACAAAACAAAAAAATTCTGCACTTACCTTATGAAACAGCCCTAAGCAACTACACGAAAATATCCATAATTAGAAATTGTACACTTTTTATTCAGCAGCTAATAATACAGCGAATAATTACGCCCTAGTTAATTTGAAAATTTAAAGTATGTACTGAGTAATGTTTGACAATTTCCTTGATTCCTGACTCGAAAAAGTTCTTTTTCGACTTTATGGAGAGAAGAAAATACAGCGTCATTTATATCCTGCTGCATTAGTTATGTTTAGATATGTTTACCCAAACTAACAAAAAAAAATAAATTTTTTTCGGCTTTTGAAATAATTCGTTAATTCGGGGTTTCTTATTCGTTAAATAGGGGTTTTTGCCTTCATTTTAATCGGGGAAAAAGAAAAATTCGTTAAATCGCGAAATTCGGTAAATAGGGGTTCGTTAAATCGGTAACTCGTTCAAAATTGAATTGAATTGAAGGAAACCCAATGTATAACATCGAAAAGGCTCCCCTGGGCTATTAATTTTATCCCCTGGGTTGGAAAACATTGTGATGCATATATTTTTATTTTACTACTAATGTTTTTGTTATTTTTAAAAATATATTTTCCTCGCAAAGTTAGACTAATGTTAGCATTATGATTATGATTATTATTTGTTTTTAAAGAACCATGTTCACATTCAAACCAAAATAAACCAATACCAATTTCCAGCGGAACTATATCAAATGTATTAATTTTTATAGAATTAAATCAGTGCTTCCTAAACAAAATACATTTAGGCCTATGTTCAGTTTTTCTTAGAAAATAGTGGTGGTGATCTCGTGGAGATGCCATGAGGCCAGTGTGCCGGTACCCGGGTTCAAATCCCGGTCGAGAGCATGGGTGTTTTCAATTTCCTTTCCTGTGTTGTCAGCCTCTTCACTTTCTCTTCGGTCTGACGTCATTCCGTAATGGCGTCCTGGAGAAGGCAACGGGAAACCACTCCAGTATCTGTTCCCTTGTAGCCTGTATCTACGGCTTCTCCTAGGGTTCGCCATTCGGGGGTCACTAGGGTTCCGTAGATTTGAACCAATCTCCGGATTGACCTACCCTGATATATTGTATGGTATGATACCATTACCATCAGAATTTTCGCTTTTCGCTGGTAACATTTATAATTTCTTTAGTGGTATTGTAGAAGTAATTATTAATTTAATTTTCTTAACTACTTCATGTACAGGTAAATATTAATTGAACTGAGTAAACAAACGTAACCACTACAACTATAGAAGAATTGAAACGTTTTTAATTGCTTACATTTCTTGTATATTATCCTCCAATTTGTTTTTGTATTTTCCGTTTATAATTGCTCAAATAAATAAATTTAAAAAAAAACCCAGTTACTTGGTTTCACGTATTTGATCATTCCAATGTTTATGTGAGAAAAATGTCATTAATTGCAGGTTTATTTAACTTATATCCACGAAACATTACTTTTTAACTCATTTTAATGAAGTCTCTTATTCCAGATTTCATGAAAGTTAGTAGTTTTGTGGCGTTTTTTTTTTGATGTTCTAATGAGTCGTTCGTGACATGAATCATGAACTGCTACCAGGGTTGAATTTCCATTTCATCTTTATTAATCAAAAGATAATTAACTGATTTGAATTGATATGACTCACCAGTTTAAATTGAATGCAAAGTTTTGCAATAGAAATTAAACATGCTTTGATACGCATCCATTTTTTTATGTTTTTCCTTTCTGTACTTAGAAATCTTAATATCATCATCATTGTTTTTTGTTTGATTTTTTTTTTCAGAATGAACATTTCTTTGATATTAAATAATGAAACACGAATTAGTTTTTCACTGTTTTCTTTTATTCTGTTTATTGGTTTCCTTTGTGTGATATAATGTTTTAAGTAAAAAAAAAATGAAAGATAACGAGAGAAAGAATAACTTACATTTGCAAACTAATGATTATCTATCTATCTATCTTAGTCAAAGTTTGTAAGTATGGTCTCTGTACAATTTTACACCCTTTGACGGATCTGAATCAAATTTTGCATAAATACCCTCTACTATCCTGCGGAAAATACAGGCTACCTGGGAACCTGGAACCCTTCCCCGATTTCATCCTCTTCTCTCTTTGTGATGATAGCAACTGGTAAACCGCTTTAGTTGGGAACACGAAATTTAACATGAGTGTTCTTTGTCGAAATCTAAAAGATGCTATTTGATCATTTTTTTCGATAACAAGCCCATTGAGATGTAAACTTGGGGGCGGGTTGAGGAAATGGGCAAACTTTGTTGAAGCTTGCTTCTACGGGATTTTTAGGTGATAGGAGTGCGGAGAAGGACAGAAAGGGTTGGGAGAGTCTTGTATTCTCCGATCTCGATGTTAATTTCATATCTATGGAGTTACAAAATACGAATATAACTTTGTACCTATCACGTGATTTGCAACTTTGTACCCATGAAGTGGTCTCAGAATTTCAATTTCTTTCTCATCTACGTTAGAACATCTGTTTTTGTAACCCGTACGGATATTTCAGCTAGTATATTACAAAAATAATATGAATTTTTATTTACTAGTGGTTCGGTCGTAGCCGAATGGTTAATGTGACAGTCTACCCTAGACCTAACTTTGAATCCAGGAGTTGGATTGCATGTTTGTTTTTCTTTTGTGTTCGTTCTTTTCTGTAATGTAGTACCTGAGCAAAGCTTAATTAAATTGTCTAAAACCTATTAATTGTAATCACATAAATTAAAGGATTAACGCAAGGTTTGACATCCATTGTTGAAGACATCGATGACGCTATGGGGATTTCAGTCGCCTTCTCGTGCTAATTTCTCGATAAGGACCCACTTGAAAAAGATTTCAAATATAAAAGTTAGATCGTCTATAGTCCTTAAATATGTGCACTAAGTTTCAAGAAGATCAGTTCAACGGTTCACAAGTTATTAGGGTGTGGTGACCCATACATACATACATACATACATACATACATACATACATACATACATTTATCCATCCATCCATACATTTATATATACATACGTACATTTATCCATCCATCCATACATACATACACTGACTGGATTTGATGAGTCTTACTTTCTCAGCAAAATAGACTAAAAAAAAAACAAATCAAAACAAATGCTACGATTTCAATAGTTCTTTTTATTTATGTGTCATAAGTTGATAAGCTATTCTCTTGTTCCTTTTTGAATTGTTGTTTCGAAAATCAAAGTCGATTAAAAAAAAAAAAGATACTTATCCTACGGAGAACACACTCACATTAATATCAACATTCAAGAAAGAGTCATTACAAAAAATAAAATGTTCTTTGAACTCAGTGAAACTTTTTTATTTTTTATTTTGAAGATCATAGAATGAAATCCTTTTGATTTAGAAATTGTGAAGTAATAGTTTGGTTTTGCCGTAAAATAAGGGTAATAACTGACTTTGAATGGGACAGGAAATGCGAAGAATACAATACCTTTTATTCTCAGTAGATTTCATAAGTTGGGTTTACGATATTTCGACACTTACGATTGTATGAGTTTGTTTTTTAGTAAAAGCAACTTTTGAAACCTATCTAAAATTATAAATTATTTTTTTTATGTTTTATCCCTGGCTAAAATGTTAGTTTTCAAGTTTTTTATACCGAAATCCTTGTAAAATTAAGTAAAAATAAAATTAATAGAATTATCTTTGGCGTCGAAATTGTATTTCATCAGACAGAGATAAATGTACGTAAAATTGAAGTTATAGGAAATGAGATTTGTGAGAAATAACCTTAACTATTAAAAGAAAAGACAACCAATCAAAACGATTAGGATGAAATTAAATGCCATCATTGATCTTTTAACTAATAACTTTGAACTGCTAGGTTAGTTGTATTAAACTTATGTGATCGAGAAAGTTAGCGCGGGAAGACGACACAAATTTCCTAATGGATTGGTTTCGATTAAACAATGGATAGGAGTCCTTGTATTAATTCTTTCATTTTCACCAGAATTTGATGTGATTAAAATTAATAAGTTTCAGTCAATTTGAATGAATTAAATGATTTCAAGAAAATAGGAAATTTCTGGCCTATAGTGTGTATTCAATAGAATAGTATAATCTGAAAATAAATGGAGGTTTAGTTTAATAAGCAGGGATAGATTTCGCTATTTTTTAAGAAAATTCGAGATTTAGTTCTTCGAAGGATAAGTTTTTCGTTTCTTAATCATATATTTCTTCGCCGTTTTCTATTAAAAGTGAAACTACATTAGGAATTAAAGTTATACTGTTTGTATTCAATAGATAATTTGAATATAAATATGAATTTTTCGGTTTTGTCGTTTTCAAGAAAGAAATAATATTTGAAGGAAAGTAAGCTTTAAATTCTTTCAAACTGCTTGTTGTTCCTTAAAAAATCTTTTTATCTTTCGAAACATTAGACCAAACCTAACACTTTGCAACCCATTCTGAGGTAAGAGCCCAAACGCTTGCCACTGAAATAAAGACCACGTGACCAGCCTTTTACCTCCCAATAGCAACTCTTGGTATTGACTTGGCATCTTTCTATTTTTACACGAAGTCCTTCTCAGCGTGCACATACTCTTCCATTTTTTTCTTTTCTAATAAACCCTTTGACTCCACAAACGAAGAAACTCTTGTTTCAGGAAATGCTATCCTTCTCCCTCATGTGGAAACTCCGTCTGCTTCCTTGTTGATTACTATTTAGAAGCGTCAAGGCGTTTCGGCCAATTACACCCAAATAAAAGCCCTTTGACTCAACCCCTTCCTCGGCTAAACACACACACCGTCTGGGATTGGTTCGCACACAACGATGCAAACGCTCATCATTGGTTAAAATAACGAAATTATTTAAAAATAGAATTACCACTACTAGAACGTTGGATTTCCTCGTGTTTGAAGATTTTTATTAAATGCATTTTCTAAATATTATTTAGATTGATTGCAATTAAATTTTAGTTGTAAATAATTCGATACAGCTTATTTATTGGAAATTATTAAATTATTAAATGTAAAATTGTGAATAAAATTATTAAATAATTGGCAAAACTCCGAACGGCGGTCCCAAATTATGATAACCTCCGAACGTGGTCCCAACGTTGTTATTAATATAATATTTGTCTTGTTATTAATGAAACATTGTGTCAAGTGTAATGACATCGTTATTGTTGTTATTAATGAAACATTGTGTATTGTTGCTTAAAAATCACTTTAAACGTGCCATGGCTGGGAGATCGCAAGCACCAAGAGTAATAACGCTTTAGTCATAAGTCGCACATATTCGGACAATACATATTTTGTTTTGTAAATATGTTGAGCGAAAACTATATGATTTTGATGTGTAATAACTCTGGCTATGTGTTATCCTTCACAGTCATACTGTTATCTGTCATTAAAAAGGTTTATATAATTTGGGACCGCGGTTCGGAGGTTTTCATAATTTGGGACCGCCGTTCGGAGTTTTGCCAAATAATTTAATATAACATTATAACTAAAATATAAAATAAAAGTAACTTGAATATGCTTTAGTTAATATATTTATTTTATTATTATGTAGTTATTATAAATTTTTGTGACATTAATATTTTAATTTAAAAAATAATAAAGACAAATATTACTGTCTGCAAAATGAACTTTATTTTTGTTGTTGTTTCCTTTTTGATGTGAGACGAGTCTTTTTATGTAAAACCGAACACTAAAAACATCCCAAGTGAATTCTAGGAATTGTTTGTAATAGGATCATTCAGCCGTTTCCACACTCAATAATTACTATGATTTACGGTAATATTAAGCCTTTAGAAAAATCTAGAAATTGAAAAAGTTATGGATATTTTGAGACGTGACAAATTGGTAGTTTTGTTTTGTTTTTTTCTTTTTTGGTGACTTAAGTGTTGGTAAGCTTTAATTAAATAAATAAATAAATAAATAAATAAATAAATAAATAAATTCTTTTTGATAATGTAAAATTCAAATAATAATACATTCCTGTGGTAAGGAATTGAGTTAAAGAAAAAAAATTGCTTTTTAATGAAAATGTATTTTTTTAAAAATTATATTTTCTTTCAGTTTAATATCTTGTTGAGACTATAATATTATTTGACTCTTACTGTAGACGTAATTGATAATTAAAGTACAATGGAACCTCGCTATTCGTACACAATCCGTTCCAGGAGGCAGTTCGAATGGCGATTTGTACGAATGGCGAATCATTTTTTCACATAAGATATAATGTAAATTGGATTAATCCGTTCCAGACCCACAGATGATTGCTTATATAAACCTTTGTAATAATATTTTAAGCATAAAATACATAAAACTACGAAAACAATAAATATATAGGCCTCTCTTATTATGTCTTTCTTTTTCAGTATAGACGATATGGTTGATTTCGCCAAGCCATACTGAGTTGCCAGGTCAGAGACACGAGTTCTTTTTTCAATTCAATTGTCGTTCTCACTGCTTTCCTTTTAGGCTTAGTTGAATCAGTAATCTTTTTTAGACCCACGGCTGCACTATTTTTAATAAAAATAACAAAATTTCACGAAGCTTGCGTGGAGATGCGTAGCGTACGGAAGCTAGCACGAGACTGAACTGAAGCGACCGCGTGGCGCGGCCAGTACCGAGGTCACGCTGTCCGAATCGCGAGCAAGCGTATGAATGGCGAGTTCAATTTTACTTGAAAAAGTTGTACGAATAGAGAGGCGGACGAATGGCGGGGTTCCACTAAACTTATTCACGAAAGCTAAATTATGTAGAGACTTAATCTTAATTACAGATTATTATAAAAATTAGGCAATGTATAGAAACTAATGCATTGTAGATTATTATAATATACCTTTACTGTCGGAAAATAATTAATGAACGCAGTTTCAGTCAAGATTTTCATCTCCCAAACTATATTTACTAATATTAGTTTCGGGATTAATTGTTACGTTGCGTTATTTAGTACAAACTGAAAGAGATTGTCACTTTTTTAAAAAATACATTTTGAGCTGTTTTTTGATCATTTCTTTCATTCAGGAATAGTAATTTTAGAATTGAGACTTTATTGTTGACTGCCTTTCGTTGTTATGCTATGTAAATAATTGTACAAATGACTGAAATTGAGTGAATAACAGCATAAATAAAATATTTACATAATTCTACTAGAGATGGCGCTCAGGAGATTGACATGAACAGTCGATTATCCAATGTCACCATGTTTAGTTCAGTTTTGGTATAGACGACTGAGTGTAAGGGACTATAAGGAGAAATTGAAGTCAATAACTTTTAAAATAATTGAATAATTGATAAAATTTCAATGTTGAACATTCATTAAATTAGTTATTATTTTTTTAATATCTAATTAAATTAATAGAAATTATAATTTTTTTAAGGACATATTTTTAATAATGCAAAATAAACAAATGCGAATTTAATGTTTACATAGCAATTACCATTTATGAAGTTTAAATTATTCCATTTTTTTATTTTATCTGCTTTGAAGTGGCTTCAATGTAGTTGTTGTTTTGTTTTTTGAACGCGCGTTCTATTTTCTCGAGCAGTTTGTATTATTCTATTTTAGTTTTGCAAACTTATTCCCCTCTCGCAAAGAGAGAAATTGGTGCCACTTGTTTCTCTCTACCCATAAACCCACACAGAGGGCACTGACCGCTCATTGGAAGTTACAAAAAAAAAAAAAAAATAGAAATTATGGGTCAAATGAAGCCCCAATGGTTGAAAATCTTTTTTTTTAAATTGATATGGAAAGGAAATCACTTGGGTTCAAGCGAAATATTATGATGATTGTTCGGCGAATGTTAAAGTTCGGCACGTAAGTTGAATTGTAAGATTTTTATAAAATGTGATGATTTCTTTGCGCAGAATGTTTTATATAATCTTTTCCTTTACTCAATCTAAATCCCATTAAATTAAAAACAAAAAACTTTTTGTTTGTAAATGCTCACAAAAAAAAAAAAAAAAAAAACAGCCGCCCTCACCCCTAAGTTATTGATTGAGTCTATTCCAGACATTTTTTTTTTGTTTTATTTGTTTAGGATTTAATAATTAGTATTCGAGTATCGTATTTTCATTCTATTTTAATAATATAGTGAATTCCAAGTTCATATTTTACAATTACGCAAAGTTTTTGTGCGAAACTTCGTTTGTATAACTTTTTTATATAACTTTAATATAAATGACTTAATTATTTTAAACGAAAATTATTTTAAAAATGG